>CABEGB010000113.1:145305-745305 GCA_901521435.1 Crematogaster levior | reverse complement strand
ATAGTATAATATAAAGAGAGCAGTAAGAACATGCGCGTTCGTTACTCAAGGAAAGCGTCAATCAAAAAGTTTCCGAGTTTTAAATATAAATGTCTTGATGCTAATGATCATATTTGGTTGAAATTTTATTTTGATCGACATTTTTCAGAGACGCGAAATATTTTCGCGGTTGGGAGTTGCGGCCGAGTCTCATGATTTCGCGCGAAGCAAATCCAGGAAGGTTCTCCCGAGAGCATCGTTCTTAGATTCCATCAGTATATAGATAAACATTCTCTTTCTCCTCTCGGAGCCTTTCGCGAGGCCCCGGGAGAGAATAAGCAGTACGCTTTTGCTCGCTCGTATCTCTTTGGAGCTCCCATCTCCGTTGCGCTCGTGTACGCGTGCGTTCACGTGCACGTGAAACGTTCCCGTGTCCGTACGATCAAAGTGGGAGAGGTATTGTGTCTCTACGTTGTCTGAGAGCGAACGTGCGCGCGCGCGCGTGTGTGTCTGTGGGCATAATCGTTTATTTCGCGTCGACCTTTGCGGGGCACTACGTCAAAATGTCAGATGCGACCCCGCCTGAGCGCGAGGGAAGATGCACTGGGAACGCTGTAATGGGCTTACAAAGCGTAACAAACTGATGCGAGGTCAAACACACGACGGGCAATAAACACACGTAGAGATAAATGGGCCCTTAAGGTGCACCACACCGGGCCCGCCGGGAGGCGGGCGTTTCGTCTCTCGACGCCGTATCTCGACGCCGTACTTTGTTCGCTGCGAGATGAGCGATCTGAGACCACGATACCCGAAACTCTCGCGCTTGTCCCGCCCGTTTTCAGAAATCAACGTTCTCGTAAATGCGGCTATTTGCGGAAACAATGATCTCCCTTCTTCAGATGCAAATGCTTTAGTGGATTTATTTATATTTATTACACTTTTATTTACCTATAAATATATATGTGTGTGTGTGTGTGTGTGTGTGTGTGTGTGTGTGTGTGTGTGTGTGTGTGTGTGTGTGTGTGTGTGTGTGTGTGTGTGTGTGTGTGTGTAAATATATTCGATATATTTTTCCTGGACATTACAGTTTTTTTCTCGTGCTGCGATGATTCCTTCTCAAGCTTTATATCGACTTTCTTTTTTCCTGAGAATTTATGCGAACATTCTGCAATGTTCATAATTCATCTTTAACTTTTATAGACTCCGTCGTATCTCCTCGTTGCCAACAACGTAACAGCTAAATGTAATTGAGAGAGGGTATTTTGCTTTGATCTTCTCTGTTAATCTCCTTGGTTTCATTAAGTCTCGAAAACAGAGTCGCACGTCCCGGGCTGCAGACAGACGGTGCAGAGTACAATTGCCGTGAGCGACTCGCGGAGCGTAACAAACTGACGCGGGGTCAAACGCATGACGGGCAATAAACACGCTGAAAGATAAACGGGCAATCGGGTCCAGCCCCCGGGTCCAGGTCTCGGGGAAAGTGTTTTGTCCGCGGATACCGCGATGAACGGTGGTTTTCGCTTTCGCGCAGATCGATATAAAGAACAACGTATCGTCCGGACTACAAAAGACGGCCAGGTTTATTGCCTCTCCCCCTTCCCCATCTTGTACGTTTATAACGTACGTTCGCGTTCACTTTACGATCCAGCCGCGAACAGTTATCGAGGCGATCACCTTACTCGTTACCGCCGCACTATCTCCTGTAGGAATTATTTCTGCCGTAGAGAGAGAGACGACTCTTGAAAGAGTGTATTGCGAAATCCGACACGATTATTCGTTATTATCCGTGTGGGGAGACATTATTTTTACAGGATCTGACCTTCACGGAAGTAATCTGTGAGGGAAATAATCTGGAGCGCGATCCGGGATGAATGTACATAGTATGATTGGTGGGTAATGCGTTCCACATGAGATTGTTACGATATAGAATGATTGAATAAGCTTTCGAGGAATAGATCTAGCAGCAGTCTTCTTTCTCTCTATGACGCGACTCTTTCTCGTTGCGCTTATGCAACGTTACCGCGACCGATGCCATTACGCGTCCGCACAGGCGCGATCACCGGCTGACCACCGCAAAACCACAATCGCGCTCTAATTACGAACATTAGCCACTTACGGTCGGAGTGCCCCTCGTGGATACTCTCTCTCAGATCGATCTAGCCTTGGCCGCGAGGAACGGCCACGTCAGGCGGCGGACGTCTTAGCACGCCGCTTTCTCCTCTCAACATTTTTCTTTGCAAGCTAATCGTGCCGAATGACAGTATGTACGATCTACGATCTTCGATTCTCTTTTCAGATGCCACAGACGGTGCCCACCGCGGCCGGCTACTCGCCATCGTTCGACTACAGCACTTTTCAGTTCGACTTGTCCCTCCTGCCGGACGATTACAGCCCGACCGGCGGTCAGGTTTGCCTGAAGAGTTCGCAGATCAAGCAAGAGGTACGCTCGCCGCGCTCGGGATCGCCCACGACCTACCAGAGCCCGCCGTATCCGAACGGTGGATTGCCGTTATCGCCTAACTACTCGCACGAGGGATCCTCGCCGGGGTACCCGACGAGTCCCTACTACGTACCTAGAAGCCCTCAAAGCGCCCAGTTTTATCCTACCAGCCCGGAACCGTCGGCCAAGCAGCCGGTCAAGAGGGAGAAGAGCCTCGATCTCCTGGCAATTCTTCAGGAATCCAGGTAAACGCGAGTTATTTTATGATTATGCAAGATACTCACTTAGAGGCATACAGAAGTTTAAAGAAGTTTCTAAATCGATTTTTCTAATCGGTTTTTTTCTTAAGAAATGTCTAAGAACATTTTTTTCTTATTAGGACTTAGAGTTCTCTTGGGATTATGATTGTTACACGCGACATGCTTGAGATTAAAAATTACTAAACGTTCGTGTTTAGCATATCTTGATTCTAGACACTATTATTTATCTCATTCCGTCATTTTCTTCATTTGCAATCTTTTAAAGGTAATGGATCGCGCTTTGTCGCATGATTACAGACTCTTAGCCGAGAGTCTGGGTTACCGCGAGGATTCAACCGACTGCACGGTGCCTTGTACTCCGCCTCGAAGCGAGGAGGATATCTATAACAGTCTCGACGCCGATTTCCTTCCGAAGAAGGAGGACACCGGTGTGCAGGGACACCCGTTGCTCAAAGAGATCCTCTTCAAGGAGGAGCCGCGATCTGTTTCCAGCAGCAACGGTTCGTCGCCGTCCTCTTCTTCATCTTCGCCCAGTCCCTCGAGTGAGTTCGAGGGCGGTTCGACGTTGCACGAGCTTCTCTTCAAGGGCTCTGTTCTTCGCAAAGACCTAGCGGGAATTTCCAAGACGAGTCTGCCCAAGGTAGAACGAGAGTCACAAGAGGAGCTGACGAATCCTCTGCAAAAGGAGGAAGAACTCTTCAAGGACGGTCAGAAGAGCGATCATCAGCTGCTGCGGGAAGTACTGAGAGATACCAGTTTTCAGAGGAAGTACAATCTAAGACCCGTCGATCTCGGCGGCGTCGGCACTGGCTTCGTCGAGGATATGGAGGCCGGCGAGTGCGTCGGCGACCTCGCTCGCGAGCAGTTAGAGCCAGTTCTTAGTCTGGCCATCCAGCAACTGCAGAAAGACTTCGACAACACCTGCGTGGCACTCGGCATTCATCCAGGTGAGTCAACTCTTTCCGTCAAAATCCTATAACTAAAATATATTCTATGAGATATTCTATAAATTCTATAAGTGAGTCATGACAATTTTACGCAATTTTTGTTTTATTTATATATTTCTACGTAGCTTGAATATTTTTCCAATTTTTTTCACTGAATCACAGAAAGCAGCCTTAAAAATCGAATCTTTCTGTAGTCTGTGCAAGCTGGATTAATAAAGGCATCAAAAGTAGTGAGCTGTGCGTATTCGTTGTAATCATGAATGTCGAATAATGAAATGAAGAGTTGAATCGGTAAAAGATGTGATATAAAATCATACATCTTATGATTACCGACACTATCTCGCTGGAGATTAATTGCAAGTAATGAAGAGTAAGTGCGTATATCCTTATATAAGCACGCCATTTCTAAAATAGTCGCTGTGACAATGGCTGCGATCACGTGCGCGTTAATTATTATCATTATCAACCTTATGGTAATCGTCAAATAAGATTTATTCCCGCGTTTTATCATTACATCTTTTACCATGATCATCTCGACAATGTAACTCTTAAGAATTATTTATTGCAATTTTTGATTGTGCCGCTTTATCACACGGTACATTGTAGCGTTTATTATCATTCCACAACTTATGAAACTAAAACCGAGCCAAGCATCTTTTTCTTTAATTCTCTTAAGCTGCTTATCGTGATCATAGTTCTGATGCAACGGCTAAGATTCTCATTTGTATCTCACTTTTTCATCTATAAACTCTCTCTTCGTAATCAGATACTGTGGAAATTCACTCCGTGTCACTTGATGATGTATGGACGACATGATTACGAGCGAGCCATCAGAAATTCCGACGCGCACTTTGGTTTTCTCGGTTAAGTATCAGCTAGCCTCGTTCCGTTAGACCTTCTCGACTTACCTTGCCGCGGGCAGTAATTTCGACGGTATCGTCGTCGTCGTCGTCGTCGTTGTTGTTGTCGTCGTCGTCGTCATCGTCGTATATGCAACTGGTCCGTCTACTAATCTGAATCATGACGTTACGCTTGGAATAAGTTACCAAGTATTGACATGCTTTCACGCGGAGTTACGAAATTATGGCGCTGTGCCGTGATGAAGATCCACGTCATCGATATAATTATACCTTACTGATTTTCGTTCCTTCTACGCTTATATGTATACGCGATTACTTCCGTGCGATGTCGTAATACTCTGAGATTTTTCTTGAAGGATACGAATATTTGTGTAATTCGAAATATCGTTTAGCGATCAAGTTTCTGAATTTTTTATTCTTCGATGCTGCATTTTTTCGACTGGCGATCGCGAAGAGTAACATTAGATTTTCGATTTTTTAATTACAGAGCCTAGACGCTGGAGTGCGGCGGATGTGGCGGCTTGGGTACAGTGGGCCAGGCGGCAACTGCAATTGCCTTCGGTGCCGATGGAGAGCTTTAACGTGGACGGTGCGACATTGGCCTCCCTCACGGAGGAGGAATTTTGCCAGAGAGCTCCTCAGGTGAGCGTGAACATACTTTTGTCCGTTTTACTTTAGTCGAAACTGAAGCATGGAAAATTATACAGATGATTACGAAATATTCTTCTTGTTTTCTTCTTGTTTATCTTTCTTTCTTCGTGGCAAAAATTTTACTGAGCGGCATCTTTTCTTGTGACTTTTCCACTTTCGATACTAAATATCTTGCGTGTAAAGATCGAATTTGCTCGTTTAAACTATTTTAATACATAAAGTTTGATTAAACAAGGAATAAGATTTTATTGCTTCCTCGAAGCTTCTCGCGACGAAACGTCTAAATGTCATGTAGGTATCCGCAGTGTCTAGGCATTAATCTTCGAGCAAAGAAGAAATTGCTAGAGATAAGAAAAATTTTATATTAATTTTTTATTCTTTATTCCTTACTCTTTACATCTTGTTGTGTCCGATTTTTATTTTCTCGCACACTTCGTATTAACCGTATGCTCGTAGCTTTGACGTGTACCGTTACGCAATGCCTTGCGTCTGCGATGATCGACCTCGTCGCCGTCGGTGATCGTACGTACTTTCGACGAATCAATCAGCAGCATGATTTTCGAAATGCTTTTATTCCACATTGGTGTAAGGGGGTCTGACATGACGACAAGAAAAAAAAACAACATTTGCGCGTGGGTTTTTTGTATAACATTCTCTCTGTAGAGTGCTCGATGATGTTAGCAACAATAATAAAGCAATAATACTCAGTATTGCGAAAATGCATTCTTATCTGCTTCATTGATATCGTTGAATTTTTTACGAGACTTATCTCTTGTCGCGTCGCGGAAATTTATAATAGATTTTAAATTTATCGTGGCAATTGCCACGTGATGCGTCTATTTTGTTCGTAATTTCTATTTTTGATAAAAAAGGGATTTAAATAATCTCATATTTAAAATTAATTAAATTACTATCACAAACCTCTTAATTAATTAATATAATATTATTGCCTTGAATAAATATTAATGCCAACGAGAAAGTAAAGTGTGATATAATAATATGATAAATATGAATGGGTAAAAGTTATAAATTTACATCTCAGAAATTATGGCAATTAAATTTAAGTTTGACAATTGGGAAAATTATCATGCTATAAGTGAGCGAGATTTTAACTTCATCCTTTTTTATCGTCGACGATCCACGTCGTGAGCAGCAAGTTTGCGTTCGTTTGATGAGGAAATCATAGGGAGTTCTTAAGAAATGTCCGTTGAGGTTGGGTGAAAGTGAATTTCCAGGTAATCGATGTGCGTTTACGTTCCTTCCGCGTAATCCTGAAGAATAAATGGTAAAATACACGCCACCAAAGATTTCGACATAACGTAACGGGAATTCCCCCAAGAATCATCTGGCGCGTGAAAGTTACACGTTTGCGTCAGAGATTTCAGGAAAAGAGACCCTTAAAAATTGTTCAAGGTTGTTCAGCGTCTCTCTTTATTAATCGACTCCTTTTTACCAGATTTTTATCAACTCGTTGGTAATCTGATATTGACGATATTGGTGAGAATAAAGATCAAGATATAAATACTAATATTAAAATATTTTCCTGTGGTCTTATTTTGAATAAAACAATTAATATTTTATATTATTACATGTATTGAATATTTTATGGTTCGATTAACACATAAAGTACTTAATTACTTACAATGCAGTGTTAATGATCAGTCGTTGATATCTCGATGTGATATTCTTGATATTTCGAATAAAACAATATTCTTTATATTATATATTGAATATTTTTGTCACGTAATCTTGTGATATAAAATAGTAACAAGATCACAAGTATGTATATATCTAATTGATTCTTTGACAAATCAATGTATGAAATTACATTGAAATTATTCGAAGAGAACTAAGAAAATAATGAATTGCGACGGCTTCTTTCCGCTTTCCCGATTCTGCATACAAACCGCATTAAGTCGCTTATTAAGTAACAAGTTTTATATCCATAGACATCGAGCGTGCTAAAAACCGGTTGCGCCAATATTGATTATACCTACTGTCGACTGTAGTTAACCCTAAACTTGACAAAGCTAAGATAAAGCTAGGAAAATGAACTTGGCATTGTATTTACAAAGTGTCATTTAGACAAATTAGTTTCTTAAGAAGCGCAACCCATTTTTTTAGCCAATACTTTTCGTTTGTTGATTATTTTTATTACTAGGATGATTATGAAAAAGAGAAACAAAATACATTTCCTCGTTTCATTATCTAGGATTTTTTTCTTCTGCTTTCTGAGTTTGTTGAAGAAAAACAGGAAATATCAAAGTCAATCAAGAACCTATAACATTATCGGTATAACCTCCGGATAATTATGTTATGTTTAAAAATCGTAAACAGGTAAATCTCGGAATTCCGTCGATTGATGCGCATCTCATTATTCGAAGAGAATTACAGGCGTAAATCTAACGGAAATTAAACAGCGAGTAGAGTAGCTATGTGTATGACGAGCAGCGGGGAAGTAGTCATGCATAATGGATTCCGCTTTGCGTCTAGTAATTGGATAATCGCGCTGCGAAGTACCACGATTCTTGTAGCGTGGAATCATGGTCATCAGGCTTATGGTCACGTTCTATCTGCGATCTCGCAAAGTCCTTTCCTCGTTCGTTCGTGCGGTCGAGTTTCCTTCGCTGACTTCATTCATGGTTCAACTCACAAATGTGCGTACTCCGCATCGTCCGTAAGGGAGTTTACTCCGCCAATTTGACTTTGCTTGTAAGCGTGATTTAATCCGGTGGATTAGAAATTGTTTATTGTTTTACAGGTGTTTATTGAGCCCCTTAACATACATATTTCAAACTACCAGTAAATATGTAGATGTATATGATTAGAATTGTATACTGAGCTAGAGAACAGCAATTCTTCACAGGATAATACAATTTATCTTAAATTTACGAAAGTTGTATCTTGTGCGAGACGTAAACTAATTTGTACCGTAAAAATTGTTAGAAAAGTGGTCTCGTTTAAGAAAAAATCTAGCTTACTTATGAATTTAAAAACTAATATTTAGTACTACAACTAATATATACTAATATTTGATACTTAACTTAATATTTAATACTTAAAACTAATATTTAGTTGATCGTATGTTTTTTCTTTTGTCTATTAATCACTTGGTGTCTCGAATTTTCGCTGATGCTGCAGTAAAATTACTGAAAAACGCGTTACAAGAAAAATTTTTTCTGAATTACTAAAAATTTTCATTGAATTGAACAAAGGTGAGATATCGAAAAAAGTGAAAGAGCAGAAAATTGGATTGCATTTAATGAGTGGCGTTTGCTGACGTGTAAGCCCCGGACGAGTCATGCCACATTCGCTGGTCGACTCCTCGAGGAAATAATTACAGCATTCTTTGTGGTTTGACGGCGATTCTTAATGGCGGCGATTATCGGATACGCGAGAATATTTGTTTCTCAGAACATTACGAAGTATCCGAGTATGATTGCACCGCTGGAGGCACACAAGAATGCTACGCACATTGGCAGATCAGAGGAAATTAGAAGCGTACCACGTGGTCTGATTTCTACAATTAAATTGTAATAAATCTTGCAAATAATCATTACGTTCGGAATAATGGCTATAAATATCGTCCGAAATGAAATCTCTCTCTTTCTTATGTATCTTTGGATGTCGATACGTTTGTGCACTGCGAGAATAAGCGACGTAAAGATGTAACGGCGATGCAAAACCGCGTCCGAAATGAATGTGCGTGCGTGTGTGCGTATATAGTGTATACCGCTTCTCGAACACTCATTCCGCGATCAGCAGGATCGGCTCTGCCGTGCCTACCGGTGCGTGCGCCATTGGCTCGGCAGAAACGATCGAGAAGTGGGTCAACCGCTCGAATGTCTTGCTGCGTTGCGTCTCTCTCAACGGAGCCGCTTTCTCTTCTCTCGCGTACGACGACTCTTCCATTGGAATTCTAACGCTCCTAACGCGCTCTTCTCTGTCTCTATTTCTCTTTTTTTCCTTCCTTTTTTTCTCACATCTATCTATTCTTCCCCGTGCTCGCCTTTCATCTTTAATGGCCTCCGTGATGTTGAAGGTAACCGAGTATGTTTTAATCTTCAATGCACTTCTGATAGGCTGCGTGAGTTTAACTCGTTCAAATAAATAATTGATGATTGTTGTTGGATACGTAGAATGTCGAAACTAGAGATGATCAGATTAATAATGCTAGTACGATGCTGTTTATGTTGAAGTGCGGGAGTATGCTGCACGCGCAGTTGGAGATCTGGAAGGCCGCCGTCGAGGAATCACCACGGAACACCCTGGCTGCTTCCTGGAGTCCCGCGGGGGTGGTTCAATCTCCGAACAACTCCGTAACGCCGACGGTAGGAAATACAACGACAGTCAGCCTTAAGGAATCTCCCTGCGCCATAGATTTCTCAGATGGTACGTTATATGCTTCTTGTATCATTCAGCGGACTATTAGTAACTATTCATACACGAATGGTGAACTCGTTCATCGAAAAGATAAATTTATTGTTTCCTTGCCGATTCCACGTGCGACATCAAACGTAACATAATAATGCGAAATTGAATTACCGATATAAAACAATGAGGCATTATATTTTTTATTCATAGTATTTGTTTCAAGACCATCTTAAATGATGTCGTTGAAAATGCTAATACGGCTTTGTTAACATCTTAAGATTGTATTTAAGATCTTAAATATAAGAACGAGTTATATGAATTTCGACTGTAGTCATATATACAGTTTCGTTTCTCACGCCTCACTCCTCGCGTCTCCTGATTTTCTGGATGCAGACGAGGACGAGGATTGCGCTTCCGCTCAGAGCGGCAGTAACGGTGCCAATAACGGCGGCGGCAAGATGCGCAACGGCGGCAGCCACATCCACTTGTGGCAGTTCCTGAAGGAGTTGCTGCAGAGCCCGGGCGTTCACGGCTCCTGCATACGCTGGCTGGACCGCAGCAAGGGGGTCTTCAAGATCGAGGACTCGGTGCGCGTGGCGCGGCTCTGGGGCAAGCGGAAGAACCGACCCGCGATGAACTATGACAAGCTCAGTCGCAGCATACGGCAGTACTATAAGAAAGGCATCATGAAGAAGACGGAGCGCAGCCAGAGACTGGTATACCAGTTCTGTCATCCTTACTGTTTATAAGGAAGATTCCTCCGTCTCTCCTCTTCCGCCTTCCCCTCTCCTTCCCAAATTTCCCTCCTCGTACGAATCCTCTCAATCTCTCTTCCTTTGTGCGCATAGGCGTCCGCGATTTGGAGCGAGTGACCTGAAGGAAGAGTCCAACACAACGATCGAAAGGTAAAAAAAGGAGAAAAGAAATAATGATCTGCCATGCTCGATATTATCCTGCGATGATAACGCCGAGCCACGGCCGGGTCCGCTTTTAGTACGCCCGTTTTGGGCGACCACTTTTGCCTTATGTTTATTTCCCTCCTTTCCCACTCTCTTTCACTTTTCCTCTCTATCCTCTGTGCGTATGTATATGCGTGTCTGTGTCTTCGAGTTTTCTTCTTCTATATATATAAACATACGATTCTCTCGGGTCGCTCTTTCGTTTCGACGTGAGCTTTCGTCGAGGCGAAGATGCGAACGAGTGGAAATTCGTCAGAGAAAAGGGAAGAAATGACTCTTTCCTCTCTATTCTCACGATCGCTTGTCGGCACCAGTTCGTCGGATCCTTGAGCTGTCTGGTAACGTACGCGATACGTCGATAGGATAGCACACAATCAGCGCGCGGAACTATTCGCCGCTGCTTGGTGCTCGCTCCGCCGTTTCTCAAAAAACGAAGTCTGAAAAGATAATCTATTTTTTATACGAAGAATTTTTCCAAACGCGCCATTTGTCGTGTTGCGTCGTAAACGAGCGAAGGAGAAGGAAGACGAGACGAAATGTCAAATCTGCAGTTACAATATCGCGTAATTAATGGAAGATGAAAATATCTTCGCCGACATAATCATTACCTGTTCGCGACGGGATAAGATTGTTAATTACATTTTTGCACATCTTACGACCTTTGACATGCGCCGAGTTTGCGGAGATATTTTTATTCGAGCGCAAAGGTGTTTATTAAGTTGTCAAAAGTGCCTTAGACGCGTGCGGTGGGAATTGCGATGATGAAGAACGCGCCGCGTTTCAAACCGCGAGAATTCCTAATTCTCGGATCACGGACGACGGCCGTCGCATTGTCACGAGAAATTTGACGCTGAATCGTCTGAATCGCGATCGAGAGCTTCCCGTTCGGGAAAAGAAACGGCGAGAAAAAGAACAATCACGGCGATCGCGTTGCACTCGAGGTATCCCAGACGCTGGTGCTGGTGATTTTGGTCCTATATATCTATGATATATTAAATACTGTATGTTCCATGAACGATTAGGCTTTAAAACGACTTAGCTATGTAAGTATATCGGGGACTCACGTGAGTCATCCTTAGGTTACTCGAAGAGATTTCTTCTTTTTTTCCTTTCTTCTCTTCTTACACTCTCGTGTTTCTTGCTGCAGCGTTCGCGCGATCGCGATTACGATGTCGATCGCGTCGATCTTTTATGTTTGCAGCTTGTAAGCGACTCTCACGCGTTTCTACATTTCGTCTTTCTCTTCATTATTCTTGTTTAATAAGTTCGGATTAACTTTCGAATTAATTTCATTACGCTATTCCATTTCTATCATACAAATTATCGGGAGATTGGGGTTCATGTATCATTCTTCATCGCTTTCTCTTATATAAAATACTTGCTTTGGATATTTTACTAATGCTTGCTTGCAATTTTGAGTTACACATATGAAATATAATTTAATATATAATTTCGCGAATTTCAACGTATTGTAGTTAAGCGTAAGTATTTTACTAACGTATCCACGTTCGCTCACCAATCGGTTGTATATATAGACATGTATGACATAAGCATATTTTATATATCCGTTTTATTTATTTAATCAAGTTGTTTTATATACAATAGTATGGTCTTGCCGTATAACGTGACATTTCATTAATGAATTTGCCGATTTTGTGACTGATATCGGTACCATTTCAGTTCGCTCGTGTAGATTTCACGGATTTAACGTCGAAGATTATTGCCTGTTGTTGTTTCTTGACCGTGCACAAGTGGAAGCGATGAACAGTATTAATTACGTCCTTAAATCCGTTAACTTGAACCATCCTTCGTTCGCTTTGACTGCGTCCATTGCTCAGAATCATAATAAATCGAATAGATATACAATAAAGCGTGAAGAAATTGAAAAAACGATTTGCATTTGTTTCTTGACATTTCACAAAGTATTTCATAAGGACGAGTTATTTTTTCATTATTTTACCAACATAATGGCGCGAGTTTAACTTGAATCGGTATTTGTAAGGAGTCATCATCCTTTAACGATGATATTCGGCTTGTTGAAGAATTCAAGCCCCTTGTTTCGAACGCATATTTTAAAGCCAAAGAACATAGCGATGCGAAACGAACGAATACTAGAGCTATTTGGAACCAGGTCTGTTGAGGAAATAAATTTGCTCGCGTAATTAGATCGTAAAGCGTGGCTTCCATGGCTGTTGCATTTCTACGACGCGATACATTATTTTTTATGCGACCTGGCATGGAACGCTCGTCAAATCGGAAGTAGACCGAGGCGGGACTTCAAAACACTTTATTTAACATTAAAAAAGCACATTATTTAATTCATTTAGATTAAAACTGAGAGAAATATTACATATATGAGAAACAGCGTTCGGATTAATTTTAATTACGATTTCAGTAAAAGATACGATCTTAAGTTGATAGGTTTTCGAAACGGTACATAAATTCTTTCATCAGTTCGAAATGGTACGTAAATTCTTTCTGTTACTTCACAAAATTATATAAATACACGCAACACAAAAAAATGTCCTTTAGTCTCTTGACAGAACAATACAGAGGCTATTACGACCGCTAAAATTGTCTCTATTGAAGAGCGTTCTGCAATTTGTTTCTGTGCCAAGTATCATGGGTTTCTCTAAGTTTAACGGTAGCTGGTTCTTCAATTCCGCGATAAAGAGCCAGAGAGACCCGAAAGCGAGAAGGCAGAGAATTTATCCTCGATAGCTGCACAATAATGGAAAGAAAAAGTGCAGTTCGTTGACACGGACAAAACCAAGAAGCGCGGTTAATTTTGCAGCTAGACAGCGAAATGGCAGGAAAATGATAAGATCAGGCAAAACGACATTGGGATAGATCCCAATCGCAATGTGCGATCACAAAGTGGCATTGTTGTGTATAATCGACTTATTTATTTATTAAATTATTAATTGCTAAGAAAAAATTGTAAGACTAAAGCTAATGCAAACTTTTTTTTAAATATTGTATAATGCGTTTGTCAATAGACGTATTTCTATTTAAAATTAACTTTTTTTAATGTCGAAGACGTCGATATTTCCTGCACAAATATAATAATTAAGAAATGAGAATCTATTGAAACAAATCGTACGATTCTGAAATAACAAACTTAAACTTCTAATAATTTTAAGACTTTATTTTCGTAGAATCTTAATTTTTATTGTCACTCAATATTTTTATAGATAAAAAAAATTATCTCATCAAATACGTCCATTGTCAAGCATCACATATAATCATTATCGAATCGTTATAAAGTTATTAAATTGGAGTTATTATAATATCAATATAATTTACTTATCTTACTGAAGGAAATTGGCTTAGTGAGAAACAATTGTGCTTCCATTTTCCCAGTGATCTTTGGCGCAATCGTAACATAATTTACATTTGTGTACGTTAAATCTTGTAAATGTTTATGACTAGCATGAGAGAGTATATCTTTTTTTTAACCGATAACCGTACAATTAAGGCGTTGCTGGTTTTATATGAGCAGAGATTTAATTAGAATTAAGCGTTGATTTTCTAAGTAACCGCGGTCTTGCTCCGCAAGACGTTTTGTTATGCATATATTATATATATTTATATACCCATGTTCGACTGTTCTAATGAGATTAGGGTGGATATGGCGAGTAAATGTAATAGTCAAGGCTGTTCTCAAAGCACGTCGCATAAATTGGCATACGAGAAAACAATGTTATCGAAAATCTGTTGCGTAGCCTGAAGACAGATTAATATCAATTATAGGCGACTGGACGTTTAATACATTTTATGCGAATTGAGATAAGCCTCGACGAAAGCAATAATATTATTATTAATGAAAAAAAATATAATATATATATATTCATGCACATATATATATATATACATACATGCTATTATTATATATATATATATATATATACACACACAACACATAATATATATATATTTTATTACGTCAATATATTTTGCTACCGATATTCGGAGCGAGTTACTAACACGAAAATAAAAATAAAAAGAAATTAAAAATTTCGTAAAACATTCTCGAGATTTATTTCAACTCCTACATCTCTCACTTCTGAAATTTGCGATTGTATTCAATCCCTCAAACTTTCGTTACTCCAACGCTGAAGAAATAGAACGCATTTTTTGAACATTTTAAGAATCGCCCGGCAGAGAAGCGAAAGCGACATGGTGAAAGGCTTTTGATCGAATTTCTAATCGTCACCGATGTTGAAAGCTGATTAATGGGCGAGTGAATCACCGTATCTAAATTCCACACACAGACGCGTAGCAAACGTCTTTAGCAACTTATTAAGAAAACAGATTCCTTTTGCCACAAATCCAAGAATAAGAATTACAAGAATGTTTTGTCCCTTTTATAAATATATATTATAATTATAGATATCGCGGAAAAAGTGGCTCTCCCTTTTGCGCATAATTAATAAAGGGACAACTTGTGCGCTTGGCACCGCGCAAAATCGAAAAGGAACGAGTATTTCCACAACCCTAATTGATACTAATCTATAGAATCCCTTTTTTCATATCATGAGTTTCACCCGCGAGCGGCGAAACGTATGTCTGAACTTCGTCCGATTGTTCGCCGATAGCCACAACGGGGGAGTATTTACTCTTGAGAGGGCGATTCCTCGGGGGCGATCCGGCCAGTGAGCCGGGCATTCCAATTTCAGGATCAACGTCTCTGGCGGCGCGAGGAAGGGAACGCGGCCGCGAGAGAAGGCGAGAATCTCGCCGCCATAAAGATTCGTATCGTTCTGGAAACGTCAAGGAGGAGCGCGAAGAGGCGTGCTCTTTCTCTCTTTTTCTCTTTCTCTCTCTCTTTTCTCCATCTTCTTTTCTTTCCTTGCACCCTCTCGTGCGCTCGCGGGCGAGTGGGCGTCCCTTTTCGAGATTTACGACGATTTAATCGCGCAATTAATCTAACACCTTGTTGCAACAACACTTCGCGCCGGAGCGACGGCGGAGAAGTAAAAATTTCGAGCGCGCAAGGAAGGAGGAATCGGGCCCGCTTCGATCTATCGCGGTTGGTATCGATGGACGAGGTTTAACTACGTGTTAAAGGGGAGTAACGAGCACGCAGCGAAACGGGGGGGGGGGGGGAGGAAAAGGGGCAAAGGGCGAGAGAAGAGATGGCCGCGGTTTTTCATGGCGCGCGCGGGGCATCATAAGTATCGCGGGGGAGTCCCCGCAATTTTTTATCGGGCCGCGCCATTATTTTACGAGCGACGAAGTACCCAGTATACTCAGTGAACATCAATTAATTAACATAACATCAATGCTATAATTTCCTACTCGATAATGTAACTGTGACACACGCGTTTTGTATTCATGTTGTTGAGGTTATATCGTTAGGAAATTATAGCATTGAGGTGTTATATCACTGTAAATTGGTATTTGCTGGGTATAATTCGAAAGAGAACGCGGATATTGTTCGGAATGTACAAAAATCTCTCGGGATCAACGTATTAAAATAATATTACATTTGTCGTGTGACAAATTTTTTAAATGTGTTGATTGGTTGCAAGATAGGAAAGTTTTCGAGTCTCTCTAGAAATTTATTCCCTTAAAGATAAGAAAAATATTTTCACGGTTAAGATTCTTTCTTGTAAAATTTTTCATCAACATAAGCAATGAAGGATGACGTCTAAAGACACGTGCGTTGTTACTATAGCAAATCAAATAAAGTCCGTCAATATTCGGAGAGTTCTTGTATTAAAGTTCGGCATATAATAAAATAAGATTCGTCAATCTATTTACAGCAGCTAAACACGCGATTAAGTAGAATTAAATTTCTAAAAGTGTTAATTACATACTTGGTTCTATGTCACCTAAAGAAAAATTAACAAAATCTTACTATACTATACTATATTTTATTTATATTAAAAATATATTAAGCTACACACACTACCACACAAAAATCCAATATTAAAAATGTATATTGGATATATAATTATATGATTGGCAACAGCTGTAGAACAATTTTACATTAAAAAAGCAGTTTTATCGCAAATTCGCACAATTTACGTAAATTCAATTCCATTCAACGCGATCATCGAAAGCGAGGCGTATATAATTCGTCTTGAGATCCTCCAGGCTGTTGTTCTCGGCGACGTACGGACGGCGAGGACACCCCCGCAAACGTTCGCGCTCGCTCTGTGTGTACGACCAAGGACAACAACATTCTCCGCAAAACTAATTGCCAGGTAAATATATACGAACAACGAGCGGCGGCGCGCGCGCGTGTGCGCGCGCGTTCGTGTGCGTGCGTGCGGACGACACACGCGGGGGCCCCCGCGGGGCCCCGTTGTCTATACATCGGAATTTATTGCGGCCTGCCCGGAGCGGCCGATAGCGAGCGGGAGGCACGGAGGGGGAAGGGAAGAGAGAAAGAATCAGGCTCTCGTACGAGAGCGCGTAATTTATGCTCTCATTATGCAACAACCAAGATTCATTACGGGCGACACGCGTTGTCTCGCGGATTCGGAGATCTCGATCTCGCGGAGGGACAATCCCCGATGGGGCGAAGGTGTCGAGACGCGCGGCCAGGAAGGTCGTGCCCTCTCGATGCGCTTTGGAAATCGGGGTGCCACCCTGCGCGCGATTTAGAGATCATAGAGATAGAAATTGTACGTGGGGAAGGGAGTTACGAGAATTTTATTTTAGAAGCAAGAAGCCTGTTTGTAATCTGTTCTTTGAGACGTCGAATGTTCATAGCTCTAATTTACTTCTTCTTTTCATGTGATATATGATTATTCCGTTATACGAGTGATAAATTACGTAAAATTCACAAGCGATCGGATTTTGCATTTTTTTTTTTATTGAGAAGTTTAATGCAGACGGTAAATTTTTGGCTTTAA
Source organism: Crematogaster levior (assembly GCA_901521435.1). Lineage (NCBI taxonomy): Eukaryota > Metazoa > Arthropoda > Insecta > Hymenoptera > Formicidae > Crematogaster > Crematogaster levior. The sequence goes on along the minus strand of CABEGB010000113.1, from coordinate 727,969 downwards.
ACTTTATATTCCGAATTATTCAGAGAGATCTTCCGTAGAAAGATATTCGTACTAGGCCTAAAAAATGTGCTACAAATATAAAAAATTTCAAAAGCGAAACATCGAAATTTCTCATTTTCTATGTTTTCAATGATATCTACAGCTATTTTTATGCATTTTCAATTGTACAGATTTCCCAGATCTTATTGCGATTTTACGTTAAGGGCTGCAAGAGGACTGTTTCATTTACAAAAAATTGCTATATCGAAGAGCAAGAAGTGCGTGTGTCCTCTCGTGCCCCTTGACCCGCTTTATCGCGGGGATCGAGATGGAAGGAGAAAGAAGCACAAACTGGCAGGGGGTTTGCAGGGGGGTGGGTGCCCCGCCCAGGCGCGTTGCATCGCGGAAACTATCGGTCGCCGTAGTGGGCCGCGCTGCGCCTGTAATCTCCGGGGCCCGTAACCGCTCTTCGGCCGGCGACAAAAAACCGGCGGAGAATGAAATACGGATTACAGTGGTTGGGCCGGGGCTGGATAATAGCCAGATAATGATGACCCCGACGCCGATTGCCCTCCGCTACCACCGCTCGCCGAGGCCTCGCGGATCACATTTTCCCCGCCTTTTTCCCCGTTTCCTTTCCCCTTTCCACCGCCGTCTCACTCCATCGCGTATCTTTATCGCGTATCGAGATTTCCATACAAAGTTGCGCCCGACGATCGCCGTAATCCGCGGCGTGCAACTCGCTGCGTTTCTCACGCGCATCGCGCGCATACGAGTGCATCGGCCTCGTCGGCATTAAAGGAAATAGAAGGAAGGAATCGAAGAATTTCCGCACAGGTCGCCCCGAGATTCTCGGTTTCGACGACGGAATCTTGAGGTTGATTTACTCAACGCATCGGATAATTACCTAACGAAAATCCTCCAAACAACCCTTGATTCTAACGGTTTGGATCGTGTGAGCGATTGTTGCAACAATCTCGGTTGAAGGATCGTAAGTTCGCAATGTGTCTTATTTCACATTCAGATTTTCATTTTTATCACTATTTTTGAAAATATATCTTTCTTCTATTATCATATGCATTATTTTGTATTATCTATGTTACATTATATAAATCACATCCGACACTCGTGTAGCTATTTTTTTATCTCCTTTGTTCGCAAAAGAATTAATCTCGTTAATAAAAAAATAAATAAATGATCTCTTCATCTAATTTAAAGCCAAAAATTAAAATCGATATCAATTTAAAATTGGAGATTTTTCTGCATTTCAATGCGCGACAAATCTAGTCGGAGGTACACAGATAATTTGCCAGACGGATTGATAAACAATTGAAATTTGTTTATTAATATTCACTGGCGAAGGAGAGTTTGAATTTGTTAAATAAATAAAATGACACCGCTTCGGCCGACACTTCGATTAATGTTCGCGCGTGATGGCCGTCTAATACATGTATGCGCACACATGTACACAATGCCGATTGGTACCGACGAAATAAATCAGGCATTGATCGCGCGGGGGAGGCCGGCGTGCGGACGCTCGTACAGGTGGAATTAATGCGCGAAAATTTCCGATAAATCGAGAGCGAACCGCGAGAATAAATCAGTCGCGGAACACGACTCGCCGCGCCGAGAATGGCGCGCGAGAGAGCGCCGGCGACGGATTGGCCAGGCGAATCGGTATACCGCAGATGTGTAAAGCCAGACTTAAACGACGCGTGGCTCATTCATTCTCATTCTTTTCAATAAGTTCGCTTTACGAATTCTCTTTTTTTAACTTGTTGAAACTAACTAGGCTCCCCGAAGCACGCGTCATTTAAATTCCAACTTAAAATTCGTATTGTCTATTAATGTCCGTTTCTACCGATGCAGATTAACTCTAATCTGTGTTTAACTTTATCTTCTTCTAATTGTCTCAGAACTAGAAAAAGATAAAGAAAAAGTTAAACTGAGATTAATCTACATTGGTAGAAATAGACATAAGGCGATTTGGATCTTAACGATCTCTTGCGATTGGAATTTTAACGTTAAACAAGATGGATGGTTTACAATGAAGACTATCGGCCTTTTGTAAACTCGCGACTTTCCGGAAATGCATTTTGCAAAAACGTGCCGCAAGAGTTCGAGTCCAACGACCATCGTTCGTGTTAACTGCGACCAGAGATCGCTTGGTTTCCATAAAACCGATCGGAAATCGGAGCGAGAATCGGTGTCGACGGAATCACCGCGCGAATGCGAACATAAATCCAAATTAGCGGCAACTTAACGGCAGCTGTGCACTGATCGATCCTCTTCTCGCGTCTTCGAATGACAGTAAATCGTGAGGACCTATCGGCTTCGGTTGATCACTCGAGCGCCGACGGCATTTCGAGGGCACCTTCGCGAATCCCTTCGCCGCAAACTTGGTATCGGTGATTCGAGCGGAAGGTCCTCGTTAAGCACAATTGCCGATTCAATTCGCTCGAAAAATCTTACTTGTGCAAGAGAAGGCACATATCGCAATTCTGGAAATTCCAGTTACGAAAAAAGAATGTTCACAAATCTCGGATTTGTAAATGTTTCTTACGAAAGAAAAGGATGCTTAATGCTACATATTAAGTTTCTTTTTCAAAAAGTTTTTCTTTTTAGAATGAGTCAATTTCTAAGAAGTTTCGAGAGATGGAACGTTGCAGGAATTGAAGTTACAACGAGCATCCATTTTCTTTAAATAAAAGGAGATAACTAATTAGAGCAGATGGCGTTTTCGGGCTAGATTTTCAAGCTAGATTAGTCGTCTAATAATAATATTTCTGTGTGAATTTTGTATATTTTTTTCACAACTCAGTAAACTGCTCAATTATTTATCGGTGAGGGCTAGCTTTTAAAGAAAACATTTTTAGATTTACGCTTATAAATTTTTTGTTTAGAATTGAATTTTCTGTCAAATCACAAAGTTCGGCCGGAACGTTCGGCGCCATCCTGTATAAGGGTATGTGCATAAGTGTACATATAGAAATGCCCATTTTATTGATTTATTATTATTCTGATGTTTTATAAACATTTATATATATATATATATAAATTGTCTAGTTCTTGTTGTGCTAAAATCTTGTTATGCTAGAAATTGTCAGACAGATTAAACAATTAGTATAGCAAAAAATTTTGTTATTATTGCTTCAATTGAACGGTTTAGTTAAATCAACTAATTTTTTTAAGATAAAATATCTTTTTCTATGTTCTCTACACTGATTAAAAAAGTAGTTGATTTAACTAAACCGTTCAACTGAAGCAATAATAACAAAATTTTTTGCTATACTAATTGTTTATTCTGTTTGATAATTTCTAGCCTAAACAAAGAAATTTTTGTTTGTCCCGACTAAAAATTTATTTAACAGCTCGTGACAAATCGATTTAGTTAAATCAATTATTTTTTTTCTCAGTGTATACATTTCTAAACCCTTTGACCGATCTGGACTAAATTTTGCACCATCACTCTCTAGGACTCTACGGAAATATAGGTACCATGAAACTCACTTCCTCTTCCTGATTTCATTCCTTTGATACTTGATAAAAAACCTGAGTAATGCCAAGTAAATTTAGTATATAATAATATAATAAACAACTAATTAGTATATATTTACAACTTCAACTAACAACTGATTTTGATTTAAAACTGCGCTTTTATTTTGTCATCATTTTTATTTAATCATTTATAATAGTAATAATTAAGGAAAAAAAATTTCGTTTGCAATTTCGTAATATATATATATATATGATATTATTAAATAGTTTAATTATGAAGTATCTGTATAATAATAAATCGTTAATTTAATACTGTATTCGTATGTACAAGCTCGTTGTATTTTATGTCACAATCGAAAATTTTATATCAATAGTCGATAATGTCAATATCTTCACTTTTCGAACATCCCCAAATACGACATAATTATGAAAATTTACCCGATGTCGATAATTTTCAATAGTAGCTCATAACTCAATTAAAAGTCGCACATCGGAAAACACAAAGTGTATATACTTGCTAGAATTTATTAATATATAATAATTTATATAGCAAAAGCACCTGCGTGAACGTACAAACACAAAAGATACGTTTTCCAATATCAATATAGTCTTGAATTTGGAATTTCGCGTTTCCACCGCAGGAGGTCTCTGAATTCCCGAATCTCCAATCGTAGAGCGCGCGCCATTCGCTGTCTGTCAGTGAATCCACGCAAAGGTCACGCAAGTGTCTCCGAGGTGTATCGCGAGCGTGTTGCTCTCCACGTACAAAAATTTTCACGACCATTTACGTGACGTTCACTGCCATCGACATGCTGCCCCGATTCCTCAGACCCGTCGTAAATGTCACCCAGCAAGGCGCAAAGCGATTGTCCACGAGCGCCACGGTAAAGTATCATTGAAGCGATCCGCAAAACCACTAAATCTGTTTCCCGCAAACCGGAAATTAATTAACGCGAAGCAAATATCTCGTATGCCTAAGTAATATATTAACATTTTCACTTATCTTACATTGCTAAGTGTTCGATGTGCGACACGAATAGCGATCTCGGTGGAGCCAATAAATGTGCCATTTGTTTGAAGGAGCTACCTTTAAAAGAATCTCATTTTGCTCTGTATCGATATATGCTTATTTTATACACGGATATATATAGATATAAATTCACCTAATCTCATATTAGCACAGTCGCTGGTTATATCACGTTTATACTACATCTTGTAGATCCATTGGTGATAGCTACGTGAGAATCTCCACGAATCTTTTACGACACATATGGCGGGAGAGATATCGCTATTGTCACTTATCAGTTACGTAGGAATCTTAGATCATTGGTCCGTGATGCTGCAATCGTGATCGGAACATCGTTATGCAACTTGCAAATTTGGCTCCAGTGCTGACACCTTAAATTGGCACAAAATACTCTTGGAACCTGATTGCGAAAAAAGAATTCTGATTATTATATACAATTTTTTTACGTATTGCTAGAACCGATCTTTTATGCTTATATATGAAAAATGAGTTAAAAATAAAGTAGTCAAAACATTGAATTAAATGAATCAGAATTGGAGAAATAAGCTTCAAGTAAAATGTGGTGTGGAAATGTTAATAATTATTTAAAAAATGGAGATAAAAGATTGATTTCTTAATTATACCTCCTTAATTAGTTCCTCAATTAACTTTTGGTTTTAGTTCTAGATGAATGGTTCTTTCGAGATGCTAATATCTCAATTATATTTTTTTTACAGCGCGATGCAAAAGTCAGTGTCATGGGAGCGAGTGGGGGTATCGGTCAGCCACTGTCTTTGCTTCTCAAACAGTCACCCCTCATTACAGAATTGTCGCTGTATGATATTGTAAATACACCTGGTGTTGCTGCCGATCTGTCACATATAAATACTCCTGCAAAGGTCAAAGCTTACAATGGTCCGGAGCAGCTTAAAGATTCCCTTAAAGGCGCTCAGGTATATCATTGTGATGCCAAAGTAGTCATATTAATATTTGTTTAATACAGTGCTACAAAAATGTTACTTATGTCTTTTATTTAATTCATTAAATTGAAACTTTATTGATTTGGGAGAATTATTTTTAGGTTGTTATCATACCTGCGGGTGTTCCACGTAAACCGGGGATGACCCGCGATGATCTGTTCAATACAAACGCTTCCATCGTCCGGGATCTCGTCGCTGCAATGGCCGAGGTCGCGCCAAAGGCCTTTGTGGCGATCATCTCGAATCCGGTCAACAGCACAGTGCCAATCGCGAGTGAAGTACTACAGAAGGCGGGTGTCTACGATCCTAACCGCGTATTCGGAGTGACCACTTTGGATATCGTTAGAGCGAACACATTCATCGCGGAAGCGAAGGTATTAAATATAGCAATATTGCGTGAAATAACGAAACAAATATTAACTTATGCTCTTGATATAAGTAAAGATGATCTCGACGCTGGATATACTTTAACATGGTTACTACAGTAACCATGATAAACTAGACTTCATCTGTTTTGACAGATGTGTCTCGAGCACAGACATCTATATAGATGTCTGTGATCTCGAGGCATGTTCGGAGAGTCATTATTTCTTTGTCATTAAATATACAACAAGGACAGAATGATGTGGTAGTGCTAAGAGCTCTCTGAACGCGCCCTCGGTACTCTCGGTTGCTCGAGAGTTTTGTTTTTCTCGCTTATTTTTAATGAACATTCAGCTTTAGATTGTTTCATATGTAAAGGATTAAATATGGTAGTAATACGAGAAAAAGGATTCATCTTTAATCTTTTAATCTTTGTTTTTGACATAATTCCATGATGTAATAAATAATTTAAAAATGTTGAATGTGCAACAGAGTATTAATTTTTACTCAATTATTAATTAACCCGGGACGATAAAAATGTTTTATCTTCCATCCTTCGTAATTGGGGAAAAAACGTTGCTAAGATAGTTGATTTTTCAGGGTCTTGATCCGCAGAAAGTCAACGTTCCAGTTATTGGTGGACACAGCGGCATCACTATTATCCCATTGGTCTCGCAGTGCACGCCGTCGGTTTCCTTCCCGGATAACCAACTGAAAGCGCTTACCGAGAGAATCCAAGAGGCCGGTACCGAGGTTGTTAAGGCTAAGGCAGGAACTGGATCCGCAACTTTGTCCATGGCTTTTGCTGGCGCACGATTCGGTATCTCGTTAATCAGGGCATTGAATGGCGAAACGGGTATCATTGAATGCTCGTATGTCAGATCGAGTGTCACTGACGCTAAATACTTCTCTACGCCGATTCTTTTGGGCGTAAGTAGAGACGTAAAAATATACCATATAATGTTGAATTAACATATTTGCTACTATATATTTCGGAAATATGGCTTTATACAGAAAATTATCTCCTCTTTCTTATTTTCTTATTTTCCAGTCAGTATACAAAATTATTTTTTATTATGTCATCTTTTTTGGGTGATATATTTTAATAATATTTAATTATTGTTATGTAGAATGTTTTGCAACAAGTGTAAACTTAAATTTTTTTAAGAGAAAGTATTTTAAGTGAGGAGTGCTATATAAATGCCTTCTATTCTACTTAATTTTATTATTATAAGAGATCAAAATGTTAATGTCTGGAATGTCTTTCAGAAAAATGGAGTTGAGAAGAATTTGGGATTAGGTAAATTAAGCAGCTTTGAGCAGAAACTACTAGACGCCGCCATTCCGGAGCTCAAGAAAAATATTCAGAAGGGAGAAGATTTTGTAAATAAAAAGTGAAATCTCTGTCGATCTAACTGAATAGAGCGTGATTTGTCAACTTGCGCGTGAGAATTACTGGCCTTCGTTGCTCATCTTGCAATTAAACTGTCACAATAATTAAAATTTTTTTGAATTTCGCGAATATATCATCCAATTCTTTCGACTTGCTAAAATGCATGTAAACGTGTAGAACCACGGAATAGATTATTGAATATTAACATTATGTATGTATTATATAAAAGTTTATAAAATATTGTATCATGAAAGTTAGAAACTGCAAAGAGAAAAATATCTGTAACATATAGAATAACACATAAAGAATGTATAGGAATAAAATAATAGGACTTTTAAATTTGGGATATTCGCTCGAGCAATTTCTTGTACAAAGTACATGTAGCATAAATTTGAATAAACGCTCTTTCAATTAAATGTAAGAAATTTTCTCTTTCCATATTTATTTTATGAAGTTTTTATATTCGTTTGTGAATTAAATTTAAGTTCAATTTTCCATTTTTTCTTCGAATTAAAATTTGATTTGTATTGTGTATTGTGTGTACAAAATTTCATAAATTTACTTTTAAACCGATTTTAAACGATAGACTATCCAAGAAGATAAACTTAGCGTAACAAATGTAATCGGTTTGATTTGTCGCGCATGACGGAAAGTCATCATCCTCGTGTGTAAATACCAAACTACAATAATACACAAGTAGACAACCTTGAGGTAGGCAGTAACGGACTTTCAAGCGTGTAGGTAACAATAATTGTCTCGTTTCCGCGAAAGTGCAATATGATGAACACGCTTTGGATCAAATCACGCGACTTAGTGAAGAATAAGATATAATTAGATATTTACAGTTCATCGCGGAATAGTGATTATCCGAACATAAATATTTCATGACGAGACGCAGGCTGCACAAACGATCGCGGCGGAAGGCCAAGTTCCACAAGGAGAAAGACGCCCGGTCGAAAATTTCTGATTCGAAAAATGTGGGATACAAAGGAGAGGATTCGTCGCATTCGCGTTCTCCAGAATCGGTGCTGTTTGAGTCGCAACACGGAACAGTCGCGGATCTGTTATGCGACGATAAAATCAGTCCGGAGATCACTCCCAAGCAACCTAGACTGAAATCGGAGAGCGATCCGAACATCGACGATGGGATCGCAGTGCGGTTGATCCAACAATTGAGCCCGATCTCGCACAAGGGTCGCGAGTCGGATCTTCCGATGTGCGATTTTAAGCACGGTACCAAATGCATAAATGACTTTTCTAATTCAGAGAACTCCGGAGAGCGCGAGTTGGACGCTACCAATTTGATCGTTAACGACCCGTTCGATCTCGTGGAGAGTGATTCGTTCAACTTATCCTCCTTGAGCAACGAGCCGAATAACAACGTAAATCAAACGCATGATGGAAGATCCTCACTGAAATCCGTCGACGAGATGGCCTGTCGAAATATCTCGGGGTCGGCGACATCTCGGTCTAACTTGGAATCCCAGCCGTTCGACGACGGCACTCTCGCGAATGTCCCGGGACTCGCGAACTCCGACGAAAAAGGATGTCTCGGGGTAAAATCGAGTCAACAGAAAGATCATTGTATACTTGAAACGATGGACGATCATTACTTGGACAAGACGCTTTCGATGAATGACAATTTCGTGCGCGAGATAAACAGTTATCTGGACAGGCAGTCGTCGATCGCCAGCACATTGGTGAGAGATCGTGCCTCGGAACTCTCGCATTTTGTGATTTTACGCGACGAGCGAGACGAGCTCGGCGGAAGTAAGCCGCCAGATAATCTGGATAAAAAGAAGAGAGGACCATCGAGCGGGAATAAAAGATTCGACATCACGCTCGAGAGGATCGGCGAACGTTTGACGACGAATTGGCGCGAGTTCCGGAAGATCTTTGCGCATCTGCGGCGAGCAAACAGGAGAACTCGCGACGAGGACGCGGCCGACCGCAGCGAGTCCTTATTACACAAATACAGGAGATTCCCTTACGTTTCCGTCTCGACATTGTCCCTACCTACATCTGTACTTTGCACGCCTTCACCAAAACGGGTGGACCAAGAGGTCCTCGAGTCCAGAAGAACGAAGCGAGAGGCCGAGACAACCGGGATTTCTTCAGGATCCACGACGCCTCGCATCGGACTGGTGAAATGCTGCCGCCGAACGACCTTAACGTTCGGGGATGAGGATGAAGGGGAGGCGGCCAGATACCGGCAACCAGCATCTCGCGCGGATATCACGGATCCACTTCCGGAAGGGAAGAAGAAGGACAAGAGACGTTCGCTTCCGCTAGGTCCGTCGCGGTTCTCCGATGAAACATGTCAGGAAGGTCGCATTCCGCAATTAACGATCGATGCCGTCTCTGACATTGAACTATCTGAACGGGATGGTCACGGCGGCTCTCCGCAAAAAGTATACAAATCTTGTTTTGCTATAATGACCTAGCAAACGCCAATTAATAGTAACATGTTGCATCGATATTATAATTTCTCATTCAACAATGTATCAACATTATACAGGGTGTTTCTAAACCTATGTCAGAGATTTTAAGGGCGTATTCTGGGAGTCAATATAAGAAGAAAAGTTCTTATAAACATGGGTCCAAAAATGTTTTGCCTCAGAGTTATAAAAGCATTTTTTTTTTTTATCCATGTTTATAAGAACTTTTCTTCTTATTTTAATCCCCAGAATACGCTCTTAAAATCTCTGACATAGGTTTAGAAACATCCTGTATAATATCCCAGATAACATGCATGTCTAAACGAGAAGACTTTACCTAAAAGACGTCCTTAAGACGTCTTAAAAAATAACTTTAAGAATTTACCAAAAGACGTCGTTTTATAAAACATTTAGGATTATAGAAGAATAAGAATCTTTTAGACATCTTCAAGATGTTATAATGTTTTCTGGGATAATATAACACATGATTATGTTGCACATAACAGTTACATTATGAGCAGGAAATTATAATATTGATGTAATGTTACTCTTGGTTGGTGTTTGGAGGATATTCTCACTCATGACGTAATTCAATATGATATGCATTGAGGAAACATAGAAACCTTAAATGTGAAAAGTGGATGTATTTTTGCTTCTCCGGTTTTCTTTGGTTTTGAATTGTCGTGCGTCGGAGGTGCACTTTTACGCAAATAAATTTATATTTGTCCTGAATTCGACGATAATTCGAAATCCCTTTCTCTGTATTTTCAAATAATTAGATAGAATATTATTGGGACGGCGCTCGTAAGCCCCAGGTGCCGCAAAACATCGCAACACCTCGAGACTCTCGCAGCCACAGATCTCGACGAAGAAACATTTCCCGCACGATAATCACATGGCTGATCGCTATCTGCATTTGGCTGATAAAGAAATTGCTGCATCTCGTAAATGTCGTAAGTTTCTGGAATTTATACAATAAAATTCTTAATTGTCCCTCCTCGCTGCAGCCATATTGAATTACAGCTGAATCTTTTTGCTTTTACATGTTGGAATCGAACAAACTCGGTATTTCAGTACGTAGAAAACGGAAACTTAAAAATCCTAGAGAAAGAGTTTTACAAATAATTTTAATTATATACATGTGGATAAATATTTTTTAATTATTTCAATCATAAAATGTTTTATATCATAAAAAATTATGACACTTGTTTATCTTAGACAGAACTGACATCAATATTTTTTTTAGTGTTACAAGAAGTTGCGACAGAAATTGATTTCGTCTCCGTCGAGTCTTTGGACCAAGAAATTTGATTGTCTGGTGGAGACAATGCGTTCCGAAAGCGAAATGTTACACGTAATGTCGGAGAAAATAACGCGACTTTCCGAAGATTTCGCCCAGGTAAGATTAGAAGATTTTTCGAATTAATTATTTGGTCTCTGAAGCTGAATAATATGTTTTTTCTTTTATATAAAATATCATATTCTTTGCGAATCTTTGCAGAAATATGTACATAATATTATATGTATGTGTGTGCGTATGCATGCAACCCACCAGCTGACAGTAACATTATATCAATACTATAATTTCCCAACAATATAAGCGTAATAACACACGTGTAACAGTTACATTATTGAATAAGGAAGTGTGATATTGATATAATATTGACGTTTATGCTGGAAATATGTGTATATAAAAATTTGTATATTAATATTATATCTTCTCGATCCGTTGTAGATACAGACGACTACCGAAGCCACTCTTAACGCCCTGACAACCGAGATGAACGTCTTTCGTGAAGCTAGTAAAAAAATGACGGAAGATAATATGACACTGTTGCAGGAGTTGAAGAAATTGCGTGAAACGTTGGACAAAGTTCAAATGAAATCTTCGCAACCGGTTGCCTTACCTTCCTCGCATTCTTCATCTTCTTCTCAAACACCTCCACTACCATCACCTCCTCTTCCTCCTCCTCCCCCACCGCTACCTTCTTTAGAATTTCCATTATCTCCACTACCTCCACTACCTCCACCACCACCGCCACCACCGCCACCACCGTTGTCTCTTTCATTTCCTCCAAAAGTACACATCTCGGAATCAGCACCACCTCCACCCCCTCCGCTCCTCTCATCAGTTTCCTTACAATCCCCAATGCCGATACAACCGACGACTCCCAATAGTAGCAGAAGTAACAAGACTAGAACACCCACAAGAAAGTGTTCCACGCCGTTGTTCAACAGACCTAACATCACCGTCGAGGACCTGTTGAAAGTCACCCTGAAAAAGGCTCCACAAAGTATCAAAGTACTATCCAGATTCTGAGGAATTAATAATATTACACGATAAAATCGTGAATATAAATTTTCAAATTGTTGAATGCAAATCAGACAAAAATTAAACTTTGAAGTTTGATTAGGTTGATAGATTTGTGTGATAAAAGAGTGAAAAATAATATCGTAACATTCTCTATAAAAAAAAAAAAGAGTATGAATCTTCTAGAATTTGTGGAGATTATATAAAAAATAACTAAGAAAAATTTTAGAAGAATCAGAAAACATTACAAATATCTACATTTAAGTATATGAAAAAAATTTGTTTTTAATTTTGTCTTTTTGTTTGTTTGAAAAATAGTAAATTGTTCCATGCTGTGCATTTCAGGAAAACAGACGAAACACTGTACCAGGTCCAAAAGGTCCAATCGTGTCCTTGGAAATGTTACGCAACGTAAAGCTGAAATCCGCGAAACGTAGGTCAAGCGACCAAACTGGAAGATCGCCCAGAAACGGTCGAGTCGTTAAAAACCGAGCCGCATCGAATATCAATCTTTCACCAATCTTGACTGGATCGGAGGGCAATTTGGAGCGGATTCTGCGACGAGTAGACAGACCGAGAAGACTCTTGTCCAGTTCGAGCAGCTTCCGCGAACGCGATTTCACAAGAGAGACGCAGTATCAGTCATTGGAAACACTAACATGTAGCCAATCCACACTTGGATAACCGTAGTATTAAGCATGAATTGTAACATCAGAAGCGAGTTTTTACACGAATTTTTAAAGAAGACTTGCACCATAATTGCATCGACATAATTTACTTGCTTTGTATATCAGATTTTATGAAATGTTATAAAGATTTATAAAGATAATTGAAAAAATTTGTTATCGATTTGTACTATTAAACATGAATACGCGTGAGAAAATTAATTTGTTGCGATATGTAACACAAGGAAAAAAATTGATGTCGCTTCTGATGTCATAATTTAATGTGAGACCGCAATGAGAGATTAAAAGTCTTTTAAAATTTAAATAAATGTTAATACAGACGTATGGCATGCTCGTCATAAAATTAAAATTATTCATTATTTAATATTTAATTAATATTTAATTCGAGAACTCAAAGTTCTTCGCCGCGTAATTTCTTTCCAATTGGCTGGCCGAAAATTGTAATCGATGTAACATAATAAGTCCCTCGTTTTAAATCTATCTCTTTTAATAAAACTGTGACCAAGGCATAGATTCGTAATTACTTTATTTGTAGCTTTCATGTGTGTGGTTTTACAGAAAAAAAGATTGTATCCGGTGTATTATTCGCATTCAACTGTAATACAGAGCGTAAGAACGCATGCGGATCCAAGAATGTAAAATCAATTCCTCCGAACGATGATGAAAAAAAAAAAGCATTGCTTCTTCGCGCTACTACTTATTCATAGCGATCTGGTTCTTGTCGAAACCAATGAAATCGAACAGATTCAAAAGGTAGTTTAAAATATACATAGTTTTCGAAATGATCTCCAGGTCTCTGATTTACGTCCTATGATCGGGACATTGCCGATCGGGCTAATAATTCATCGGCGTTCAGAGATTGCTACCGCCATTCGTTGCCACCTGACGCGTCTCTTTTCTTTTCTGCTTTCACGTAGCTAAATTCCTTAAAACACTTTGCCGCACAGATACATGCTATGTACTTGAGAAATATATTTATATATTTATATATATGCGCGTGCGTTTTACAGTCTACGACGGCATCCGCCTCGCTCCGCAGTTCTTAATTTAGAGCTCTGTTTACCTTGCACACAGTTTTCGCGTGATTTAATCTTCACGATTATAATCGACTTCGATCATATACTCGAGTTGATTCTACCCGAGTCACTCGGATGATCCCTCGCACGTCGAGATTTATTTCTTCGTTTCTCTTTCTCCCCTCTTTAGCCTACTTATTACGTTCTTACAATTACATTCGCAAATATACTTACTTACTTTACGAGAGCCGGTTGATATTATTTTGAATTATTTCTCATAACGTGTCATTTGTAACATGATTATTAATTTTTATCGTTACAATACCTAAATACAGGGGCACGATGGACACCAATTATTTTCTGCTTTTTCATCTTCCACGCGGAGGTTGCGATCCGCGTTTTTTTTCTCGCCGGATTATTTTCTTTTCTTGTTGTTGTCGAACGCCTCGCTTCTCTGCTGCGTTTAAACTCGGCGTCTCCTCTCCGTCACGTTATCAGCGAGAAAATTGAGTGAGCTTAAATGGATTTTGGTAGTTCTAGCTATATAATAAGTAGATAAGTTTAATGCGTAAAATGGTCAGTAACTAGCTAAGCTTACCTCATCGATCTGAAGAAAGGGTACTTTTCACTGTAAATCTCTACGATCCCGATAGACTCCTCATTACAAGAACAATGGAATGTCTCAACGTAAAAATCGATGGAATGGCTCGTCGATGAGTCGGCGAATGGATAATTACAAATACTGATTCCGACTATCGTCCATCCGGAAGGGAAAGACGAAGATAGAGAAATTATGAATATATTTATATATGTATATATGTATATAGCGTAAATTGCGTGTGTAAATGTGCGGGTGGAAAAAGTCGGGGTACAGTCATTTATTCTGTTCTTATACCACAGCAATCGATATTTAGTTTACACAACGGGCGTATGAAAACGTACAACCACATTACAGACTAGCTAGATAGTTACTTTGTTTGCTGTGAGTAACGTAACGCGCTAAAAAGGCTCACCTACGACAACGTAATCTTTTTCATCTCCCCCCTTCTTCCTTTCTTTTTTCACTTTTTTTTGTTTTTATAATCACGACGCTGCTCATCGAGCTGACGCGATGGAACGCACTCGCCTCGGAAGAGATGCGTAAAAGGACCGGATATCGCCATCAAAAAATTTCGATGATACGTTCTACTGTTTTAACTGAGCGCCTTCGCGACGCGGTCCCCATACGAAAGCTCACAAAATCAGGCGTTATTGCATTTGACGAGGTACAGAGGGTGGGGGAGGGGGAGAGGAGGCAATCGAAGTAAGCACATTCTCTTCTCCTCAACTCGGCTATGCCAAGAATCCATGCATTTAAAATTTCTCTTTTCGGCTATCTATAACATTACAATCATGTCGGATCTTGTCGGAAGTACATATCTTATTACAGGGTACAAGCTCGAAAGCGAGGTCCGTTCTGACAACTGGCAATAAGGGCGCCGCCGTTATTTCCGTAAAGAGAGAGGGGAGCACGGGGCAAGGAAGGGGAGGGAAAAAGAGAGGACACGCGCGAATTATCTTTAAAATAAATCGATTTACACGCATTATTACGCCATATTATACAGACACTGTAATAATTACAGTACGCGCGGTACGACCGCGAACGCAGTAAAAAACAAGGAGGGGCGAGGAACGAAAAGGGGATTGAAGAAGGTAAGCTTCAGGTGAAGATGTAAGAACGGACAGACATGTAAATACTTCCCGGTATGATACGTCGTGTAATTCATACGCCTTTTTGTTCCTCTTCCACTATTGCAAACGTAGGATACATTAATTCGTTCTCATTCACTGTGACGGAAATCAAATCTAAATTGCCGAGGCTAGTAGGTATCGACCGGTGTCGAGCATCGACGTCGGCTCGACGTTCTCGACGCTCTCAACGACGCGTCGTTCGCACGTAATTTCAATCGAACACATGCGAGATGCAAACACGGCGTTTCCTCTCGATACGCAAAAAACGGGGCAATTGAAAAGTGCCTTTCTCCTAAATGCTTTGCAGTCTCTCTATTTACCGCAGGGTGCGTGTCCTTTTGTTTCGTTATTTTCTGCTGTGCTCTGTAACTCAATCGATATATGTGTGTACGTAATATAATGCCGAATGAACTGAATGATTTATTTATTATTAATTCTATTGCTGTTGTATTTTGTTGTTTCACTGCTGCTGCTGCTTTGTTTTGAAGTAACCATACGGTGCGTGCTTTATATTTTTAAGGGTCACGCAAATTTCTAGAGATCCCCCCTTCCCACCCCGAACTGCCACCTGCTGAATTGGTTTTTTTTTCTTTTGCTTACGAGTTATTTAAGAGTTTTTTCTTGTGTCTCAGTTTTATATGCGCAAGATAACACTCACTACAGCTAGAGTTACGATACGTCCTGGTCTTCCACATCCTGCAGCGGCTCCTTTTGTTCAGCTTCACCTGCGCAACAAAAATGAATGTTATGTCAGTAAAAAATCTGAATGCATTTAAACAATGCATACTAAATAAATTACGTTTGATAAATGAGTCAAAAAAAATTTGGTGAGATCATTTTAGCCAGATTTGCGATATCTTTCTCATTTTTATTCTTTTTGACATGGTAATTGTTAAGGATTATGTCGCTCACCAGGTGCAGACATGCTGGGAGGATGAGGATGTTAGGAAAAAGAGTATATCTACTTTCAGGCATCGTGGGTATCAACGGCGCTATCGTCTTGCTGATCAGACTCGGATTCTAAATTACAAAGTAATGATTCTGCGCTCGAAAATTGCATGCAATTTGTGATTTCTTACACGTCAAAATAGTTTAAAAACAGCTTACAGCAAAAATACAAATAAAAAATGAAATAAAAAGTCCAGAATGTCCTACAACTCTCAATTTTATGATTGTCCTCTAATATGTTCTGAGGATCAGAATTCGAGATCAATATTTTTCCAAGAAAAAAAGTAAATTCAGACGAGACGAGAATATAAGATAGTTTTGTCACAATGTACGGTATTCGTCTGCGTGTCGATCGAGGCGGGGTATGTTACGCAATGCGTTCTAACGTAATCGAAACATTCTTACGGTGGTTTCGTCTCCGTAAACAAATGGGACACTAACCATCTCCTTGCATATCCGACGTCCATAGGGTGAGGTTGTCCCTGAGGAGTTGCATTATGAGAGTGGAATCTTTGTAGCTCTCCTCAGACAGCGTATCCAGTTCGGCGATCGCATCGTCGAAGGCTGCTTTCGCCAAGCGGCATGCTCTGTCAGGGCTATTGAGGATCTCATAATAGAACACGGAGAAGTTGAGCGCTAATCCCAGACGAATGGGATGGGTTGGCGGTAATTCCGTCATGGCGATATCGCTCGCTGCTTTGTATGCCACCAGGGAGTTCTCCGCTGCTTCCTTTCTATCATTACCGATAGCAAATTCTGCCAAGTAACGATGGTAATCACCTTTCCTGAAAACGCATCAACGGATTAATAACCATTCACATCATATACTGAAACGATGTAAACATTCAGCAGCTTATTTCAGGATTTTCTTAAAGAAGATAAAAAAAAAAAGTAATAAAGGATCAGATCGCAGTCGTGTTTTTGAGTAAAAAATAAAAATATGAAATGTGTCAACAATTGATATAAATCGTCTTCGAGCAAGACTTTATTAAGAATCATATAACCACGAATATTAGAATAAAAAATATCAAATCGTTTGGAACAAAATATTTTAAACTTTTTTGTTCCAAAAAATATAAGCTGTTAGTTAATGGGTTAGTTAATGGGCTGTTAGTTAATGGGTTGACCTCTTATGGGCGATTGTATAAGATGTTAATAGATTCTTACATTTTATAATAGAAGACTTTAGATTCTCCCGTAGAGGCGCACGGTATCAGATGCTTATCCAAGACGCCGAGGATATCAGCGCAAATATCCCTGAGCTCCTTTTCCACTTGAGATCGGTACTGGCGGATCATCTCTAGTTTTCCCTCGGCACCCTTATTCTCCTCCTTCTGCTCGATGCTCGAGATTATTCTCCAGGAGGCTCTCCTCGCTCCGATCACATTTTTGTATGCTACCGAGAGGAGGTTCCTTTCTTCAACGGTGAGCTCTACATCTAGCGAAGCCACCTTCTTCATCGCCTCAACCATCTCTGCAAACAATACCGGCAAATATAGTATCGTTGATGACAAGTTCATCGACTTGTCGATGTAAGACGATATTTAATCATTATATGAAAAATTATAAGTAAAATAAATGTAAAAATAAACGAGACGTAGAAGAAATGTTAAAATGGAAAATTGTAGTGAAAAACAAATTTCTTTTTATAAAACAACTATAATTTCTTTAAAATAACTAATAATCCTGTCTAATAAAAAACAATCTTAGGAACGGAAATCACTTTCTAAAGAACAAAAATACTGTTTTTATATATAGCGTCTTGACTTTTCTGCACATTGATGGTACATAACATTTTTATCTACTTCGTGACATTTATATAACAATCCTTAAATAACTGAACTGTCGAAGAGAGATTCTTAGGTTATCAAGGTCCCTATGTAAAAATATAACATAAAAATATGCCAACGATTTAATATGTAAAGCAAGTTTTTGTCACATATCGATTCGATGAAACCCGAGACAGAAATATAAAGCGAGAGGGGAGAATATAAAGCCCAATTATTCATTTTATACTGTACGTCTTTTCTATGTTCACCCTGCAAAGTTCAGGCTGTCAAAGGATTCCTCGTAAATCACTGTGGAATGAACTCCGTGCCGCTCGTGAACTTGTTCGCTTAAATGGCGTATGGACGTTTGGCCTATAAAATGTTACGTGCCCATCGCGGATGAAACGATAGCGCAGAGTGCCTTTGGAGTAAAGGGGATGAACGCGTCGGTATATATTAATCCGCTGCCCCTTGAACTTTGCACGGAAGTCACTAATACGTATTTATCGGCATACATTCGAGCTCGATATTCACTCGGGAGCGCCGCTGTTTTTGGCCTCCAGATGTTTTTGCGAAACGTTCTCTCGTATTTGCCCGCAAGCCTGCCTCAGTGGTTCAACCGGTTGCGAACTTTCAGTTTCGTCAACTGAACATCCAAAAGTGAAATATCTCAAACCAAAAAAAAAAAACTGCGGAGACAAGAGGGAAAGACAAGGGTAAAACGGTGAAGCAAGGCGGAAGAGCATCCACGAAGAAATGTCGAGTGTAAACAGCGAAGTTACAGCGAGAACGTCAAAGTGCGAAAAAAATAGGATGCAAGCTTCCATTTGAAGCTGCAAATTCGCGGGAGGATCTCGTGCGATATCAGTAAACCTCGTAAACCTCGACATCGGAGATTGTGAATGCAAATGTTGATTCCGCGCCGCGCACAACCACGGCGATTAAACGTTTGGCCTCCTCGTGACTTCTCGCGAGGCTCGAAACTCCAAGTCGAAAACTTGTCCCCGACTTGAAGCTGATGTCTCTATTCAGAGTACGAATATGTATTCAAGAAACTTTCCGCCCTCGAGTCGCCGTGCTTAAAATGGCACAAGCGACACGTCGCCACCTTCCAAACGGGGGCGGGAGGAGGATGTGGGAAGCCGGACTCCGGAAACTCGGAGACCCATAATAACGGCGAAGAGAGGAAAGGACGCATAGATCGATGCGTGGATCAATGCGTCGCGTCGCACGCACCGACATTACCGACAAAGTGGTGCCATCAAGTTCACGGGGTAGGAGGGGGGAGGGTGAATGTGACGTAAAGCGGACGTTACAATGAACACGGTACACATATACCGGTGTGCAGCTCCAGATCAATACTTTCCTTCTGCTAGCCATCCCTTCTCCCCCATTCTGTCCTCCTCCTCCTCCGTCACCTTCTCTTACCCCCTTTGCTCACCCTCTTCCCATTCCGCGACTAAACCCGCCCTTTTCGCCGCCTCTCTTTCTTCCTCGAGCTATTCTCAAATTCCGATCGTCATTCCTTGTCCTCCGACACTCCGTCCTGAAAGAGTCACGTCGGTCACGTCGTTACGTCGCCTCTACCGCCCCGGCTTTGCCCTCAGGACCGATTATGCCAGTGTCGAGCTGGATTAGCTAGCAACAAGCGCGAATTTTCGGGATCACGAATAATTAAGATGATGAAAGGAGATCATACGTTCCTTAATACGTTCCTTTTACAGCAGTGTGTTGAGCATTTCTCGTAGAACGTCTCAAGAAACATGGGTGAACACGCACGTTTAATCATAATTTTTCAGTTTTTTTTTTCAATAAAGCAGCAAACAAAAAAGAGAACAGTACCGGGGATCGTCAGATACGATAATTCAAAGAGAACTCCTCTCGCAGAGAGAACGAGAGGTGAATCGATTTCCATTCATCCAACTTTCAGTAATTACACTCGGCATCGAAATTCCAATACTCCATTTTCCAAAGGAGATCCCGAGAGAACAATACGATTTTTTTTTTAAGTGACGGAAACCAAAATGTATTGCGCGTTTGAACCGATTGGATTTCGGTCGATTGAAAGTTTCGTGCAGAATCACGGAATTCGCTAATTGGAGAAATTCCGAAAGGGGGAAAAAGATTGCTGAGTGACTCGCCAATTAGAACGGCACCACGAAAGGTTCGTTACTCAACAAAGATTCGTTAATCAGTGCCACGAGAACCGCGCGCGAGATATCTCGATCTCGTTATACCGGGTGACGCGCCGGGAAGGAGCAACCTGGTTTTAAATTATTTCTAGTCGAAAGAAATAAGAATGTTAAAGGAACAAAGAAAGGAACAAGGGGTGTCTATATTTGTTGCACTTCTTATTTCTGTCACTCTATGTCCATCTTCCAACAGACTGTTAAAACAAAAGCGATGACATTTCATTATTCTGTTATCGCTGATAAAGTTATCGATATGACGAATTATTTTTCGCATTATCCAGTGCGCCTTGAAGTGGTTACGTACATTTCGCTGTCAAGGCTCGTTTACAACGAACTGAGTAATGCGGGGTTCACAATGAGATTTTAAAATGTAAGAATTAAGCTTTAAGTTGAAATTGACTAATCACAGTCGATGTATGAGAAGCATAATCGACTGTGATTGGTCAATTTTAAGTTTAAGCTTAAATCTTAAAATCTCACTGTAGACTTCGCTTAAGAGTAGGAGTAAGGAAATAAATCATTTTTCATTCCTTACCCCTTACGCTTATGATCGGCTAGTGCTACAAATGTTTTAAAAAATTACTCCTATACTTTAGCATTCTTACACCGAAAGCTAAAGGTTATGGCAAGAAAAAGAAGACTTCTCACGCCAAGCTTACTCCACGTGTCGCGTACGACCTTTAAAGTCGCGCGTAAGTTGTACAGGGAACGCATGCATTTTACGCATGAAGAGGAAAGGAAGAAAGGAGAAGGAAGTGCCGAGGCGCAGAGAGAAATCAAACCAGATCCCTCATGGGAACCCCATGAGAGGACACGAGGCGCGCACACCGAAAGGCACGGCGTAAGGGACCGAGAAATTTGACCGTCTCTCCCCTCTCCAACCTCCAACGCCTCGTCCCTCTTCGTCGCGCGGACCTGCCGATCCTCCTTGCCGCCGCATTCGCACAAAATCGTCCCTCCCTCCCTGTCCACCACGTTTCTTCCTTGCTGTTCATACGGATGCGTTGGTCCTCGCCCGGAATGTGAATCGTGCTTTCATTACCGAAAGATAGCGATAGGAACGACAAACGCTACGGGATGCGATCGATACGAACGCTCGACGAATCGCCGGATGTGTGCCGACGCTCGATAATCGTGACATCGAGGTCGCATCGATATCGAGAATACGAGATCGATCGATCAATCGATCGATCGATCGGATCGGATCGTTGTCGTCGTCGTCTTCGAAAGTCGGCGGCGATGGGTCGTCGAGACCGAAGGAGACATCGCGCCGGCTTCGTAATTCCCGTGAGAGATCGTCTAACCTGAACCCTGTTGACTCGATACGAAGGGAAGGGAGAGGCGATGGAAGGGACGGAAGACGTGCGAAAGGACGTTCGAGAGAGTCGGCGAAAGCGACATCCGGTGTACACGCGATCCGTAGGAGGTTCATTTTACCTGATGGCTTCGCACTTAAAGCGGGCAAACCCTACGGTTTGCAGACTCATTTTTTTCTAGTAATAAAATGGGAAGAGAAAACCGAAATGTCGAGGGAAACTAACGGTTCGTGATCTACGAGCCTATCGGCGTCGAACTCGATTCCAGAAGATCGGGAGAGGACATCGGCCATTCTCTCTCTCTCTCTCTCTTTTTTTCGCTTGCCGATCGATCGAGTTCCAATCGTGATTTCTTTGCACGCGTTCAAGGCCAGATTCCACGAGCAAAACACGCAAATTACCGCGTGTACCTGTAGTAAAAAATCAGCCGGCGATTAGCGTAGGCGCCTCTATGTCGGCGTGTCTATACGTCACGTCGGCGGCCGAGAAGAACGAATCTGTCGCTTATCTATCAGAGAAGCTTCTAGCTCTCGAGTGAGGCTCGAGATGGAGGAGCACGGTCGAGGCGGAGAACCGAGAGCACGCCTAGCAACGCGTGGCCGTCACCGCGGCGTGTTGTCCCCTGATCGAGGCACCAGATCGGCAATACAGAGAAACGCACGAGATCCTCGTCTCGCGGGCCCCGGATTCGCAGCCGGGGACTCCGGCAAATAAATGAACGGACGGACGGACGGATGGACGAATGGGCGAGCGAGCGGGCGGGCGGGCCTCGCCGGATCGACCGTCGCGAATGACACGAGTCGATATCGCGCCCGGCGCCGCCGCCACAAAGGAACGCCACCGGCTACGAAATACGCCGTAACGATCGGCGGTCGGCTCCGAATCTCGCGGTCACGCCGCGGAATTTTGACAGGCACGTATGAGCGCGAGAGAAAAAGAGAGAGATATATATACATATACATACATATATATATTATATATATATATATATATATATATATATATAGAGAGAGAGAGAGAGAGAGAGAGAGAGGGCCACTCGTTTGAGAATCCCGTAAAGGAAGTAGAAAAAGGTTATTCGCTCGAGAAAGAGAGAGAGAGAGAGAGAGAGAGAGTTTCCCGGCGAGTCGTAGAGCTACGACGCCCGCGACGACGGAAGACCGGGGATCGGAGGCTCCGCTGACGCGGTATCGCACGCGGGGCGAGCGGAATCCGGACGGGGGGAGGGAGGGGGAGGGAAAAGGATAGCCCATTGACGCGTAACGCGCGAGACGCGAATGGATCGCGCGGGTACGGTAGATCGGTTTTCGCGTACACGAACCGGCTAGGCTGCCCCCTCTGCCGCCCCCTCCGCCCACAACCGCCGGAAAGAGAAATAATCTACTCACCGTCGTAGCGTTCCGCTTGCTCGGCCAGTTTCGCCTTGTAAACGTTGTCCTCCCGTTCCGACATCTCGGACGCGCGCGGATCTCACGGGGTTGAACGGATAACGAGGGACCCACGCGGGGTAGAGACGCGCGCACGGAATAACCCGGCAAACGATCGCCTGAAATACGCACAACGCAAGCCACACCGCACCACGGAGACGTACAGGCCGCTCGCAGGCTCACTGACCAAGATGGCGGCGCCCGCCAACAATCGAAAGCAGTTCCCAGTCTCTCGCGCAGCAGCTCCGCGGATGGACTCCGCTCGCCATGCGCTCGCGCCCGTGTATTACTACGCCTCGCGTGACGTCATTGCCACTCGCCGCCATCTCGCCGGGCGCCGCGCAAGCGTGCGCGCGCACGTACGATTCGCCGAACGAACGTCCTCTCCGTCTCTCTCTCTCTCTCTCCGGCTAGCGAAAAGCCGATCTCACCCGTATTTGCTCGTTGCAAATTCACCAGACTGCTGCACGCCAATCGCGGGATATGTCACGCCTGTCGCACCTCCGTTTTCCGGCCGTTCTTCCCGTAAAGTATCGCCGCGGGAACGAGGAACGCGGAACGCGAACCAGAAAATCCGGACGACGAAAATTCGACAGTCACGCCGATTTCGACGTCGAGCTCCCGACCGGGCGCGTTTTTTCCGAAGCTTGAAAAATTGCTCGAGCGCTTTTTTTCTCACGCTCCGCGTATTGACAACTAGTAAACGATAATTAATTTTTTATGAAAAAAAATTTCTGCTGAAAAAAAAAAACGTTTTTCACCGACTTGTGTGATATAAAAAAAACTCTGAATCGAAAGGAAATGAAACACTGCCAAAATATTTTCCCGCAGCAAACTCTTCGGATCGCCTTTACACAGCTCTTTTTTAGATCATTGGTTCAATATAATTTATTCGTCGGAACGAAAAGTTTCGCTCATAATATAATTACGGCTAATATAATCCTTTATGCGATTGATGGATGATTAGAAAGGAATCGCCACGAAATAAATATCCCTTTGTAGCGAAGCATATTTGTATTTTCTTTTCTCTCCTTCTCTCTCCCCACACGAATTAGCTAATGTACAAGCACTTGATGATTCAGCTTCACTACTAATCAAACTCTCTCACACACACATACATACATACACAGTCGTCACATCTTGTTAAATTATTTATTTTTATAATTAATTTTTTGTATTTATATGTATACAGATGTGTGTATAATATATATATATATATATATATATTTATATATAATCACTTCAATTATAAACTATTAAAATTATAATACAGCCAGAGGACTTAGCGTAATGATCATTGTAAACATTGGCTGTAAGCTAGCCGTTTCGTTCAGTTTATCGACGATGCACAATGACTGTATACCCGATAACACCGCGAACGGAACGGTCTATGTGCTCATAAGTAAGAGGGATATACAATAAGTTTCATCAATTAATCCTCATATGTACATACTGGCATACATACATACAAACACATTCGCGACATATGTACGTACATACACGAATCCACTCGTTATAAATCCGATCGCACGGTGCCTACGGGTGCACGCGTGTTTCTATTCTACAGCGACAATTTCGAGAAAGAAACGATCGTTATACGCTCAAGACCCGATTTTTGACTTTTATTCCAATCGGGCGGAGCGGCACTTAGGAGCCTTCGATTCGCCGCCTCAAATATTCGCTCTTGTGGTCGTTCCATTTCGGTGATAACAACACGCACCTCTCGTGTTACTGAGCTCGGCAAAGTATTCGGAGCGTAGCTTCTAGCGTGCTTGAAATCTATGCAGACGTGAAATGGCATGGTTTCTTTTTTCTTCTTCTTACATAAAACAACGCTGGCCAAACTTGGAAGCCTCATCGTCATCCACTTATATTATGTTTGTAAAATATTGAACAAATGTCGATCGTCGCGCGCGTGTATTTGTAAATCACTGAATTCTTTGAATACACGTAGTTATACTTGCATTCATGTACAATACTGTCAAGATTTACTTCCACTTCGAACATTTTTCGAACTTTCTTTTTATGACACTATGGGTCGAACAGAAAGTATGCAACGAGGGAAAAATTACAGATACCGATGTCGAAATTCAATTGATTTTTTAAACATATGGAATTGGTCTTTGTTTCTGTAAAAATAATTCATGTGTGAGAAAAAAATCATCGCCTCTTGTTTTATATTAATCATACGAACTCGATTTTATCCCTCGTTACATATTTCTCTCTCTCTTTCTCTACGTTTAAAATACTTACAAATACTTTCAACGATGGATTAAAAATAATGACATACACAGAATTTTCATATAATAGTACCGATTGATTGCGACACAACTTAAAATCATGTTAATTTCTAGAAAATTAGTTTCGTCTAAAAATAAATTGAAAATACTGAATATATTATAAAGTGGAACATTGAACTTTGAAATCCTTTTTTTCCAATGACAGTAAGTTTCTCTTATCCTCTTCCTTTACGGTCTTATTGCTAATTCTCAGCTTCAGGTTGAAATAATAAAATATCTGGAATTCATTCAACTTGCCTGAGCTTCGATTTTTTTTTATCAATTCATACATACATCTAATATAATAAAACGCACTTAATCGAGTTGAAAAATTCAAGATTGACTATTCATTAATTCAGCACAAAATCTCCTTAAAAAAAATAGTACACAAGCGCATGTTAATCAAAACATCACGTTAGATTAAATATTATTTCATACTAGAGAAGAGACGAAAAAAAAGTAGGGAAGAAAAAGGGGAAAGAAAGGGAGAGAGGTAGAAGAGTTAAAGAATAGGCGAAGGCGATGACATGCAAATTGTACAAATTGCAAATTGTACATGTCAGAATTGCCAACAAGTTTCGTCCATTTCATTGGAAGAATTAATTACTAAATCGATATCCCGTAACAACCCCATTATCACGTCAACGTTATTTCATAAGCATTTAAGTCTCGACCATGAACGGCCGCAACTTCTAATCTCGGCTATCGTCACTTTTAAACGATCCAAAATTTCTCTGCATACTGCAGGTGACAAAGTCACATCGCAATCGAATCTATCTATATAATGAACTAAAATATGTTTGGACATCGTGACCAATCACCTCTACTCTTGCAATCCCAATATTCGCCATTATAAACGTAACAACGGCTGTCTGTGTACGGATCTTGCTTCTTCTTGAACCACAGCGGTTCGTATAGCTCGTAAGGTAATCCTGTGGAGAGATCTCATGAGCAAAAGAGCTTGATTTTCGCAATCTAACGCAATCTAATAAATCTACCTTGTGCGGCGGCCTTTTCAGATTCATGTTCGCGAGCCCGTCTAGCAGCTCTTTGTTTCTCTTCTAAACGCAATTTTTCTGCATTAGCCTCGTCCCACCGCCCATCTTCCATTAACCGCTGATCAGGCCTCAACCGAGAATCCGTCGGAGCTACATTTTCTTCCGGTTCATTCAATTGACATGCTAGTTCCGTGAATGAATAATATTTCTCACAGTCTTCACTGTAAAATTATATCAAGATATTGGAAATATTTCATATACGTTAAAAATATCAATAAATTTCTAATAAAATCCCTTTAATCGATTTTTGTTTTGTATAAGATGTATTTGTATTTTTCAGCATAAAAATTCCAAAGAAACATATGAAACCATTTTATTCACAACTTTAATAATTGTCGAAGCGCTACGTTTGAATTTTTTACAAGTACAAAGAAAAAAGAACAGGAACAAATATGAACGACATTTTTTGACAAATTTCCATGCGCATATTATTACTACATTATTACTACTTACGAAGGCATACGTCGTTTCCAAGCTAATATATAAGGACCCGTCTTATAAACTGGATTATCGGGTGTACCAGAGGTGCTGATTACCGGTGCAATTTCTATTTTCGAATCCCATGTACCCTGCACTACCCACTTGACTTCCTTGTTGGAATTCATGACTACGCCCTTCACCTTGCGCTGACTATCTCGTGAAAAGTACGAGTATGGTATATACTTCAAATGGCACTTGATATTTTCCTTATGATTTACAATATCCATATCGCCACTCTGATCAACCCACAACTTTCCAACTATAATATTATGTACTGTAGTAGTAACTTTACGCCATGTATAATGTTGCTGGCCACTGTTAAATTCTAGATGAGCGGTACCCAAGGGAATCACCTAATAAACAAAATCCAATTCTCAGAAGTGTTTGGAAAATACAATAATTTGAGCAATCGTTTGTGATCGATACGCACTTTATCAAGCAAAACTTCGTACCTGCAGGTATTTTCCACGAAATTTAGAAGCCATTGTAAACTCTTGCCAACATCGCCATTTCTTTCCCTCGCAATGTTGAGCTAGCATAGGCGGATGATGAGACACTTGTTCTGAAATTGCGCGCCATCCAAGATCATCTGTGCGATCGCATTCATAAGTTTCACCCAAAAGGGGATTGAAAGGCTTTCCTGTTCTAGCGGCGGTTGTAGCATAACTAGACACAGTGAATGCAGCTACAAACGCCATCTGTTCATAACTATCTTTAGATTCTGCGGCCCTATTAAAAAAAAAATTATGTCAATTATCTTTCTTCCACAAAATAGACTAAAGATATTGTACCTATCAAGAATATCTGCATATTCGTAGTCTTCCGTTATCAAGAATATCTGCATATTCGTAGTCTTCCGTTAGCCGTTGAAGCATACTAAGCGGTTCCGAGAAGTTAACCGGCATGGGAATTTTTGACAAATCTTTGCCAATACAGTTTTTCATTATACTCCACAGGTTCAAAGGATAGTTTGGCTTCTCAGGTACCCTGGTCCTTCGCTTCCGCTTGGAAATGGTGGTCATCCCGGTGCTGTTGCTGCCATTGTTGGATCGCCAAGTTGTCTGTTATACACGGAAATCACGTATCTACATATTGTTTTTACTTAAAACAAAAGGCAGAGAAAAAGAGAGAGAGAGAATGCTATAATTTGCTTACATCCAGATCGTCTGTAGTCGTAACAGGTGAGGAAGTCTGTGCTGCTGTGGAGTCGGTCACAATAAGGAACGATTCGGCGCCAGTGGAGTCAGAGACAGGTAAAGGCGTCGGATCTCCCTCCGAGCTGGAGCCATCGTCACTACCTTGGGAATCGGTGCGATCTCTCGCGTGGGAAATAGAATTGCTCGTGGTGATGGGTATGGTTAGTGTGAAAGTGTCCGATTCTTGCGCGTCATAAAATTCAGCATTATCCTCCTCATCCTCCGACGGTGACGTTGTAATTGCGGGATCTACAAAGTTAAAATTCTCCATTTAGCAGACGTGGGATACGTCGCATGAAAATTTGGGGACAGGTAGAAAAAAAATTGAACGCAGAAACGGTGAACGCGCGAGGTAGTACACGTTGCACAAAGATCGCCTGATCGCACCGAAGGTCTGGATAGGCATCAAGATAAGGAAAATTATAATTTTTTTTATCGCACAGGACGGCTCCGAACGTGTGATCGGAATCGAGAGCGCGAGAGGGGAAACACGTTACAAATTACGAGAACACGCGGCGTCGGAGTCACGCCAGTTATCCGCGGTCGCGAGATCGTATCGCGTAATACAGAATCGATACGACGTCCCGCGAGCCCCGCGCGTGCGAGACCACCGCGTAGATCCGCCGTCTCGGATTTATTCCGCTGCTCGAGCGAGTGACTTCGCGCGCTCGTCCCTGCCCGCCGCCTCGTTCCAGCATTTCATTTCCTTCGCGACTTTCCGGCGAATCGAATGTGCCGCCGCGGCTGCGGATCGCGGTTCCGTGGTGCTCGCTCAATCAAACCGGCACGGCGCGGCGGGAACGAGTTCAGCGAGTCGCGGAAGGACGCTTCGTACGTACGAGCATCCGTTCGGCTTTCCTCTTTCGTCGGTGCTTGCGGACCACCAGTCTCGCCCTCGAGTACAGAAGGTGTAACGCCTTACAGACGAAATAGGTGGATCACAGGGAGCGAGGGAGGGTCAGATGAAGACGTGCATGCGATGGAAACCAACAGGCACACTCCCGTGCAACCATCGTGTGCGGCCCGCGACTTCCGCTCTCGACGAATCCGATTCCGCGCGAAATCCACTCTCGGCTCTGCACCCTCGACTCAGCTCGCGACGGCCGCGAGAACCATTACGAAACGCTCACGACACTCGTCATTATCTTCCCTTATCGGGTAATCGTTTCGAATTTCGACACCTTCGTCCGAGTCCCGTCATCGGCGCGAGAAATGGCACTTGGTCCGGAATTCGAGAGGAAACCGCATTACCGCAGATAACGGAAGGGAAAAAGCTCAATACCAATTTGCGGGACCGCTTTCCCGTCGATTAAGCGGACCCGGAGGAGACGGAAGCACACCCGACTGTGTCATGTGCGGACGTATATACACAAGTTATTACCATATATATGTATACAGGAACATAACGCGGGGATAAACGCTCTTTTGTCCTATGTATATAGCGATGGTATACGAACGGTGCATACGTAGACCGCGGATGACGTAATCACACGATAATTACCGCACGTCGGCGCGACGGTGCTTTTTGGAGGCCACCTAGCGCGGGAACGGACAAGCGACCGCGAGCGCCAAGATTTAAATCTCCGTCTGCGCTCCGCAAATGCGAGACTCCATGTCAGAGACAAGTGTATAAAGTATAAATTTTTTATATACGAAGAGAGAGAAAGAAAATAAAATGCTCGGGTGGACATACTCGGCTAAATGCCAAATGTGGACGCGAATCTAAAAGTATAATTTTGCAGAGAATGACTGGTTTTGGTCTGGCGAATTGTTAATCAGACATTTAATTGCCGAGATATTTAATTAGCTTCAATATGTTGCGAAAGGTCTCTGCAATAAATAAAGAAACATTGACTAGGAGAGAATTTACATTTAGTTAAAATTTCGATTATAAGCTCGCTGATGTAATTTTTTCATATAGTGCAGTAAGAGATGTTGCATAAAGTTGTTTCAAATCCATTGTATGTCTCTGTCAAGATTTTCTTTAGTTAAAAGGGTCAATGAAAATGTTGAGATATCGATAATGTTTTAATTAGATATGAGAAAGAATTAAACTTTGAGGAAATAAACAGATAAGAGATAAGAACCAACAAAGAAAGATAACACAAATATAATAATAGAACAAAGAAAGAGAAAATAATAAAACTATTCTTCAGTTAAGCTTAAATTTTCAATAGAATTTTAATTTAAAGCTTAATTACAAAACGTCGAAAAACTGTAAGAAATGACTTATTGTTCAACATTTAAATTAAAAAAAAAAATTAACTCTATATGCCAATAGCGATTGCACATTGAGCGATTTTAGAAACATTCCATATGCTACCAACTTAATTTCAAAGAGTTTGCTAAGTTTCATATACAAATTAAAATAGGTTTTGTTGCATCTTCTGAAATCTTTGGTACTTTAATAAGCAACGATGTAAGAGGTAAAAGGTATCGAAAGGTATCGAAGTATGCGAACAAGTACATACTAACGAAACAGACAATAAGAAACTTATTTACGTGAAGGTCTGTGTCCTCCCGCAGGTGTCACCGAAGGAATCGCATGTTGCGCGGCTTCCTCCAGGTGGGAATGTTGCCTAGCTAATTGTTCGACCATTTTCTCTATCCGCACCTTCTGATCACGCTCGTGCTGTAGCATTTTCTTCCATTTAGGCTCTTGTTGCTGGGCTAGTTGCAAGTAATCGCTGCTTGTCTGCAACAACGTGTTTAATCTGTTTTTGACTTGCGTTTCGTGTGAAATCACATTGGTATTAGGTCACATCAGTAAAGAGAGAATGCTATTGCCAAAGGCAATTCTGCGAATGAAACGATTGATATGAAAATTGAACTCTGCTCTCCGGGAATCTTGCGAATTTACAGGCTTTAAACGACATCGTTCGTACAAGCAACTAATTACGCATTGTATCTCAAGATTTCCCCCTTCTCTTTCCTCTCGTTAGATGAATCACTCAGTCGTGCCGTATACATCTTGTTACGATAAGATTTACGAGATGTTCACAAAGCAAGTTCAAGAGTTGCAATATCAGTGAGCAAGTCCAATAAAAAGGTGACACGCAAACAATAATCATGCTATTATTTTCCGTTAGTCAGACCTCCGAATATATTCTTTGACATCCTTTTTTTGAGGATATATTGAGGACATTAGTCATATAATGCAGCAAATACTGTTGCTGCATTAAAAAGTTACTACAGTCTATCGAAAAAAAAAAAAAAAAAAACCAAGAATTTTGGAAAATTGGATTTTTTAATCTGTCAGTACAACATTATTACGGAACTTGCTTCACACTTACGGAAATAAATGCACGGAAAAAAAGAAAGTGTCATTCTCGCAGGTACTTCGTGTCGTTTTCAGAAAATTTCATGGAGATAATCGTTTGAACTTACGTTAACCATAGCATTCGCCGCAATCCGAAAGAGCGTGGCTCGTTCACTGACGATCTTGAATTTCGCCGCTAATTCGAGGGACGGAGGTTCTAACATTTCCAAATCGGTTAAAGCTCGTTGAAGCGCTGATCCCTGCTTCAACATCAAGTCATTGCACGCTTGTAGATCATCCAGTCGTCGCGTTAGATCCTTAATCACAGACGCGGTTTCTACATTTTGATTGTCGTTATCTTGATATTCTTCCTCCTCTTCTTCTAAAAGAGATTTCGCCGCATAACGTCGCCGAAGTACTAAAGCTCGATAATATACAAGAAAAAGACAGATGCAGCACGACAATTATGCAAATATATAGGCATCGTCGTATCGATGTTACAGTCGTTTGTGATGCAAATCAAATTCACAAATTATTAACGCGCATGATAATCTATAACTAACGTACAGTACGATAATCTATAACGTATGTAAGATGATGGGAACATTCATTAAATTATTTACAACGCTGGAATATTCTATTTATTCCGCGCGACGGTTAATTCAAATTCAGCAAAAATCTCAATGATTGATATTAACTTTCTAGCTCGAGTTTCATATCTGAAATGCACGTAAGTGCTGAATTCAAAATTTTATACAGAATAATTTCAGACATTCTGCGAAGAGGAAATGAGAGATACCGGTCTTTACAACAATTAATTAACGAATATTAATTAATAAAATAAGTCTATATTTAAATCGAGTTGATTAATTTTTTAGAGAATAGACTGAATTCAATTCTCTTTCACTAGACCACACTTTTAAACTTAAATTTAAATCCTTTAAAGTATTCGTGTTAAACTGCTGATATAGAAATACTTCGAGTTATTAAAATTTATTGAATAAAAATTTCAAAGCATTTTTCAATAGTTAGAAAACCGATTTCTAATTGACACAAATACGGAAAAAATTGAAGTTTTATTATATTTTGATTTGTCGTGCGTCAAATAAATTGAATTTTATTTTAAACAAAACATTTTACTTGTCGTGTCAAAATAATTACATCAACATGCTTCTCTACTGTACACTTTGCTAATATACTTGATGATATACAGAACGTCCAAGGAGGAAAGGTCAATATTCTTGGTGTTATCGTTCATTTAAAGAAAAATTCATGTAAATTCGCATTCCAGTTTCTGAGATAGCTATTTAAATTTACAATTGCAAAACTATAAGTTTACTGATAAAAAAAGAGATACTATACACATGTTTTTATCATTGTTTAAGTGACATTTCTTTGTACACTTTATAATAAATTTTCAAAAATTCCATCATCAGCACTAATTTTTCAATTCTTGTAAGAACATGAACGTGTTGCTTGCCTAAGTGCATGTGTCGTAAACACGATACAGCATGTTCGACATTTGTAATGTACGGCATTTTTAACAACACGTCTACAATGTCACTGTCCACAGTCACAACAGTCATCTGACGCTTTACATGCTTCACAATGCAGTGTCAAATTCAAATAGCTCTATCTCGGAA
The DNA here is from genome assembly GCA_901521435.1 of Crematogaster levior. Lineage (NCBI taxonomy): Eukaryota > Metazoa > Arthropoda > Insecta > Hymenoptera > Formicidae > Crematogaster > Crematogaster levior. The sequence goes on along the minus strand of CABEGB010000113.1, from coordinate 695,001 downwards.
ATCGTTTGGAATAGGACACACGTTCTTCCAAACGTTCTTGCTTAAAATGACCGATATCATTCTTACCTCCCAGAATATTGATCTTTCCTCCTGGGATACTCTGTCTCTGCGGCAAAATAATCAAATTTTTAAATACAGGCGTTAATCTATTAATCTTCTACACTTAAATCGACTTAAAAAAGAGTGGAGAAACAGAATCGGGAAATTCCCAGCTGTACCAGAAAAAACAACAGATGATACACAGGCACGATCGTACGAACCAGATTCCATCGCTTGGATGGCCTTGGCTTTCGCCAGTTCGAGGGCTGTGACCCATTGCTGCCGCTCCACCTCAGTCGACGCCTTGATGTGGAAGGTCTGCGTGCCGCCGTTGCTCACAACAAAGGTACAAGCATCCACCGTGTGTATTAAGGCCCCGTGTAAGGAAATCGTGCCGCGGCAGGTGTGGGACATCTCCGCGGGGTTCCTGAAACAGGGGGTAACGGAGACGCGACAGTTTCAGACACGCGTCTCTCTCAGGTCGTCCCGGGACTGCCGAATGACACAGAGAAAGACAGACGTGAGTTTGCAATCGGGAGGGATTCGACTCTTACTACGACGATCCGGAACGATTCGGCTATGAAGAAGGTTTATCCAAGCGACCACCTCTCCCCCCCTCAAAAAAAAAAAAAAAAAAGAAAAACAGAAAGATCGGTACAGAAACGTTGACAATGATGTCTGCGTTAATCTGTGACACCCGTATCTCTGACTCGGGAGAGACGGGGGCGGGGGGGCAGGTGGAGAGGATGCGGGGGCAGTTAGCATTGAAACAGAATGGATTTATTGACGTAATTCGAAAAAAAAACTCGATTACGGCCGATGAAAGCGATCCCATTACCATCCCGGATTATTATGGATCCGACTGCTTCACTATCCCGACGTGTCCGCATAAACGAGTCTCTCGGTCGTGGTCGTCGGTCAAGAGCAATCCGTGGGAGTTATTCTCCGTCGTGCGAAACGACAATCCAAAGACCGAAGGAGCGGGAACGAGGGAAGAAGGGCTCTCTCAATCGAATCATGCACGTGAGGTCACGCGGGTTAATCGGACACGCAACAATCATGATTCCGCGTGGAAGAAAAAAAAGAGGAAAGAATCATGCTAGTCACGCTCGGAGTGTCGCGTACAGGGTGTTGCCGAAACGGATCAACAAGCTCTGGAGGTGTATTCCATTCGCTCGTGGGGATGAACAGGGAAAATCATGCGAATAGCATGAAAACTTTTTGCTTTCATTGATCCGACAAATTGTTTATCATTGTACTAACAATAAGTAACAATAAGTAAGACGTCAATGCGGAGCGTGTAAAAGAATAACAGCTTTGATAATCGATTTAAAAAGAAACACCAAGTTCCATTTTACGAATAGAGTTTCCACGAGTTTCTGAGAAATTTTCAAAGAATTCTACGATCGCATGATGCTCACATGATCTTCCTCCATCCTTAAAGTGAATAAAATCCACAGTCAAAGTTCATCGATCTGTTTACGGACACCCTGTATATCTTCAGGTAATTGATGGTATCTCGAGATGTACTTGCAAACAATCATTTTGCAAGATAGTAAATCTTACAATATCGCGCGTAATATTGCTCGTCACGTTCGGTAAATATTTGCGAAATTTATCGACGAAGCTTTCATAAGAATAAAACAGTCTTTGGAGTTCATTATGAAAAAGAAGGCCATCGTTGAATTTAATCTACCGCGAATTGTTGCGTCTGATAAAATTCATTTTATTCAGCGGCGGTACATTGACCCGATTTTTCCAACTTCAGTATCCACGATGTTTATACAGGGTGTCCCGGCGATACTTTCCTTCAAGTCGCAGATTCTTTAGTGTGTGTTCGGGTTAAACTTTCACTTATCGGTCATATGTTGAGACGCGCATCCATCCATCCAACACTTCCATTTTCGTTAAGGAGAAACGAACATTTATCAAATTTACATAAAAATCCGCGGCTAAAAGAAAAACATCCTGTTGATAATTGCACTGAGTTATATCAAAGCGTTCTGCACGTGAAGAAAAGTCTAGGCGATAAGAGACTAGAAAGAAGATTATATTTGATCGAGAGGAAAGGAGAAAGTCATTCGCGACAGAGATTACGAAATCTTTCGTCGATCGCACTCGGAGAAGAAGGGAAAACGTAAAAATTGATCTGTGGATAATTTCTTCTTGTACAACTTTCGAGCGCGTCCGCCGGAAAGAAGAAACGAGAAAAACAAAACCGTCTAATCTAAGATAGATACCAGTAGGCAGTTATCTCGTCGATCCGACAACGACCATTACGCTGCGTGAGACCGCTAAAAAAAGTGAGACAAACGTGACGATAGATCGAAATGAACGTAACTGGCACGATTAAAAGACACGACATAAAGAAGCGATACGTTTCATTGCACGCGCGGCTGCATTATATACACATTATACACACGTAAACGGCAGAGAAACAAAGAGAGATAAAGAGAAACAGAGAAAGAGAGTGAGAGAAAAAAGGACGATGGAGAAAACGAGTGTTACGTTTAGCACGGTTTAGCGTACAAGGACACGTTTAATTCCCATATATTCAAATGTACAGGTAATACACCGGTAATAATCGGTGGATACATTACATAGGTAAGTGGAGAAAGCGGTTTTTCTTTATTAGGATCATCGATAAGTTAAAATTGCACGGGAAAATGTAAAGTTGCATGATGGGTGTGTGCACGTGTGTATGTGTGTAATCGAGTATTAAAAAAATGAGGGATGGAGGTAAAAACGTCCCTGAGTCCGTACTAGAGGCGTTGAAGATTGAGAATTACGAAACTGAAGATTAACATTCCACCGATCTAGTGCAACTCTAACTGCAATTCGTTTCGTTTCGATTGGTTGAATTCTAATCTCCAATTCGCAATTCTCAATCTCCAATGCGTCTCCGATACAGGCTTTAGAGGGCTGTTTTTTAAAATTACAAACTCGTGGAAGGGTAGGGGAGCGGGAAAATCGGGATGCGATTTCGCATACTTTTTGAAATCTTTTTTCTTGTTTTTTTCTTTTTTTTTTTTTATTTACTTACTCGGAGGCTCTGCCAGCTCTCCGCTTGCGTCGCGATGATATCTTTGGCCCCCCTGTTGGTTCAGCCCTAAACAATCCATAAAACAAATAGACCCCGTTCACATTGTGTAACATTGTGTGCAAGATTTATTACTCGAAATTTCGTTTTCGTCTTTTTTTTTTGCCTTTTACCGCAAGAGGTAGACAAGAGCGTATGACAATTTTTTCTCTTTGTCGAGTCACTCTAAATTCGCGGGATTAGGGGGAAGAAAAAAAAGTTTAAGACGTCGGTAAACGTCGACCGTAAGTAAAGTTCCGCACGATTCGTAACGTGAGCGCTGCGTGACTTTTGCGTGCTATTTACGCGTGTTGTACTGTGCAAGAAGAAGCCTCACGATAGACAATCGGGAATAAAATTCGTACGATGACGGGTCAGTGCCGCACGCAGTGAAACAATCCTCGAAGAGGCATTGCAAACTCAAATCACACAAACTGTGCCAAGCGGAGTGAGGCTCCTGAATCGCTCTTGACTCGCCGCGGTCGGTGTGGAATCGTGACATCAGAGGCGAGAAATAGCACGTTGAGAATTCCTGCATGTCATTTTCAAATAAAAAAGACATTCAGACATAACCCCCCCCCCCTCGGGGGTCGCCTTATAAAATCCTGCTCCCTTGAAACTATCCTCTTCTCTCGACAGTTATAAAATGTGATGATAGACAGCCATAAAATGTGAACGTGATACGAATTCCTAGTCATGAATAGGCTTACGCGAAGTCCTATAACTAGGATTCGTGTTACGTTGACATTTTATGGGTGTTTATTAACTGTTAAAAGAAGAAGCTAGGTTTTCGGGGAATTTTATAAGTGTACTAAGCGACGTGAAGCGTCTTTACAAAATATCAAAATATCTGTTTATTTGAAAATGACAAGTCAGAATTTTCGGCGTGTCGTTTTTCGTCTCACGATTCAACCGTGGAGCGAGGAGCGTATTCGGGAGCCTTAAAAATGAAGAAAAAGAAAAGAAAATATCCCAAGGAAGCCGGTGCGCAATCGCTTGTCAGAGAAACACGGCTGCTCTACTTGCGGAGATAACGAGACCGCGAAATACAAACAGTTATTTGCGCTCGTGTCGTAACGAGTCTTTCGTTCCGCTATTAATTACGTGGCTTCCGAAGCAGCAAGAATCACGTAAAAGTGTTGCCAGCTACGGACGGATGTCGTTTTGCGAAATCATAAAACGCCACAAGCGATCCAGTGCGAACAGTCGCAGGAGAATGAAACGAAAGCTACGTGACAAATTCCCTACGATGCGTCTATAATAGAGGATTGTATCGTTTTCAAAAATATTTTCAGGGTAACACATAGAAAATCGTGTACACGTGTTTCACGCTTGGAACGATTGCATCGTCGATCTCGAATAATTTTCAAACTTAATACTTCCCATTTGAGTTTAGGATTCAATTTACGTTCGTAAACTTAGTTCGAGTACGATCTCCAGGGAGACTCGGCTCCAAACTCGTCGAGGATTTCTCCTACCGATCCCCACGTACTTCGCGACATATAATAGTCTGCAGACGCGAGTATATACGCAATGTATCCGTGTCATCCGCAAGGAGTTTTGTCATGCTTTTATGTAATCGTCAACTGATCGGGCTTCGCGTATCCTACGCGTTGATACGCTGACGAATATATCGAGTTTAGATCAAAGTCGGAGGTGAACGTCAACGTGCAACGATTCGAGCAAACGTCGTTCCAATTCGGTATTACTTGGATAAACCAAATCGTGCAAATTAATTGAGAAACGAGAGAATCGCAAAGCCCGGCATTACGTATACAAGCGTATCTCTCTAAGGTATTCTCATCAAATACTTTCTCTAATGCTAAGCCTCTTGGAGACTACAATGTCACGCGGTGGGTACGAGAGTGAACTCGCGAAGGGAACTACAGGAAGCTGTTCCCCACACGCCTGTCAGGCCGACATGCGGATAAAAAGCGAAGGCTTACTCTTATCTCTTCAAGTCGGCACAGACCCTGACAGATACCATGCCCAAATTAACATTGCGTGAAAATTCTATTTGCATGGAAAGGCGTAAATCGCACGGTATCGTCTGGGGCGCTTTGACGGCGCCGTAGCTCCCTCCCGCCACCGTCACACAGACGATACCGCGAATACATGTGACAGCTGTTGCCAGGCTATTTTTGATTAGGAGCGATCGAAAAGAGTTCTGTCACCGCGCACATAACCTAATCGCGAATGCGCGACAGAGAGCAGCTCCGTGTTGCACCTTGACGTCCGGGTTCTCTCTTTTCTCTATTTTTTTTCTTTCTTCGGATTGATCACCGTCAGAATGACGGTGGCCAACGGGGGGTGTCGCGTGCCGCGATCTCGGCGCGACGACGTCGGGAGATCGATCGCGCCGTTAAAATAGCGAACGTCTCGTAGACACGTAGATCGCGACGCGTGGTGAGAAACCGCGCGCCGCGGTCGACCGCGACGAGCACGACGTCGGCGACGTCGGCGGGTCCGACGACACGTAGGAAACTACCTGTAGTACGACAGGAGGCCGTTTGACAGGACGAACCATCTCCGTTGGTAACCTTTCAGGTAGTTCGTCCATTTGAAAAGCCAGCCTTTCATCTCCTGCGCGCCGTGCTGGCTCTTCGAGTCGCCCATGCTGCCGTCGGCCTCGCGTAGTTACGCTCGCGTACCTCGCACCTCCCTGAAACGAACGCGATGCGAGCCGATATCTGCCTACACATCACCCGCGTTGTACCGCGCCATTTTGGTAATTCCTCGTGGAAGGAGGAAAGAGAAAGAAAGCGAGAGAGCGAGAGAGAAGGGGCTTGGTCACCTCTTCCCCGCCAAACCCCTTTTGCCGTCGTGCGGAGACTCGCGGAACTGTCTTCACTGTTATCGTTGGGCACACACAGGCACGGTACGAGGAATCTGCGGTCGAAAGACAGGTGTAGACGTCAAGGTGATCGCTGAGACGATCCGCTCAAATAATCCACGCACGACGGCGCGGATCTTTTCGCTGATAGAACACCTCACTTCCTTCCACGACGTACGGCGCGCCACGACTCACACCTCACACGCCACGTTCCTCCACTGACGGCTCACCTAACCTTTATTACCGTCGTCACTGATGTAACCCGTCATGATTTATATGTGCGCACACAGACGTGTGATAACACACACAATACCGACGTACAAGCGAGAGCAAAAGTTCCGTGCCAGTACAGATGTAGTGAGTGGTGCTGCACTTGCAACACTCTCCCCTCCCCGTCACGTGGTCACGCCTTCTCTTTCAACGATTGGTCACTAGTAGAGGTGGAAAAGCTCGGGGCACAGCTCACTTCGCTACATCACTGAACAGTATTTTTGCTCTTGACTGTACATACGACACGCCACTGCCGGTCATAAGCGAATTACAATACTGCAGATTCTTGACTATATAAGTTGATTATATATGAATATAAGCTGCGTATCTTATAGCAAAATTCAGAAACTCAAGAGATTATATGTCATTGGATTCTAATTAAATATGATGATAATTTTTATCGCAAAATTTGTGTCATAATTGCATCATGCTGCATTGTTCGTGCTTGAAATCAAATGGAGATGTAATTAAGTATTGAGAAGTAAGGAAAAAAGGTCTAGTTACGTAAAGTCTAGTTACGCCTTGTTACAGGAGTAGTCTGTTGCAGAATTGTACTAAACAGAATTATTAAATAGTATTTTTCGTCTTGATTGTCATCTATGAAACATCTAAGTAAAATATTAACAGTAAAATATTAAATTAATATTACAATTGTAAATTAATCGTTCAGATTTTGTCATACAACTTTCGTAACACAGTACTTAATCGATAGAACTTTATCAATGAGTCAATAAATGAGTCAATAATGAGTCAATAATCTAAGTTTGTCATTTAGCTGCAAATTCATTTTCCACTTTCTTTAAATATAGCGGTTCATTAGTTCTGCTATGTTCGATCTAACATATAATCTGCTAATCAGTAGTAAATCCAATATGTTCAGAATTTTACTCAATCTTTATGTTTTACTAAAAGATTTTATTACATTCACAATATTTTTACATATTTATAAATCACTTAATTATTTTTACTTAACATATATTTATTATTAATAACATCGAAATAAAACGTTTTCTTTAATACTGTAATGAACTGTATGTCAAGATGATTTTATATAAATCACAAAGTACAAATAAAATAATACGAGAATAAAAAATGTATAATTTGCCGTAAAAATTTTAGTTATTTTAGAGCAACATTGCGTTATATTGCAAAATAGTTTATTCTTTACACTCCAAATCATTTCTCTCTGCAATTATTCCCGATACTTTCAAATTTTTATTTCAGATTAAATGATTGCGCAATTTACATCGATATTCCAACTTTATGTACCACACAATAAAAGAAACAATTGAGAAAGATAAAATACACTTATATAAAATGTATATTAAAATACAAAAAAATGTATCAAAATTCATGAAACAGTTTCAATAGAAAAACGCTAGATTTTTACCGCGAATTGTAGCTTGTCTAAATTGAGCTTAATCTAGACAATCTTGAAAGACAGAAAAAGAAAATGTGTGCGAAAGTGCCGGAAAAAAACGAGCGGAACGTTTTTCCCTCGTATCGAGTAATTTTGCAAAGGTGTAGCCACGTGTTCCGGACACCCGGTAGACGCGCCTGCGGCAGGCAGCCTGCGCCCGTTCGCGCAGCGGTTGACCCGCGCAGTAGTTCTCATCGTGGTACGTTACGGCGGCTGTGTCGTGGTGGTCGCGACCGCTCTCACGCGCGCCGACAGATACTCAGCGTGTCGTCGTACGGTCCCGTTTTCGTGTCGCTCGTAGGGCAGCTCGCGGTGGGCCGACGTGGTGATGCGTGGTCCCGCGGCGGGCCCAGACTTCGGATCGCCCAGGTGAGAGCCCGCGTCGCGTGTCGTGGCGAGATCTCGGTCGTGCGAGGCGAGCGCGAAGCGGTTTTCTAGGGTAAAGGGAGTAGCAAGCCTCTTGGGGCCCAGGTCCAACGGGGGATCACGTGACCTGTGTGTTTACCAAAATGGTGAACGTCCGTGGTGCGATACAAACGGCACTGCGTTCCGTCCGCACGGGAGCGGCCGCGCGGCGCTCGGATGCGTAAATAGCCGCGATCAGCTGTGCTACGTGCGCGGAACGGGAGAGAGAGACAGAGAGAAAGAGAGAGGGAGCGCACGCAGAGTGTTTCGGCGTTCCGATCGTACGGCGTCGTCGTCGTCGTCGTCATCATTGTCGTCTCGACACGGCGTCGCTCGTAGCGTCCCGGACGAGTCGATCCGTGTGCGTCGATTGTCGCCGTCCCCGTCGGCTCCGTTTCTGCTCGCTCGTCCTTTTTGGCTGGTGGCCCTCATCGCTGCACGACGCACGCTCACGGGCGAAAGTTGGAAAGTGGACGCGATCGCGGGAGATGTCAGGATCCGACGCGGAGGCGGTCACGGTACGATGATTGCCTCCTAGTCGCGCGATGGTATTGCGCTAGATCGAATCTCTCTCGCGATGTCGTTTGTCCGTTCGTCTCGTTGCGCCGAGCTCGTCCTCGATCCTCGCGCCGTCCGCACCTTAAGTTCATTCTAGAATCTTTTATTTCCTTATATTGCGCCGCCAAGAGGGTGACCCGAGGCTCTTCCACAGGCCTAATTCCATTCGCCAATAATGCTGAACTCGAGGGACACCAGGTACGTGCCCGGGCGATTTTTCTCCGCTTCTCCGACAGTCATTGATGACCATCGATTAATTAAGGTTAATGCTATACGATTTCTTCTTTCTTTTCTTGTAGCAGATGATCTCTGATATAGGTTAGTGCGAGTAAAAAGCACTTCAACAACGGACATCTAAATGTCAGGAGGTGTCCTCGCATAGCGCTGAGGCCAGGAGGCATCCTTAAAGATGGCCACGTATCAAGTCGACTACCAGTGGTTAGTGCATGTCGCAATATGCATCATTTCTTTTTTTCAAGTTACATTGTGCAAATTGTTATTAATTACATGCTTGTCAATCACCACTATTGCGACTCGTTGCAGGGCTTATTCTATAATGGATTCATCCAGGATATCCACTTTCCTAATATCAATTCTACTGATAGTTTACGGTAGTTTCCGATCTCTAAACATGGAGCAAGAGATGAGGGAAAGAGAAAAGGAGAAGGAGCGTAGTAATTTATTGACTGGAATTACGAGTAACAGCAGTGCCGGTAACCCAAACGGCGCTAATGGAGGAAGAGTCCAAACTCTCGATACGATGCATGCTCTCTGTCTACCTCTCGGTGCTTCCATTTCTCTACTCGTCATGTTTTTCTTCTTCGACAGTATGCAAATGCTTCTTGCAATTTGTACAGCCAGTACGTTCGGTAACAAATTTGACTTAGAATAAACCTTATTATCATAACAATTGATGCAAAACACTTGGTATGTCTGTATTGTTTAATGTAAATTATACTGTTTTTTTTCTTGCAGTTATAGCTACGGTTGCATTGGCATTTCTTTTACTGCCCATGTGTCAGTACATCATTAGACCGTGTTCTGATGGTAACAAAATATCTTTCGGTGTTTGCGGAAGATTCACGGGTGCAGAATTACTCTCTTTTTCACTCAGTGTGAGTATAGTATGCATCTGGGTCTTGACTGGACACTGGCTGCTGATGGATGCAATGGGTATGGGATTGTGCGTAGCATTTATTGCATTTGTTCGACTACCTAGTCTCAAGGTATCCACATTGTTATTAACCGGACTGCTGATTTATGATGTCTTCTGGGTTTTCTTTTCATCCTACATATTCAGCACAAACGTAATGGTTAAGGTGAGTTTTGCAAGTCTTACAAAAGCATTATTTGATAAAGAGAACATATTGCATTCTTTTCAAACAAATTTATGACATTATTTTTTCTGCTGTATCTTTTTCAAGATGATGCATTGTAAAATAAACCTAAATTGAATTGTACAATGTATCTACATAATCTGTTTATACAGAGGTTACTTTATTATACAATATCACATATGTAACGATAACGATACGATATCATGTAATTTATATCTGTTGTTATTGTAGGTAGCAACTAGGCCTGCAGATAATCCAGTAAGTCTTGTGGCTAGAAAATTACACTTAGGCGGCGTGGCGAGAGCCGCGCCGAAACTATCTTTACCTGGAAAACTAGTTTTTCCATCGATGCATCAAGCAGGACATTTTTCGATGTTAGGCCTCGGCGATATAGTCATGCCGGGTCTTCTACTTTGTTTTGTCCTGCGATACGACGCATACAAAAAGACTCAGTTATTGCCCGGCGGTTGTGAAACTGGAGTCCCACCGCCGCGTCACTTCAGCCGAATTAGCTATTTTCATTGCTCCTTGATCGGTTATTTTCTTGGACTACTTACCGCCACTGTAAGCTCTGAGGTGTTCAAAGCTGCGCAGCCTGCCTTATTGTACCTTGTGCCCTTCACTTTGTTGCCGTTGCTCACAATGGCGTACTTGAAGGTATCGTTATGTTTTTTGTGTATATTTTAATGATTTGTATATAAAGTATTTCAAGAGTTGAGAAAAAACTTCTAAATAAATTAGACAAATTGTTCTAGATAAATTGTTTTAAAGGATTAATCTGAAAAAATGTATCTATATAGATCGTATTCTTCTGTATTAGTTACAACAATTTGAAGTTTATTAGCTGTAAATTTATGTATTATAATTACTAGTAAAATCCATATTAACGAGGAAATAAAACTACAAAAGAACTGTAAAATAAATAGAAAATAAAAGCTACTTTTTGCTCAATAAAATATTTTAATAAATTAATAATTTGAGAACTAATCATAAAGATGTTTAATGTTGAGCAAATTGTAGAAACTTGCAAGAAATATCTTTTTTTTTCTAAAAGAAAGTTAATCCTAGATTGGCTATAGAGAATAAATGAAGTACAATCTGAAACATTATACGCGCGCGCAAACACACTCTGGATTCTCTTTATTACAGTTATAAAAATTAAATCTTCAGTAATACTTTGTTTTATAAAATGTAGGTATATGTTGTTTAATGTAGATGCAGATATGTGACATATAAAATAACAGTACAATACAGAATAAGATACATAAATTTATGTATATATTTACTTATGTAATTATTTACTTTCAGGGAGATTTGCGTCGAATGTGGAGTGAACCATTCATATCTCAACAACCTTCTAAACATATGGACGTTTGACAAAAGTTATGGATCATGGGTCGCTATATATTGTGTTGCATTGGAGGCAAAATTTCTTGCATGAGATTCACATAACTTCACATTTATTTTCATCAATGTCATTTAATGTAAGTAATTTTTTCTACACATACATGTGCGCAATTCATTCGTATTCTTTTTTAAAATCAATATGACATACAGAGAATAAATCCGATCGAAGGATCAATTATGATTATTTACGATGCAACAATACATGTAAAAACATATTATATCGCATTAATAATTTAAATGTAATATAAAGTCACAATTGTAATATTAGCGGTGCAAAGAACTTTTTACCGAAACGATAGAAGACGAAAAAGTCTCTGAGAATATTTCTGGAATGCCAAATGATACGTATATTATTGGCATTCTTTCTGTGCTTAACTTGATGTTGAGTATATTGATAGATATTGTGCACAGTAGATAACGCAACCAATAATTATCGTCATTTCGAGCTAATAAGTAATAACTAAAAATATGTATCATGTGATTAATTTAACAAACGAAGGAAGATCTTTTACTTCTATAGAGTCATAAGAAATAAAATTTTCTCGAAATGTTTACTTTTGATCAAACAGAAAACTAAATATTACTTCCACATAAAATTCAGTTACAAATAATTAAAAAAACTCGTCACAGAATATTATTTTGGTTCGTTATACTCCGAATCGAATTACTTGCGAATGTGTAGCTATGAATAGAATAATTTATAAACTGTTTGAATATTTAGATAAGAATCCAATACACATATACGTGTAGGTTGTGACTTTGTTTTAAAGTTGGTTTAACGCTAAGCAAAGTAGTAATACTAAAAGTAACTGTATATATTTATTATCATTTTCGTAAAATTTTAAGGGGGCACAAAGTTTTGCGATAATCAACAGCACGCTTTTCGATACCATATTTTGTTTTGCTATTTGTTAATAAGTCATATCTATTTTGGAAGTATAGTTCATTGTCATTCTCAATGTGTAAGTAGAGAAACGAGTACGAAATTGCATTGTTGATAATTACAGGAAGGCTTGTTTGAACAAAAAGACTTTCTAATCGAGCTCTTGCTATGGATAGGCCGTCAGAAAGACTTTATATGTTTATTTAAGGACAAGACTGAAGATAATATGTATGAAAGCCAATTTATTAAGTAACTCTTCTGAAAGCTAAAGGAGTTTTTCCATTCTACCATTCTCTTAGGCTGATATATAATATCGTAGAAATTAATGAAAAATAATATAATATATATATATATATATATATATATTTCTAATATAACTAATAACATTATACTATGTATCTAAGAGAGGTGGAATTTTAACTGCTTTCATATTATTTCTTATAATAAGTTACGTAAAACTAATTACATCAATTACATATTTAATTGCCTGAATTATTTTTTATCGCGAATTATTAAACTATACGTACATTTGAACGATTATTCATAATTTATGGTTCGAAACATTATCTTATCATTACCATCACAAGTTTTTTTTAATAGTATTTTTTCAGTCCGATAGAAAACTATTACAGAGAAAAAAATGGAGTATTCGGTAGTATTTTGAATTAGTTTAATCTGTGTATATTAATGTAGAAACATTATATACACTTGTATATTAATACAGAAAAACAAAATCTAAATTTTTATTTTACAAGAGAAGGCATTTCTAATATTGTTTCGTTTATAATAATAACTTTATAATAATTATGTTTTTAATATTATTTCATTCTTCATTTGTTTACCTGTCCATAGCACAAGCAATTTATTCTCCATCATTATCATATATAATATCAACTGAATCATTTTTTTATATTAATTACATAAGATAAGTAATAAAATATATTTTACTTCCATTATTTTATCAGAAAATTGTGAAGATATATTTGTAAAATGGTTTAACCAATTTTAAACCAATTCAACACATATATATTTTCTTAAAGAATACTTTTCAACCATGACTAATGCTCAAATCATCAATTTATCTCTCAATAGTATTTTTCTTTCTTTTTTTTCCCCCATTAAGTTACGTACACTGCAACATGACATTTATATTTCTGTAATGTATATTTTGAATTTTTTTTCTCTTCCAATGTACATACGAATAATCTCGAGAGGCAAACTTCACAGTAAGATTTGCGTAATGCCTCTATAAAGAGAGATTTTGCTTATTAAGCAAATCGAATGCAATGAATTTTGAATACGATGTAGCGTATATCTTTAAGGAAACGTTCGAGTTTCCAGACATAGATTAGTGCAATATAATTTATAATTTATGTCGCAACAGGTATTACATAATACTTTTGTTGTACTAAAGTAATTGTGTATTTCCCCTGTTTTGCTTACAACGACTCTTTCGATCGATGAGTGTTTTTGTACAAAAGAAGTTAAGGCATAATATTATAGAAACCGTTTATAATAAGATTACAACTTAGTTTATGGTAAAAATGAGAGATTATTTATAATATCTTTTTTGTCTTTCTCTAATATAAATACGAAATCATGTTTTTCGCTGAACATTTTAAACTCTAATGATTTATTTATTGACTAGAAAAATTATGTAAATTTCAGAAAGTGTACATAAAATAAGTACTCAACTGTCCTTCAGTTTTTCCACGAACTAAGTGACGCGGTAAAAAATATTATATATATTAACGATATGACGTATGATAGTGACAGAATGATCAAGGAACAGGTTTAAATAAAAATCAAGAATTAAACCGTATACACACAAATATTATTAAATGCTGGATATTATATAGGTAATATACTAAAGAGCACTTGCTTGTACCGTTGCAACTCTCGACTTGCATGTGTACAGCTATGTACATTTTTATATATAATAAAACCTGACCATTTTCATATGGTCGCGTTTGAAAAGTAAAGTTATTGATAACAAATCCATATAGTGTTTTTCTTATGTCACTCTCATTAAAGATATGTTGTTTTAAATTGAAGAGCAGCACCTATTTTACCTGAGTATTTCTACCTGCAAATTAATTTAAATTCCGGTGGAAATTATGCGATATAATTCTTATTTATTAGTCTAAATTTCAATGCATTTCCTTTCGAAACCTTTAAAATAATCACTTGTGTATACATTACAGATTGAGTTTATACGTTACTTTGCCCTAGTGTCACATTGTCCAAATTCCTCTTTATACTTTCTAAATCTTTCATATCTGACACTACACTTTCACATTTATAAACTACCAAAGAATGATAAAAGTGAACAGCGAAGGCGACGAATACTATGAGCACCGGAATGACTATTACGGTACTGGCAGTGGCAGCGGTAAAGGAGTAATCCCAGAACTTGACCCAGCAGAGAATAGCCACCTCTACTAGAAAGAGAAACAGTCCAAGTATCGTGGAAAATGCCCAGGCTAATTCGATGAAACCACGCATCCTCTCGTGAGGCGACTCCGTTATGAGACGCGAGACTTGGAGCTTACTTATGGCTTCGATATTAGGTAAAAGATATGTGCTAATCATCAATGCGAAGATATGCACCGATACCAAGAAGGTAGTACAGACAGCGAACATTACAAACAGCCATTCTGGCACCGCTGTCGGCTCATTTATTTGCAATTCCACCATCGCCACCTAAAAAAAAATAGTGAAATATAATTTTACTCGTTTTTTTTTTGCCTATTCGACTTGTCTATTTTGAAATGTGATTTACTAAAATTGTCAGCAATGTTAGATGATATTTACGTATCGCGAGAAGTGAAACAGATTAAAGAAAGTGATATCTGCCTTATATAACACAGATGTGCATGAAGATTACATAGAATTGTCGTCGACGTCAATTTAACTATTTTCAGGAAACGTTGTGTAATCACATACAGCCCGCTATGAGATGGAGATTTCCAGGAAAACAGTTCCATTTAAATGACTTTCAAAAAATCATAACTGATTATAAATATTTATTGTTTGTTACATATAAACAAGATAATTTACTCAACATGAAACACATTTGTTATTTACAATAAAAAGGTTCCAGACAAATCAAGAAATCTTTATAAGCGCAAAAAAATTTTGATCTTGAAGTAATGTATTTAAAAGAATAAATGTATAAATTAATAAGTGATTAATAGGTATTTACTTTTTTAGAATATTTAGAACAAAATTTTTATTTTACTTATTTTTCTTACATTATATTTTATTTTATGTAAATTGCGCTAAGCATGCTAATTTTATATAATACAGTAGGTGTGTAATATTAGTCTATGTGTGTTGTTTTATAAGTCACCCTAAAAATATTTAATTTCAAGGAAATTTTATATTATATTATAAAAATATAGCGATCGCAAGAATAAATTTCTTCATGCATAATTTAAATAAAAATTTCCAAAATTTTTATTTATTTTTTGGTATTTTCTTCCTGTTTTAATACTTAAAAACATATTTTTAAAATATTTTGATAATATTCATGAAATTTAAAAAATTATAAGCGTTAAATTCAATAATAAAGTGATTCGAGAAGATTGAATGTGTTGAAGAAGGTCAAAATTAAAAGAGAAAGCAAAAAATTGAAAAAAAAAAAAACTAGGAAGATATAAAAAACGTAAGAAGTAGGAAGATATAAAAAAAGGACATCTGTATAGCCTTGAAATAGCTGATGAAGTAAGCAAATATGAAAAAAACTTAAAGTATATAAACACGTTCGATATTATTATTCCTATGCCGATCAAAAAGTTTTGAAATATTCAGATACAATAAACAAAAACAAATGTTAAATGTAAATTTTTTTTAACTGTAACAATTTTTTCTGACAAAATTTAACTTGAAGAAATTTGCAAAAATTGCTATCTTGTTATTGCTAAAAGAAAAAACGCTCATGCATCTTGACGGTACACAATTATTTTGATATTATGTTTGATATGAATGTAATTATCATAACGCTTACCATTGCGAACCCACTAAGAAGCTCAGATGTGGTTGCAGTTGCTTTCAGCTTCGCCCTGCTCATGTGAAGCCTCCTCCACGAGAGACTCTCGGGCCCGTCCTGGTCGTCGGTTTCAACTTGCGAGAACGGTGCGGGCGGCGGCGACGGGATCTGCGAGCCCACGCACGTACAGCAACACGTGTACGGTGTACCACCGGGTAAAATGTGGCTGTTGGAGTGCGGACTAGGATACGGAAGATTGTTGATTGGCCTCATGTCCAGAGACACGTATCTATTGTTGTTGTGCTTGATTCTAGGTGATAAGACCAGCTCGCTCTGAACGGGATACAGCGTGCTTCGGGAGCTGTGTGTGGAAAAGCTCGACTCGCTCATCGGGATCTGCTTCGTCGGCAGGTATGCTAGGGACATCGGCCTGGATCTCGATCCGCCGTAATGGAATCTCGCCGATTGCGAGATATCGCTCTGCGTTGACTTGTTGAATCTGCTACCTCTCACGTCCTCCCCCATATCGCTGAGCGTCGTGTTACTCGCGTTTAATCTCATATGATCCGCGGCACTCGGCATTTTCTCATCCTGGACGCAGTTGACGTAGGCGCTCATCTCTTGAACAATCTCTATTTTCTCTTTGGCGAATGAAGTTTGTACGACAGGAAATTCCACGACTATCTGTCCGAATGTTTACGCATTCGACGCATCGTTCATCATTTTCGAAGAGACGTCAAGCGATTTCCCGGTTCTCGGAGGAGAACATCGTGGCTGAAGAATCTCCAACAATGATTTGGACTCAGTACCGCATCTCTCTTTAGGACAGCGGTAGACAAAGTGAAAATTGTGCTACTGATCGCCAACACTCTTCGAGGACAAGGCACATGAAGAAGAAGAAGAATTAAGCGATTTGAAGCGGATACTCAGGAGACATGCAGGTATGTCAAGGTATATCACATCACATGTAATTCACTCCTGCTGTTCACACAAAGTCCCGCATGCGATCGCATCGTTTGAATTATAAATTGTTAATTGTCTCGACATCGTCTCGGCAGCAACGACTTATCGCACAATCAGGAGTGTTATGTTGGATTATCTCGTCGCTATATTGCCGGCGACACGTTGTTATCTCTCAAGACGGTACTCAAAGCGTCGAAGAGCACGCGACGAAGAACACACACGTTGGATGTGTATGAGCACCACATGGAAGACGCGGAACGACCGCGAGGCTGTGCATCGGAGCTTCAACCGAAGACTGAAGAATCGCCTGGTAAAGTACGGACATGACGTATCTGTCTGAATCATAACAATAGTATTAATTACCTTCGAGCCATATCTGCGACATAATAACCGACCGTGCGGCCTCCCGCGCGTATCCGTGTGCGATTGTGTGACGATGCACGATTGTTCGTCAAGAGGCACAAATGTTGCGGCCAATGACGTTTGTTCTTCCAGGTCTTTGGGACGGCAAGGAAGCAAACGTTTCCGCGGAACGACGTCGAATTGCGAGGCGATGAGTCGCTCATGCCGGAAGACGTGCAATTGTACGAAAAAGTATCTTATCACGAATTCTTTCCAATTGTTAAATTGTCTCTTCCTCGGCAACTCTTTGGGATTGCAGATTATACCGCTACGTCGTGACATTACCATAAGAAAATCAGTCTTCGCAAAAGCCTACGGCGCGGAATAAACGGTATTATTTATGGAGCCTGCATTCACAGGCAGAATTAATCACCTGTATGCCACGTTGCCTCGTATGTGTGTTTACCGCGTAATCACCGGAATATGCGGGGACCTGGTATAACACATTCGTCGGACTGTGTCAGTTTAGTAATCATTTTACCTTCTTTTTTTCCGCCGCAGGAGGAGATTACCGAGCTTTAGTAAGTAAAGAAACTCGTTATGATTGATTATGAAGGATTTCTGAAGATTGATATTTTATACTTGTGCGACGTCGACTTGTTTGTCGTTTTTCCTGACGCCGGATATTCTGATGTCTCATCATGCGATTCCATATTACAGCGACGTGTGAAGAGATGAGATGGAAAAATATATTAATAATTGAATGATTAATTGTACATAACTTTTTCGCGATTTTAATGTCATCGACGGATTCTTCAAGGAATCTACAATCAGTTTTTCCTCAACAGAACAGATCATTACTCATTAAGTTTCATCGTTAAATATTTTCCCAGCTAAAATAAAATTTGGTAAAGGGAAAGTTGAGTTAATCCCAGTCGAGTTAATTGAAGAATCTGATTTTGTTATTCTACTCGTCCTTTTGAATCATTTTCCCTCTTTCGACAGCCTTCTTCAATCATTTATAACTTGAGTATACACATGCAGTACTTCGGAGTGTCGGTTTAAAGCGACAAAACTATTAAGTGATTTAATTGGGTTGAAAAACCAATTTTCATTCCAATCATTTTTTACAGTCCAATTATAATAAATTACCATCCGTGAAAAATCAGATAAGTAGCCGATTGCTTTGGTGATATAATGCGTATACTTCTACGGAAGTATATAACATGTTTCTTCGTAACACCAATATACGAGGATCGTTGCAGATAATACCGCAATATAATACCGCAGCGAGACAATATAATACCGCGATGCGATAGTATTTGTGCGAATAATTTTATACGACGCGCATTCCGCAAAGTTAAATTGATGTATCCCATGAGGAGAAAGGTTTTCCAGATTCTCTTGCCTTTCACGTATCGACCTTTTGCAATCGAACTGGTTTTAGCGTAGCGATTAACGAAAATACATTCCGTTGTGTAACACGCTTTTACATCCATAACGACACGACGTTTTCTTAATTAAGTTTCTTTCGCAAATATAACACATGTTTACATTTCCTCTCTTAATTAAATATTCAAATACAGGTTCGTCGAGTATTTTCGAAGTTACTTACGAGTATTTCTCCCTCGATATTGAAAACGTTTAGCGACAAATCTCACAATCCATGTGTATGCAAAGACTTTGGTATAGTTCGGTAGTAAAATAAAAATTATTGGGAAAACCAAAGAGAGAAGTTACGCAATCTATGTGTCTTCGTGTGTATAAAAGTTACGTAGCTATTTGCGTGACAAAAATGCTAACAAAATCCTATAACAAATGCGTGACAAGATCATAAGTACAGCACAGGCAGCAGAATTGAATGTTCTGTTACGCCAGAGTTTCGCACGTACAACATGTATGAAATACAATATATTTTTCCGTAAATAAAACTTCCGAAATAATCAAACTTTCAATTGATAGTGGTATATTTAAGTATATGATAATTAATAATAATTAATGTGAAGTTAGTAATTATATATCACAGTATTTGATACATATATAATATATTGCTGATGTTTTTAGAATTATAAATGTCATGTGAGTAACAAAATAAAAATGTTACACTCTTAATAAGTACAGTAATTAAGAAATATTTTCATAATATATAATATATATACGATAAATCATATATTTATCATAAAAATTGTTTTGATCTTTTCTTTTTATGTAAATTATGAATAATCAAACAATAAGCGAATAAAAATAATTTTTATTCGTGTGAATTTCTATGTATATTATTTGGCACCGAGATCCAGTCTGACCGGAATTGACTTATTATTTATTTGATTATTATTTAGAACCGGTCTTGATTTCTTAATGTTTATAAATTATGAATGATTTTATTTTTTATGTTTAACATTTAAATACTATCCACTTTATTAAATTTACTCGTTGTTGTAGATTCGATGTTTACGTTACTACTTGATACGAGGTGAAAAAATCAATGAAAGACATTAGATCAGATCATCATTAAGTCAGATACGATCTGCTCCGTGTACGTATATAGAATAAAGCTGAAGTGTTTTTCTGCTGTACTCGCAAATAACATGTGCATTTTTTCATTGTTGAAAGATTATATTGGAAGCTTGAGATATCTGTCATAAATAAATTTTTTCTTTTTTCAGAATCAATTATTAAAAGGACAATTTTGCTGTACAGGCCAGACAATAAGATCCACACAATTTGTGTCCATTTCTATCAATGTAGATTAATTGTAGATTAATTAATCACGGTTTAACTTGCTTTGTACATCTTTTCCAGGTCTAAGAATAAACAAAAAATGAGAGATAAGTTAAACCAAGATTAATCTGATGGAAATGGACATTATAGGGTGACTTGAATCAAACTTTTACGCATACACACAAATATATATGTATGTATAATAATGTTATTTAATTGTATATATTATTTATACATACTCATGCAAATAACGAATAATAAATTATGTTAATAAATTTGTGTTACGTTTTCTAATAATGAACGTTTATTTATATGCACACAATTTAGCGAAAGTACATAATTTGGACTTGAAGACTGGAGAATTAAAATTTTTCAGAAAGAAATTCCGGAGAAAAAAATTTTTCAAAATTCTTCAAGGAAATGTTCGGTTATAAGAATGTTTTTTAGAGTAGAGAAGACAAAAGCAAATTACAGTACAGTCGGGCCTCTGCATTATTGTATCTGTTCTTTTTGCACCGTTCATCTTTCTTCTTTTTCTCCCCATGTTGAAGAGAAAGAGAGAAAACATGGACTTTACTATTCTTCCCTTTTGTTCTCTCTCGCTTCTTTCTGCTCCCGCTACACGACATTTTCCACATGACTACGCATGCGTAGAATGACGACACGCGGTGCGCGTAAATCGGTTGATCTTTCGCACAACACGATCGCAATTACGATTCTGCGCATGCGTGGTCACGTGGCGGATACAAAATAATCCGGGGGGGAGGAGCGGCGCAGAGTGAAGAATAGGATGGAGAATACACACACTAACACAGACTCAACCGAACTGAACTTGGCTGTATAAACATTGCGGTACGGGGGAGAGGTTCGGGCAATGCAGTTCGCTGTTCGGGAAACTTCGCGATATTTCTGAGGAGGCTGGAAGCCTCGCGATTCATGGCGCGGCGATTGTAGAACGAAACGGCCGTTACATCGGTGCAGTACCGGCGCTCCCTTCTCACTCCTAGGGTGAATGCAATTACGATATACAACGACGCGACGCTCCGTTCGAGATCTGAGACGTACAGGTTAGCGTCCAACCATGAGAATTCATCGTTTAGCGTAGTGTTTATTTATCCTCGAGTTCTATAAATAGACAACAGACGTTCCGCTAATATGACGTTTCGATGCAGGTAGTCGAGTGATACCCTGGATCCACGAGAGCCTCTTGTAGACGTACAGCCCAGTACATCCCAGATGACAGTGAGTGAAATATGATGACGGAATAAATAATTGTTAACAATTCTCGGTCGGTTTGGGAGGGAGCTAATAATTTTTATGAATTTTATACAATGTATTTTTAACACAATACTTCGACCTGTATGTCAATTGTCAATCAGTCTTGAAATATCTTGTCCTATGAAATAATGTGACTACAATTCGTTTTTAAATTTGTGAAGATAATGTTACATTGATCCTGTCATAGCTATTTTTAGCAAATGTAGTGATCTTATTTTAGTATTATATTTTTAGTGTCTATGTGTAAAGGCATAGTGTGTGTGAATATTTTGATTATCTAATATATGTTCCACTAAAAATATGCTAATATTAGATGAAGATTGAAAACATGATATCAATATTGGATGGACATTTTTATAAATTAAAATTCTTTTTATTAAATAATTTCATAATAGAAGCACCTTGTGTCAATACCAATTTCCATTTAGTGACACAAATCGACACAAGCATCATTCTATCTTTTTTTAACATTCATAAATAACAAAGATAGAATGATACTTGTGTCGACTTGTGTCGCTAAATGGAAAGCACCATGAATCTGCTATGCTTTATGATACAGTATTACATCACAAAAGTTCTAATAAAAATTACCATGGGTGATATTTTTCTTATTTGCTTTTATTGTTTCTTAGAATACCATGGGCGGAGCGCACTTGTGTACGCCACAGTCCATCTTTCAACAAATGATGAACCAACAAAATCCACAACAGCAGCAGGTCGGACCGTGGATGCAAATGCCACAGGTGCCACCAATAACAATTCCGTGGAGTGTACCTGCATTACAGCAATCGGAATTGATAAGGTTCACCGGAGAGAGCAGTGGGTTCTCCAGCCAACAGATGGGACCAATAGATCGACGACGGATGATTCTCCAACAGAAGAGAAAATTAGAAGCACCAGACATTGTAGATATGTGAGTGCCGTGTATTTTACATATGTGTATTAATTATACGGCAAAATTCTGACAATGTGTTGATCTTTAAACAGGCGTCAAACAAAGCAGTTTATAACAGAAGAAAAAATAGCTGCACATTTTAAAGACCTGCACATTAGTTCCAATTACGAATCCGAGAGCTCGGTTCCATCAACTTCTACTGCTCACACATCTTCCTGTCATAAGCAATTAAATATGGATCTGGATGTCGATGTAACAAATATGACAAATACCGAACAAAAAAGTGAGCTCCATCCAAGATTGGTCCTTTCAGAAGAACTCAAGCGAATGCAAGAAGAACCTATTCTGCCAACAACTCTTATATCTAAATTGTAAATATAAATCAATCTAAATCTTATGTACTCTAAATATGATAAAAATATGTTTATATTTAAGAGAGAAAAATGGGGGGAGAAAAATTGAAAAAATGTACTATACATATATTATATTTTAGGAACTAATTCTGATTTGTTTTTTTTTCTTTTAGAGAGAGGCCCTCTATGGCTTTGGTTCTTTGGGAACCACCAAACAGACATCTTCGTATCCTGCCAACGAGAGATACTCCAACACCAATCCCGAATACATCCGACGACAATAATAATAATAATAGTAACAATAATAATAATGATACTATTCCTGATCTAAATAATATATTATCCACATCAACGTTCGAGCCAATGGAATTATGAGGAACTCTGGTTAGTACGCTCATTTCATCTCCATATACATTGAAAATGAAAAAATATAAATATACTCTGAATTGGAAAAAGTTTCAATAATCTGCAAGATGTAAAGTAGATTAGGATAAGGGATAAAAAATATATTCTGCGATCCTACATAATAATCATTTGAATGATGCTGCATTTATGTAAGCTTGAAACACTAACATATTATTTTCACTCAATAATTATCGATTTCATGTCATTTCATTGTACGTACTCTTTATCGTGCATTATCATCGTTTATCATTTCTTATTTATATCATTTATGTAATAAGTATATGAGAAAAATTATTATTGTGAAAAGATATAGAATTACTATATTTAATGAAATAATGAAATTCAAGAGAAAACATGTACATGGTGTCCCAAAAATACTGAATATTCTTAATGATATCTTCAATAGTCAATCTATAATCCATTTTTACAGAAATATGTAGAAAGATTATATTGTATATTCATTGCATTATACATTTAGTACAACTTTTAATTTTTTACATCATTTTCGTAATTAAATTTCACAAGTTAACTCTAGAACCTTAATATGGGTAAAAATTATTCAGACCAATTTAGAAAAAAGTAAATTTTGAAAAATATGTATTTTGTTTTTAGTATAACTTTTTTCAACTTTATTTAATTACAAAAATATTAACAGAATTATTTTCCTCGATATTTTCTACACGATTTAAAAAAAACATTGAATTTTGATTATTTTCTCAGGAGTTATAATAAAAAAGTGCTGATAAAATTTATCCTGTATAGGATTTGTATCTTAGAGTTAAAGTTTTAAACATTTAAAGGTTCTAGGGTTATATAAAATTCTTATAATAAATTCCAGTTGAAATTAAACGATGAATAATAATTTTGTCATTCATTTGATTCCCGTAAATTTACAAAAAAATTTTTGTCTTAATCGATAATCTTATAATTCATAGATGATTGATATCTAGACATTATTGTCAAGAAAAGATGGATTTCAAATTGATCAAAGAATGTATCAAAGAATATGTAGTGGATTTGAGATATTCTGTATATATTTGCTATTTTAATTCTAAATTTTTTAATAATAAAGCTATATTAGAGGTTCGTAATGGAGTTGATCTCATCTATTATAAAATCATTGGGACCGAGCACTTTTCTTTTACAAGATTTTTTTCAATCTACATTCTTATTATAATGGTACAAGAACAAAATGAAAATATCCTTTTGTATTTTTTTCTTTCACGTATTGTCTTTCGTCAGTAACTGATGTTAGTGGAACAATGGAAGAATCCTAAGTTACAGAAAAGTCGGCAACTCGGAACAGAAATTCTTAGAATAGAGTAAGTTAATTATGTATTACTAACTTTTCTCAGTTTATATTTCGCATGTAATGTTGAGTGAGTGGAAGATGATTATTAAAACATGAGGATAATAAATGATAACATGCAATGAGCGTTTATTATATGAACGATTGGATATGTATTAGTATATGTATTAGTTTTGCATTAAAGTACAATTATAACGTATTAAAACGGCAGAAATATTTTTAATACCTTTTTCAATCTCAGAAGAAGCAAATTGACATAAAATTTTTATTATTAATTTATCTAAATTCTAAATGCCTCATTTTTTATAATTGTCAATTGTTGAGAAAAAATGTTTGTTTAAGTAACGATTTTTAGATTAACTTTTGTTAATGGTAATGAATCGTTCAGAAGTTAGATCTTTTTTTGTTATAATCTGACTTGTAATTAGTTGCGTTTAATAATGATTTATTTTTGATGAATGTGAAAAAATCAGTAAAAGTATCTGGAAATAAATATTTGACACATTCTACTCGTACTATTTCTCGAGAGAAGCAAAAAAGATTTAAAGCTAGGAATCCAAGAGAAAGAATAATTAAATTAAAAGGAAAATAAAAAAGAAACTTTATATTAATAAATTTTATATGAATTTTCTATTTGCAAATCACACGTAAAAGGGGCTTTAAGAATTCAATATAGTTTGACGGTGTACATAATTTAACATTATATCATATTCATATTTATTAACTAATAAGAAACATAATTATAAATACGTTTCGGCTCTACTTTGAGCATTTTCAGCGATGCGGTAATAAATTAAGTATTCTCACGCTTTCCGATGAGTAAAAGGTGAGTTTCCAAAATTTTAAATGTACAAAGAGTGCAACTTTGAAAAGAAATGCTAAAAAAATTCTGATATTCGTAATTTGTAAAGTATTGTGGAACGAAAATCGGGATTAAGCGACAAAAAGAAGTGAAATTTCCTCATCAAATTCATGTCTAGAGAACGCGAGATTGACAAATTAAAATCTTAAGAAAGATATCAGAAACTGTACGAGTTTTCTTTTAAATGATGGTGGATGCTGTAATTGAGACAATAATACACTTAAAATACACTAAAAAATACGGATTTTATTCCAGTAATTGACTTCTTCAATCGTTAACTACTAGCCCCGTTAACTTTATTTTTAAATTTAATTTTGTGTCAACTTTGTAACAATGATTTTACATGCCTGCAAATAAAAAACCTACATCACCTACCAGAGTCTTGTCGACTTTAATTATTAATATATTCAGATTAGGAAACCAACTGATAATGTCCATATTATCCGAATAATTATTATCAAATTATCCAAATCTAGATCTATTCAAAGAATCCGTGAATTGGGATGCAAACTACAAAAAATTTGAGAGAAAATTACAAAACACAAAATAAAATTGATTGAAATTATATCTTTCTATTTAATTACATCTTTGTTATTCGAATCAAGTTTTGCATATTAACGGTGTAATTAGATTTTTAGAGAAGAGAGAAGAAATAAATCCAAACTAAGAAACTTGCAGATTTAATTGTTTGGATCACAGATAGACTTTTTTATGTGAGTTTTTTTTAAATTTCAAATTTGAATTTTACTGGACAATTCGGTGAATTAATTGTTCGGATTCAAATATTGGCAAATCCAGGTTGTATATACAGAGTCTTTAATTTGTAATTCAAACTCTTGTACGTTCTTTCTCTTCGTTGCTTTCGAATGCCCAATCATCCGATAAAAGTTTCTTGAATTCTTTAGGATCCTGCAATGGTTCTCCGTTGATCGCTGTTACGACCTTGTCGTTGTCCAGCATTGTGACATGATTGCCTTCAATAGAATACACTTCCACTTTGTCTCGCGTGATCTGAAAAGTTTTTTATGCTATGTATTAGATACGCATGTTATGTTAGATATCGAAAACGAAAAATTACACTTCGAACGTTTGTAAGAAACACACGGAGGAAACTTAATACCTTTTGTAAGCCATAATCTTCTTCAGTCATATCGACCAATTGTACCGTGGATTTCAAAAGTGTTGTAGGCGCCCGTATTCGTTCGAAGGACGAAAAGTCATATTTTTGGAGAGCGAGAATGTGCATATAAATAGTTGTACACATTGCTTTCTTATCTTCGATGGAAAGTGGTATTTTTTCAGGAATGTGTGAAAGGAAACTATCTAACTTCTCTTCCCAGGTTGTACATTTTTCAAGATCCAAAAGTAGCTACATAAAAAAACAGGATATTGACAGCAAGAAAACCAGAATACGATCGAAAAGTATTTTTAGTAGCCAATAAAATCTACCTTTTTGCTTAAATCTGACTGAATAGTATCCATGATAGCAAGTAAGACACTATTTTGAAGTTCTTCCTCTGTAGTGGATGGAAAGAATTGCTCTACTACTGTTTTCAGGAACTTAGGAGCACCATCAATCAGCACTAATCGACCGCTCAAACCTCGTTTTTCCAATCGTTTCACTAATTCGAGAGCAATTAACGAGCCGTACGAATAGCCAACTAGAGCAAAACCTCTTTGTTCTTCCGCCTTTGGTAAGATATACTGAAAATTCCAATAAAACATGTCAAATCCGCATAGGCGAATATTTTTCGGCTCAATGAAAGCATTCATTAAAAGAAATACTGAATG
This sequence comes from Crematogaster levior, assembly GCA_901521435.1. Lineage (NCBI taxonomy): Eukaryota > Metazoa > Arthropoda > Insecta > Hymenoptera > Formicidae > Crematogaster > Crematogaster levior. Next base: position 667,860 of record CABEGB010000113.1, on the reverse strand, counting down.
AAATATCTCATTTTATCATTTATGCGAATACATACTGGTAAAAGATGATCGGCGTATTCCGGTATGGACATGTATCCAGTATTTGTTACACCATATTGCAGGGCTGTCGCGATAGGTCTGATCTTCGACGCCAGTGGATTAAATATCTGTCCGCAACCCTGTATACCCGGCAAGAGGAATATTTTGATCTTGCGCGGATCCATTCTAGTTTCTAATTCCATACAGGTCTCGGTAGACAACTCGTTGTTCAAAAACCGAATCAACAGTTGAATGCCAGGTACCTCGTCTGCCTCTTTATCGGTCTGTTTAATCTGTGCTTTCTTTCGTTCCAAGTCCTTTTCGTATATCTCCGCCAGTTTGGCAAAGTTCAGATTACGGAGGCCCTTCGCGGTGAGAAAGATATCGTACTCACGTTCCAGTATTTGCTTGATCTTTATCTCCATCTGCGAGTCCATGCCCAGTTTGGCCAACGACGTATTCTGAGACACAGTCTTTAAATCTTTCAAACCTGCAAAAAATGTAATTAAACTTAGTATATTATCGGTAGTAATGTGTATTCTTGAACAATGACACAGTACATTACAATTTTATTTGAGAAAATTTTCTACATTAATTATCAAGGTCTACGTACATCTGGTAGGAATAAATAAATAAATAAATAAATAAATAAATGAATAATGAAATGTATATGAATAATGAAATGATTTTTATTCCAAATATTGGTTTTATCAAAAATTTAGACAGTTTGTAGTTTAAAAACGTAGAATCAATATCTTTTTTCATCTATTGCGTAATGCATATAACTTATGCATTTCTCTCTTTTGATTTTGTTTTAGAAGACTAAATCTAAAATGACAACATCCTTACCTATTATGTCCGCCACGGTATCCACAATGTTGGTAGCTCCATAAGCATCTATACGTTTCTCCGCTACCATCATGCTAGATACCACCGGGCGATCTTGCAACAAGAAGTTCTCCAGCTTCTCAAGGCAGGAAGATACCTTTTGTTGTAAAATACCATCAATAACGAGTTCCTTGTTGTTGTTGTCCTGCAACTCGGCGACGATGCCAACTTCGCCTATCGCGCCCCACTGAATAGCAAGTCCCGGCAGACCATTCGCCGCTCTACGCTCGCAAATTCTCTCCATCACGGAGTTAGCCATGCCGTAATTCGTTTGCCCAGCATTCCCTCTGCCGGAAGAAACAGAGGAGAAAACTACGAACTGCCGAAGTTGTGGACACAAACTTCTGGATAATTTGTCCAGCATCTTCGTGGCCCGAGCTTTTGCCTTGAAACATTCTTCGAACGACTCCGGCGTTTGATTCTTGCAAATTCTATCCCTCAGCACCACGGCAAGATTGAAGATCGCGTCCACTGGACCCTGTTTTTCCGCGGAGCTCAGTATGAATTCGCAATCCTTGCGACTTGAAGCGTCTGTCCCCGTGATGATAAGCACGTTCACGCCGTAAGATTTCCACAGGTTGACCTTCAGGCGCTGATAACCGTTCTTTATTCCCGTTCTTGACGTCAACACCAAGTTTTTGGCACCTCGAAGTACCAGCCAGTCGGCCAATTCCAATCCGAAACCCCCTAATCCTCCCAGGATAAGGTATGTTTTATCACTGTCGCAATAATATCGAGGAGCAGCGAGAATAGGTTTCTTTTCGAGAACCTTCTTCTCATCGCAAATTTGTAGAAGCACCTGTAAAAAAGATACGTAACATAACTTTATTAACTCTTTTTAGTTTCTCGCAGACCTTGGTTTACTTTAGCAATAAATTTAATGCTCTTTTCAAAGCTTGGAAGTATCGTTAGGTGACTATAACATTGTAACAGAACAACTGACAGCAGTTGGTCGTGTACACTTAGTATATTCCCAATGAACAAAATTGTTTGCAATACATTAGCAGTTTGTTAACAAGATTTGAGTAGAACATAACGACAGATTGCCATCAACTGCATTTCTTTTACCTTGCCTACGTGCTTTCCGGCTGCCATATGGTCGAAGGCCGTTTCTAATTCATCCTTTTTAAAAACTTTTCTAACGAGCGGTTTGATAGCTCCATTTTTCAAACCCTTGTTTACCATATCATGCAGCATTTTCTTTTGTTCATCTGTTGTAAAGAAGAGCAAATTATCGAGCATAATTCCGTGGAAACTGACTTCCTTCAAGAAGATCATCATTCCCAATGGATTATTTGCACTGAGATCAAAATTGCCGAGCTCCAAGAAACGACCGCCCTGCGCAAGACAGCGAACCGATGCTTGGAGCTTCTGCTCGGGCAACGAATTTAAAACGATCTTTACCCCATCACCATTCGTTTGCATAAGTATCAGCTGCTCGAAGCTGGTGTCGCGCGAATTGCCAATATGATTATCCGGGATCGATGGGAATATCTCGCGGATAATTTTGCGTTTTTCAGGCGTTTCTACAGTGGTGAACACCTCGCAGTCTTCGTGAAGGGCGAGATGTATCGCTGCTTGGCTGATGTCATCAGTGCCAGAATGAATGAGCACTTTGTCGCCCTTCTTCATCTCGCCACGCTGATACAACGCGTAATAGCATATTATGTATGCGTGTGGGATGGTGGCCGCGTCTTCCAACGACCAATTCTCAGGCACGTACCAGCAGAAATTTCTATCGACTTCAACGATATTCGTTAGACCTCTGAAAAAATATAAATGTAAATATAAATATATCAGTCGTACAAATCTCAACTTCTGAAAATGATATTTTAGAGAAGATAGTATATAACAATAATTAATCAATAAACGAACATTAATAATTAAAACTTATATGTATGGAAAATAAAAAGTTTTCGCACATATGTCTGATAATCCAATCATGAATATGTTGGATAGACTTTTGAAAATATATCAGAATTTGATATTCTTATATTATTACACATTACATTGTATAATACATCCTCTTTTTAAATGATGAAAGTATAATAAAACGATTCTTTAGTGTATGATTTTGCAAATAATAAAGTATTACAAATTTATTTTTAAAATAAAAACATTACTTTTGACAGGTAAGTCCTATCACGCGATGACCAGCAGTATCAATACCAGCATACTCTAAACCAAACGTGCATTCGTCGAATCGGTTACGCAATGATTTATCACTCAAAATATGTTTTCCCGTGGCTATCATGACATCTTTAAAGTTGAGAGGAGAGTACACTATATAGGCCAAATCCTTTTGACTGATATCAGGACGTATAGAGCCCTCGGTCCAACGAAGCGAGCTTAAGTCGCCAGGTATCTATTTTTCACAGATATATATTATATACGAGAATAAAAATATATTATATATGTAATAATATATATAATATTATTACATATAATAGTATAATATATGATATTATATAACTGTATGTATAATAATAATATGTAATATAAATATAAATGTACGTATGTATAATGCATCTGTGTTTCAGAATTACAGTATGTTTTTTCTTACTACTACATACCGTTTGATCGACATACGCATGACGGACAAGTTTTGGCTGTAGACTCGGTAGAGGTTGATGTCTGTAAGAACCCCAAACCTTTCCCGGCCTCAATACGTTGATCGGCAAATCCAGCTGAAGCTGTTCCAAGTATAACGGATTTTGTAGGGAAAACTTAGGAGCTTCAGTATCTTGTATCAATATGCTTTTGATCATTTCTCCACCTAATTCCTTTCTTACGCAGTTCACAAAGCCTAGTAAACCACTTTCCAACTCTCCCTCGCTGACGAGTATTACGTTGGTGGTCTCATTTCCCTCATTTATGAACGAATTCAATTTTTCGAGCCATGTGAACTTATCGTTGCTAACATGGACGATTTCCGTTTTCCTGGCCAGCTGTTTCTTCTTCTTTAAAAGTACGATAGACTCGTTGCCAGTACTCTTCTCTAGAATCACGTCTAAACCGTAAAGATTCTCGAGTTTGGATGATCTTTCTCGTGTCAACACAAAACCGCCGTTTTTCAATTTCGGCAAAATCTGCTCTAATTGATGTCTCTTATCTCTTGACAATAGCCGGAGACCGACGGCAAGCAGAACATTATCTTCTTTGGATATTTCATTCATGTCTGTGGAGATCACATTTGAGGGTAACGAATTGTCGTTAAAGCGATTAGATGGTGCTGATAGATACAGCTTTGGCTGAATCAAGGGCAAGTCACTCAGAATCTCGGCGAGCATGGATGACATTAATTTATCCGCCGTCACATTGTCAGAGTCGTCAATCAACTCGATAGTCTTTACATGAATAGCTTGATGATATTCGAGAACGATCTGCGTGGATAATCTGATCGCATCCTTCAGGGATATTTGCGCTCTGTCGCGATGAGCCACGAATTTATATTCTTCGAGGACTGGGTCGGTTGACAGTTGGCGAGGTACAGCCACAGTTTCGACACCACGTATTTCGACCCCCCCTGACACTATGACTTCCCAATTTTTGTACGTGTATATAGGAAATTCTACAAAAAAATTGCAATATTTATACACATATGTAAGTATAATAGTTATATTAGATTTATTATAAGAACTATGTAAGAGTAATGGAGAATAATTCTTATTTATTTTAATAATAATACTAAATAATCTCAATTATATAATAGTATGTCATAATATATATATTTCTCATTAAGATCGCGAATTGATGTTGATTATAGCGTATATATCTTTTATATATTTATATGATGTAAACTCTTGAAAAAGTTAAGCACGCGCCCGTTCTTGAAACGATATTTATAAAATTCAAATTTAAGAATTTTATAATCTCTAACTTGAGTTTTTTCTTTAATAAGCGCAAAAATTTATTTTGATCTGTACAGAAAGAATAAAATTTAAAGTTATATATAAATTATATAAATTGATATGTATATAAAACAATTAAAAATCCCGCGTATGTATTTGAATTAAGAAATGTAATTGATCTTTTTGTGCAAGCATTTTGTTCCTCGCGAAGTACTTGAGAAACGAAATATATAAACTTACGTCTGTCTTCTGGGTTTAGATTTTGGACTTCCTCCTGGTGAAGCTTGGTGTCAATCACGATTTTATGTATTCTCGTAGGTAAGTATAAATTTTTCGTGTCCATTTCAAGAATCATCATCTGTAGCATGTTGTCGAGGAACGTTACCCAATTATCCTTCCAAGCAATGTATCCCTTCTTCCTTGACATGGATACGCTTTTTAAGGAACGAAAGATGCCTGAATATTGATAACCCCGTAATCTTAGCTCTTTGTAAATGTCCTTGGTATTCATCACTTCTTCCTCATCGTCATCTTCTGGCAAGAGCGTAATAGGTATCTTTTCTTTCTCAGGATTCGTCACGACTCGAATCAATCCAGTTACAGCCACAGTACCACCTTCCACTACTTCGAATCTTCCAGTGCCTGCGGAAATAATTATTGTGATTAATTAAAACATTTTATGAGAACATATAACAAATCTGTTCCCACGTAGGAAAATTTTTATAAACATTCTTACAAATAAAATAATAAATATATGTATTACTCTTAAAATAATAAGTTTATGAACTTTGAAATCGACTTCCGATTAACTGTGCAAAATAAAAAGTAAAAAATTAACTCTTAGAATTAAAGATTCAATTTTATGCATCCCCTATATAAATAAATTATATCATAATTGATGATTTTGTATTGGAACTATAAATTTGTTAAATGCAGTTGAATGATATGTAAATTAAAACATATCGATATAATGACAATGATATTATTAATCACGATAGCACTTAGTATATATTTTGTATGAATAGAAACACTGAAGTTACCTTTTTGAACCATCGCTTTTAATTGAATCTCGCCCTCTTTTGGTAGATGAATAGCACGGGAGAAGGTGACATCTTCGAAGACCACTGACATCTCGGTGTACACTCCCGCGTACAAAGTACCTATAATTTCCCAAATCATAGTAAGGTAGGCTGTGGCAGGTACCAGAGTCTTCCCATCAATAGTATAACCACTCATATATTCATTAGCCTCGTCTGTTAGTGACAAAGAAAAGACTCTCTCCCCGGAAATAATCTTCTTTTCCGTTTTATATGATGTTACGTACCAGTCGTCAGTGTGTTCCCATCTTGAAGAAGATCAAATCACTTATTTCAGGGGGGGGGGGGTTTATTATCCTGATCTCTCTATAAAACATTATGGGATTTCCAAAATAATTTTTGTACAATTTTGCCTCATTTTTTTCGTTAATTGGCATTTTGTAAGAATAATGTTTAAAGGACAATTAAATTTTAGGTGATACATTGGGTGAAAGGGATTTTTGTTTTATTTCAAATAACCGAATGTTTAGAGTAATTTCCGCAAGCGTACCTAACAGAAGGTGAGATCATTGGAGTACCGCTACTAACTGGATACTCGACAGGCGGATAGAGACTCGCAATATCCGGTTGTAGTCCTGTGTTATAGAGCTTGCCGATTGCTTGTAGAACAACCTCAACGTTGTCTCTGTGACCGCGCTGGGTTAGCGGGATATTTGTGACTCCTGGGCCGAGGGATCGTCTCAGGATGGCCTGCAGAAGACCATGGGGTGCGATTTCGATGGTTACGGCGTCCTTCGGGATCATACGCGCCGTTTCTTCGAATAGTACGGGACTCAGAAGATTGTTCGTGTGGTATTCGGCGGACGACAACTTGGCAGACGCGGTGGACCATTTGTTGCGCGGCACAGACGTGCTCACCCATTTCCGGCTGCGCGGCTTCGGTTGCGGAATCACCTCGGTCAGATAAGCCAGGAGTTTCGGGCCGGCGGGCGCGATGTAACGACTGTGATAGGGTATGTTGCTGCATGGCACTTCCTTTGCGAAGATTTGCTTAGCCTGGTTAGATATAGATTTACAATTAGTTGGGACAAATATTAAAAGAAAAATGCAATTTAGGCAATATTTAAAATTCGGCAACGTAATAAATAATTAAAACCGCAATGAAAATGTCATATACGCGCAGAAATGTCACGTATTGTTACATTTTAATTAAGACGCTTGTTTTAGCATCGTTTTGCATTGTTGTAAAATCTTATTTAAATCTACTTAAAATAATAAAAATAAATTTGTGTATATCTATATTATATATTTTTATCAATACAATTTAGAAAGATTTTTTTATAAAAAAGAAACAGTAAAATAGTAATAGGACCTGCAGTTGGGCGACAAATTCCTTCATCGACTCAGCAGGCCCACTAATAGTGCTGCTATCAGCACTATTATGACAAGCTACTTCGATGTCTGATGGACACATATCCTTAACGTCTTCATAGCCAAGACCGACAGCCGCCATCGAACCGTAAATTACTTCAGTTTCGATGGATGCTAAACCTCTCGAGTACGCTGACAGGATCATTTGTTCGGCGGTGAAGCATCCGTCTGCATAAGCGCAACCGAGCTCTCCAACGGAGTGACCAATAATATTATCTGGCACGATGCCTATCGATGTGAGGAGATCGACTAAACCAATCTATAAAATTCATATTGTATCAGAATATGTGATGAAGACTCATAAAAAATATCTTATTAAATTTAATGATCTACACGCTTAAAATCTTAATTATAATTATAATTCTTAATTAAAATAATGAAATATCTAGTCCTAATTTAAAAAATTGTATATACATATATATATATATATAAATTTTATAGATTATATTTAAGAATATTAATATATCTCACATTATATACAATAATTTATTATTTAATTATTGCAATTTTTTATTTTTAAAAAATTTTATTTTATGTTAGTCATCTTTTCTTAATTTTGGCACCTAATATTTTTGCCACTAATATTTTGGTATTTTTAACAGAATTTATCAGAAGAAACCATGCGAATGTTATATGCAGCTCACCTGTACTGCCGCGATACCCACGAACGAATGCAAAATATTGTTAAAAATAGTTTTGTCTTTGTTTGTTAGTATATTAATGATGTCTACACCACGCGGTCGTAAGACGGCGTCGCATTTTTTAATAGCCTCGACAAAGACGGGGAATCTCATCAGATCGGCACCTATTTGGAAGCAACAAGTCGAATAAACAGAAAAGCATTAGGGTAAAATATAATTATTTCCGTTCTTAGAATTTAAAGAGGAACACGTACCCATGCCAGGCCATTGCGATCCCATACCGGAAAACACGAACCAAATTGGTCTTACAGTTCCCAAATAATTTTCTATTTCCCTTATAGCATGCTCCGCCGTTTTCGAGCCGACTATTGTGTATCCTCGATACAGATGCCCTTGGATGTCTTCAGAGTGAATGTCGTGTAGCAGGTGAATATATTCAGTGTCTACTGGGTTTCTCTCGATCTATGAAAAGATGAAAATAAATTTTCCCATGAATCTCATAATCCAATCGATAGAAAATGTCTCGACGAACATTTTCGCTCTCTAATTGATTTTTTTTTTTTTTAAAGGAAATCTGTCGGAACCTCGTATAGGTATTACACATATATGTCTAAAGATAGTCTAAAGATCTTTAAAGATCTTTTTCCTAATTCCTACGACTAATTATACATTTCATTCATTTTCTATTGTTTTATTCGATATATTTCATTTGTTTTATATTATTTAATTTTTATACATTTTTATATTTTTCTCAATATCTTGATTCTTCATTGGTTTTTACTTACATCGTCTAAAAATACTTTAATAGAGTTCTCTGTACGTCCAGAGACTGTTACAAGTCTCGGTAAATCATCAGATGGTGCTCCATTGTTGATCTTCTTTTTCGGATTGGATTTCAATATGACATGACAATTGCTACCTCCGAAACCAAAGGAACTAATACCCACATAACCACCATCCCATGGTGTCAATTCGGTGACAACCTTGAGCCTGCCATCTTCGAGAGCTTTCAAGCCTTCTCGTGGCCGATTGTAATGCAAATTAGGTGGAATTACTCCGGTTTCCATTGCTATTATTACCTGTGATAAATGTTGCAACTTAAAAAATTAATATTATAATAGCATAAATTAACCTACTTCCTTTTTACCTCTTTCAGTCAAATAGTCGAATATTTACAATATTGGTAATAATTTTAATTAGGATTAAATAAATTAGGACAAAAAACAATTCATATTTATTACTATTCGATAAATCTAATTATGAAGAGCTAATTTTTTAAAATAAATAAGAAAATTTTTTTTATTTCAAGAGGATGTCAACGTTAAACGTATAAGAATTAATTATAGTAAAATATTTATATTCTATTTCCTGTAATGAAAGAAATGCAAAAAAATTGAATGCCAACGTCACACGGTGTTCCCAAGCGGTCACCCATCCAAGTACTAACCGTGCTCAACGTTGCTTGACTTCAGTGATCGAACGAGAACTGGTAGTTCAAACGTGATATGGACGTTGGATAATGAAAGGTCGAACGGAAACCAATATTTACTAAATCAGATTTGACTAGTAGTTTCAGAAAGATATTTTATTTTTAATAAAAAATATAATAATATAACGAAGTTGGAAAATCGTTAATTGATTAATCAATATGCATGATTTAAAAATATTCAATATTTACGGAACAATATTATTTCTTTTTTTGTAATAATAATAAAAATGTAAAAAAATTGGATGCTAACATCACAGTACAGTTCCCAAGTAGTCACCATTATCCAAGTAAAAAGTGCCCGTTGTTTGAACTTCAATGATTGAACGAGAATACGGGGAGTAGACGATTGCTTTTAATACTCAGAAATTTTAGCTGTTTTTAATTAAGAGAATTTCAGTGGGAAATAAAAATATGCCAATTTCTTATAAAATTCGAATAATGAATTCGTCAAATTATCCTATTAAAGTATTATTAAAGTATTAATATTTGAACTGTTTGAATGATTTTGGATCTTATCTAAAAACTCGAATTTATTCGAATCTGTGAATTCAGATCCAAAAGAATTATTTCCATTACAAGAAATAGAAAAACAGAAAACTAATCGCTAAAATTAAGAATTGCGATTTATGTATTCTTTTGTTAGGTTTAAAAGAGTTATTCACAGAAATAGTTTATTATCTAAATATGTAAATCATTTTCACATTCCTTTGTCGAATTGAAAAATATTTAATTAAGTTTACCCTTTTTTAATGTAAACACGAGATTTCTTTTGAAAAAAGAATTACCTTAGCAACTTGACATAGACCGCTAGCAGGCTCGGAATGACCCATATTTGACTTAACAGAACCGATCAACAAAGGAGTAGTTCTGTCTTTGCAGAAAACTTTCTCGACCGCGGTGATCTCCTCAGGATCGCCGATTTTGGTGCCGGTACCATTGCATTCCAGATAGGATATATTGTTCGGCGATATGCCGCAATCATTGTAGCAATCTCTCATCAGATTACCCTCCATTACGCTCGACGGAAACGTAATGCCCTGCTCCTTGTAACCGTCGCAATTCGTCTTGCCGTAGACCACTGTAGCGTAGATTCGTTTAGCGTTCTTCGCCTTCTGCAAGTATATGACGGAGATCGTTTCGCTGCGAGCATAGCCATCTGCATCGGCATCAAACACTTTACTACGGCCATCAGCCGACAAAACCCCTATAATCACAAAATATACGAAAACAATCGTTTATGTTCTACTACATTCTCAATTCTTTGTACAGTATTCAGTGATTTCTCTCGAAAACGAAACTTCATAAAAAAAATCTTACTTTATCTCTTCGGCTTATTGTTAAAATTATTATATAATTAATTTTTTACATAATTGAAGTTTATAAATCATGACATTGTATTATAAATCAATAATATATACTTCTTACATCGATATTATTAATAATAAACTGAAATGTGACACTAATAAATGGAGTGCACATTTTGATGCCGTTGATATACGTTGAAAGTATATCCTAAACAACAAAATTTTGTTATCGCGAATATAATTCTGACTTTTTCCATCTTATATTTTCAGGAAAAAGCTATCATGTGAATAAATCTTCTAAAAAAACTATGCGTTCTATGTAATAATAATATAATAATATAAAATAAATATTTTTAAAAAACTATATAACTAATTATGCACTTACGATCCGTGCACCTATCCTCGTTAATATACGACATATTATCAGAAAATTTTAAAGTTTTAACAAGAGTCTCAATTTTTTTTTTTCATATATTTGAATATTTTCTTTGAGAGACACATGGCATCGATAAGATAACTCTTTATAATAAATTGTTAACTTGATTCATTGATCAGTGGAATGATCCATGCAGCACAGAACGTTCCGGAACGTTGCTGGAACGTTTCGTACTAGATGAGGATAATTAAGATTAATATAATATTAATATAATAAATATACATTTCTTTTTATTTAAGATATTTTTGAAAAAAATTGTAAAAATTCTGTAAACGTGAGTTTTTATTATTTTCAACGAGAACAAAGGATCGTACCGAGACGAGAAAATTGCAGCGACACGAAAGGATGAAGACATAGATTCGATCCGCCCACGATAGCGCCGTCGCAATGACCCTCTTCTATTAACCGATAAGCGTGTTCCAATGCCAGCAAGCTTGAACTACAGGCGGAATCCAGAGTGAAAGATGGTCCAATCACTCCTAACCAGTAGGAAATCCTATTCGCCAGCATGGCTCTGCTGCATCCGGTAATTCCGAAACCATTTACCTAATTATCACAAGACAATTATGAATAAAAAATAATTTTTTACTTTATCGCTAAAATATTCGCTTCCTATATTTTTCTATCCTTTTTTTTTATAACAATAAACAGACGAGTAATTATAAATTATAAGGAAACGTTAAATTTCTTCGAAATTCCTTCTGCATCTATTAGGGTAAACAGAAAGTTCGTTCGGTCACGAATAGATAGCAGTTTTAAATGTATTATTGTTAAAGTTACTAAATATACAAAGTACCGCAATCCATAAAGACCATCACACACAAACCTTCCCGTAAGGAAATATTAACATTATTTATAAACTTATAAAAACATTTATTATAGCACGAATTCACTTTTTCCTAAAAAATAAAACTATTAATGTTATAAAAAATGCTAACAATAGTAGAAACGTTGCTATGAAAGCATACATAAGTAATAAAAAGTATAAAAATATATAATTTACATTTTTTCTTTTTATTCACAAAATATATCCGTATAAATATATAATTTGAATGAGTCGCATGTTGAAGAAGTCGCAAAATGACGGATAATTGCGGTACTTTGTATATCTAGTGACTTTATATTATTGTGAATGTTTCCAAAGTTTTTTTGTATTATTTTGTATGATATTGGCTATCTTATATTGAAAATAGTAAATGATAGACAAGAAATATCAATCATAAATACATTTTTAGTTTGCTTCGAGATGGAGGTCAATAAAATGCACATTCGCTATTGTTTGTTGTTCTGTTTTAATCAGCACAAAACTGCTGCGGAAACGCCTAAGTTCATTTGTGTAATTTATGGAGAAGCTGTTCTGCCAGAACATGTGAAAAATTTAAAAGATTTAAAAGATTTACAGATGGTAATTTCAAACTGGATGACGAACCACGCTCTGGATGTCCGAAAAAATCGACAGAAAATGATTTGTAAGCATTACTCGACCAAAATACAGCCCAATCGAATCGTGAGCTTGCAGTTCAATTAGTCCCAAACAATAGTTGTAAACCGTTTAAAAGAAATGGGACAGAAGTATGGAAAGTGAGTTCCACATGAATTGTCTGAGCGTGCGATGGGAATAAATTTAAATTGAACGAAATGAATTTCAATTCTTTTTTAACTAGTTTGTTATATGATATTCACGTACCTGTAATTTTTCGTAAAACCAAGTTTTTTCAGATTCTGAGAAGCACGCGCCCACGAAGACGCCGGTTCGCGACCCACGCAACTGCTTTGGATTAATTCCCGCGTCAATGACGGCCTCGTAAGCGCGCTCCAGTAACATTCTGCACATCGGATCCATCGTGTGGGCCTGTTTGAAGTGGACCCCGAAGAACAGCGCGTCGAATTTCTCAACATCGGAAATCTTTCCTGTACGTTGGGGGATATCCGGATGATCTGTTGGCATTCATAAAAATATAATAAATCATGTCAATTTTGAGACTTTTAATTACGCAATAGAATAAAAATAAACATTTAATTGTATTGTGTGTGTGTGCGTGACGGAGTGATAAAAACGAATGTTGATGTATCGAGAAATGAAATGAAACATAAAACCAAACAAGCATGCATGAGACAGTGAATTGATTAAAGATAAAAAAATGAGAAACTGTAAAGAGATTTAAGTAAATCAAAAGATGCGAAGAGTAAAAAATGTAAAATGTGAATTAAACTATAACTAACAAATCAAAATTAATTAATTAATTAACTGCAATAGCAATCAATTAATTTTTAATTTTTAATTGCATTCAAATACCAATTAGAAAATCTATATAAAATTAAGAATCAACTCGACATGTATTATTTGATATTATTTTATAGGAAAAATATGAAAACATACTTGTCTGCATAAGAGATTCAATATCACATTATATATTAATGACAATAACAATTTGTTTTTACCTATATTTATGATAATTGTATTTATCTATATTTATTAAGCAATTAAAAAATTTTTTTTACTTATTCTATTAATTACCTAATTTCCATCGGCGATCATCATCCGTGACCATGTCTACTTTATTCAGTAAATTATTTTTGAATTCTTCCACATTGTTGGATTCTGGAAATTTTCCGGAAATACCAGAGATAACGATTTCTTCACCTGGTTCAGGTGTCTTGTAACCCTTGTTAGGTAATTTCCTCGCAGGCATTATTTTCACTTTTTAGTTCCGTCAATATTACGAAGAAAAAGAATTTTGCCAAAGTTAGTTGTTGAAATATTATCTCATGAATTGAGAAATTTCTCAATTAGCAATTAAGAAATATTTATAATTAATTTTCTTACTAATCCTTGTATCGTATAAAAATTTTTCGATTTGTGTTATTATAAGGAACTTAATGCTCATCAACTGAATTTTGCGAATAACAAATCGCGACTGAAAGATGAGACAACGGAAAAACAGTTTTTATAATGAAGAACATCCCTACCTCTTATGAATAAGTAAAATAAAGTTCCAGTTATGTTACTTTGAACTTCCTTTAAAAATTTGCTTTACATGTAAATATTTGTGAGAAATACGTGGTTTCTGAAGTGTTTGTTATTCGAGTACTATTTAAGTAAATTGCATTTTATAGATAACAATAGATTTCTAGGCATTATCCGCATAAAACAGTGAGAAAATTATATATGTTGTAATTAACACATACATTTTTGTTAATTTTTTTATTAAAAAAGAGGCATTCTTTGCTATTATAGAAACTCAAATTAAATTATGATAAATTTTATTAATATAACACAGAATTTAATATCATAATAAAATATAAAAAATTAATAGTAAAAAAAAAGCTACAATGCATTTATCAATTTACTCATATTTAAAATAGCTGATTTTATATATATGTATATATACATATATATATATATATATATATATATATACATACATACATAATTAGTAAAACTTTTTAAATATAATTGCATAAACATATATGTTTTACAAACATATGTGTAAATTTTGCATCTACATATTCTACATTTTTACATTTTTTATGTATAATTTTTTTACGTGATATTGAGATAAAAACTTTGCAAAATATTTGCAAAATAATATATAAATTGTTATATATAACAGACTTGATCAAACAAACAAGGCATACTATTCGACATTAAATTCGACTGTAATAAGTGAACAAAATCTCTTTTGTAATCTTTTTCTGCTGCTCACATATAATGAATATTCAGCAATGTAAGAACGTAAGTCAAGGGTGACCGGAAACACATCAGAATATATAATACATGTTTTCATTAACGTCCTCTACTAGTTACACTTACGTATGTATGTTAAATATGCGAATGTATCACGTGAAATATTTATTCGTTTCTACAATGTTCGATAAAATGTTTCTTCAAATTGTGACTTTTTTCTAATAAGATAACATGATAAGAAAAAAAAGAAGCAAAAAAAGAAAAAACTTCTAGCGTTGATATTACGTGCAACTATTTTTCAGAAATAGTGACATAAATCACACAATGTACTGTATTCAAGATGTCTTTATTGCCTTTACACACTCATTTTAAACTAAATTATAAACATACAAAAGTTTCACTTTGATACATAAAGAATATATTATAATATATTCTTATATTATGCTGTTATAATATTAATTTACATAATATGATCATCTAAGTACAATTACTCTCTTATTTATAGATAAAAATTAACCTTATATATTTGCTGTGATTGTACTTTAAGAAAGAAATAAAGCTTTAATGACTGTGTTGAGCGGAGAAAACTCCTCAGTGATTCTTTAATACGATTGAGGATTCTTGCCAGTAGTCTTGAATTTAAATGTAAAAAACAATCGTAGTAAAGAATCACCGAACGTTCTCTGAGCAGAACGCAGTCAATGGATGCATTCTCAGAATGTGATTAGTTTTTACCTTTTTAGATCCACTCAATCACATTTAATTGCTACTTAGGCGCTCAGTGAATGGTCGTGCTACTGAATGCACCCAATATTACCTACAAACATTTTTGAAATTTTAATATGAGTCAATTATTTGACGGTATATTATTTGATCTTTAACCCTCCGATCGTTTATCCAACACAAATTTGATTTTATACATCGACAATATTTAAGATGTACATACCCTTGATATATAAAGTTACAAACGTGTTGAAAGCGTTTATGAATAAATAAATAAATAAATGCATATAACGATTATATTATGTAAACAAATTTATTTGTGTATTAATAAATCAATAAATTAATTAATGAGAGCAGAATTTTAATCGAGAATTTTTACAGAGAAAAACGTAACGGTCAGAGGGTTATAATAACATGGCAAATATCTGAGATCTTCTATGAAATATATGTCACATATCTTTTATTTTAATGAAGCGTTTGAGTTCTGTTAAGGATTCTATTTCGTACTCTTTCGAACATATACGGAAGAGCTGATTGTCATTATCTTCAATATATATCTATTCTTGTCTGTATTTTTTACCGATACTTTTACGATATATACATTGATTATGTTTATACTAATGTTGTACATAACATTAGGATAAACCAATGTTACATGGTTATCATGTATAGAAAAGTATACAAGAAGTATACAAGAAAAGTCGACAAGAATAGATGCTGGAAATACTTCTGCTATATTGTTCAGATTGGCTATAAACCTTCCAATTTATCCTTATTTATTCGAAGGTTCACACATTGCAATCTTGGATTGATGATGTCAGAAGCGAGAAAAAATATATCGTACAAATTCTTGCAATGTACATTAAAATAAAAATGTTTTTCAATATAATAGCGTTTGTAATCGACAGAAGACTTTTAAAATATACCGAAAACTCTCTTTTTGCTTGAGTAACCCAATTTGTTGAATTAAATTGTCTCAAATCAAGAACATAAGAAAATAAACTGTTTGACAATTTTCAAATTGAAATTATAACAAAATAAGAGACTTCGTTATATTTTAATACAGTTATTTTTAATATAAAAACATCACTAAAACGAAAAATGATGTACGTTGCAAGAATATTTAGTTCAAACCATTTTCCATGTCATGTAGATCATAATTTTGCAAGTATAATGCTGTGTACTGTCAGCGCGGACTTGGCAACAGAAGCTCAATAACTAATTATAAATTAGATACTATTCTATCTTAAATTTGTTTGTCCCATAGATGTTTTTTTTTTTTCATAACTACTTTATATAAATACAAATATAGTTTTTAAGCCAAGAAATAACATTGAGATTAAATCAAATGTACAAAATCTAATTTTTTAATACTTGTGCACTCCAGCGAAGTGTACTTTTTTCCCCTGTCCGTCTAAAGCCTCCATTAAACTTGATGTAAAACTAAATTCTGAGCTACTTTCGTCTTCTTGACCTCTGAAAAAATAAATACAATTAGTCTGTTATATTATAATGTATCGATTTATTTGAGACGAATTTTATTTAAAAAAAGAGAAAGGACATACAGTGTGTCGAGACTTGTTAAACTGCCATTCAGTATGGGCATACTGACAAAACCGTCTATCTTTAATAATTCGAGATAAGAATTAATAGTGGTCACATAAATTCCTCTTGAACCAGCTGTGCCTAAATAACGTGGACTAGATAATTCGATTAAGGTACGTTCGGGATTATTTTCGGAAGAACTATACGCTTCCACGTCGAGTTTCACAATTTCGACAGACGAGAAATGAATAATGAATAAGTACGGTTTACAAAATGCTGAAATAAGATAATAAATCATTAACAAAATAATTTATGTGATTGATTATGCATCGCTTTAATGTATAACTGATATATACCAAAAGCGAATGGTAAATGATTCCACACTGGTTCAATAGCGCGAGTCCTTCTACCATTTTCGTCCACAAATACACCAAATTCATTATAACACAATAAAAGCTCTGCCGTGCCATACGTTGTATTGGAAATATTTAAAACACAGACAGGAAATATACCAAGTTTAGCTGCGCCTGATATCGCCGCTTTAATTGAGTTATTGTCTTCCTCTGGGAATTCTGTTGTGAATAGTTGTTTTACATACTTTTTTCAAATCATATTTCTTGTTCAGATAAAAATTATTACGCGCGTTTACTATTAAGAAATTACAAAATTTAAAAATTGTGTATAATATAAAATTTTATTTTTGTGCATGTGCTTACCGTTTACAACGTAAGTTTTCAGATCGATCTGTAAAAATTTGTGACAACCTACAATAAGGAGATTCGTAGTAAATATAGCACAACTGCAAGGCTCCTGTGTATCGAGTTCACGAAGTCCGACAAATTCCCCGGAAGTTTCTCCGATTCTCCATTTCAACAATCTGCATTGATATATAATATCTATTATTGTATTACAATACAATCTGTATCATATTCATAAATATAGATTAGAAGTTACTTACATTACACGAGATGCAGTTGCGGCGCATAGTATATCACCTTGCAATTGATAAAGATGGCAACTATCAGCGATAGATAATACACTCTTTGTACTGATTGCTGGTCTAGAACAATCGGCAGCCAACGCATTATTCTTCAGTAACCTTAAATTGCAGTGTACTAATTCCCTGTATTCACCAGCTATCATTAAAGCTAGATCCAAGTGGGAATGTAAAGAGAGCTGATGTATCTGTTTGACACCACGTATTGTAGTAAGTGTTTGAGATTTGGAAGCGCAATATGAAAACAGACCTTCTTTCGCACCTAGCAAAAGAACATTTTCCACACCCAAATCCACAACACAGTTCAAATCCAACTAGAAATGCAGTAACATTAGTATAAAATAGAAAAACATGAAACACTTTTTTACGCGAAATTCTATATTAAAAAGGAGATCTATGTCAAAGAAGTTATAGTTGAACTTGTTTTGTTAAAAAAACAACAAATCTCAACTAGTCTCATTTTTTAAATAGATTTTCATAAAATGAATATAATGTACAAATTATCAATCATCACTACACTCACCTGATATTTTTCTAATCTGAGTACAGTTTGATACTTTTTACATTTGGATATACGAGTTGTATACGAGTTTTGAGCAGTAATAATTTTTAAAGTTTTAAGCCAGTTCCTCTTATCGGCTTGACTTAGTGCCATGACGTCCAATCTAGACGAAGGCCAGCAAGTCGTCGCAGAATTCGATTCTATTCTAAAGATAAATGGAATGTCGGATTTTGCTGTCCCTAATACATCAGACTGCTGTATCACCTCGGAAACATTAAAACCACTATTTTCTAATAAGTTTAAACGACTGATCGGTGCCATTCCTGTACACGGCTGATGCTCGTACATGCACAGACAGGACCCTTCTAATTTCATATACTTTCTCTCCCAGCAGGATTTTGATCTACCAGGAACTTTTACCCATCCTTCCATAGAAACTTCATTTTCTTTACAAGGAACACTTTGTAGATCCTGTATAAGATGTATATAAATATACGAATTATCACGAAAAAATAATGAAACTAGGAATAAATAAAACTCCGATTTCTTACCGCATCTGGTTTGTCTGGTTGATCTATCGCTAAAGTCTGAACGCTATCTCCAATCGACGATAAACTTTCATCGCTATCCCTACGACAGTATTTAGGGAAACCACTTGGTAAACCACAATTGGCAGGTACAGATACTGCGCATTCTAAGTGCGTCATGATTTGACACTCGCTACAGGTCGCAGCACGTCTTCCGAACTGTATAGCTTCTGGACACGCTGCGCACTTTCCAGCACGCATAGGCAATCCGACATTAAATCTATGCGGAATGTTGTGTCCTATCCTCTGCGGAGATAGCTGTCTGAGTAATGAACTACTAGTTTCTGTAATACCCTTCGCCTTTTTGCCTTCACGTTCCGGTGTCGTCGGAGACGCCGGTGCAGATGCAGATGCGGAGGCAGCTTTCTGGATTAACAGCTGATCCATCAATGTCTTTACCTTCGCTCGTTCTATGGCAAGTTGATTCTCCAATTCACGATATCCCACAGGCATGCTCGTACCCACAGGCGGCATGTTCTCCTTTTGCTTCATACCAAGTATCTTATCGCACATAGTTTTTTTCTTCTTGCTACATTCCTCTAATTTTAATTGCAAGAAATCAATCAGTTTAGTTTGTTGCTGTACAGTACTTTCGGCCAGCACCTTTTTTGCCTGTTGGTCTTGTCGCGTCTTTTCTAAGAGATCTACCAAATCTGCTATTTTTGATTTCAGTAGCTGACCCTGATCTATGCTATTTTGCAGATCGGCCATAAGTTCGAAATTCTTCTCTTTCAATTCATGCACTCTTGTCAAATATTCGCTGCTTTCTTCTTTCACCATTTTCAATTCTTCTTGGGCTACTTTTAGAGCACGATTCTCTTTTAAGAGATCGCACTCCATTTCACCGTACTTCGTAGTCAATTCTTCTACTTGCATAGTAAGTTCCTGAGCAAGTTTCTTATACTGGTCCCTTTGAATGATAAGATTATTTCTGTCGCTTTCTATGTCACTCGTCTCTGATTCCAATTGTTCGACGTTACGTTCGGCCTCTTTTCTTCGAGTTTTCTCCTTGTTCTGCGCAATATGCGCCTCACGCATTTTTGTTTCAGCGACTTCCAAGTCTTTTTGCAGTTTCATTTTATCCTGAATTAGTATATTCTCGCGCGTTTCATGATCACTTGTTAATCTTTCGTAGTCCGTCAACTGCTCCTCTAAGACTGTACAGGTCTCCTTTAGCAGTTCAATATTTAATTCGTAGCCCTTGATATCTTGTTCTAATTTTGCGATTTTAGACTCAAGTTCAGTCTTTTCTTCGTTATGTTTAGCGATTTTCTGTGTTAAACATCTATTTTCAGCACTCAGAGCATCGACACGCTCCTGATTGGATCGCATTTGCTTACAAGCTGCATCCAATTCTCTATGTAACGACACGCTGGAAGATTGTAATTCCTTGATCTGATGATTAGCTTGAGTCAAAGCCTGAAAAATATGAAAGATAAATTAAAGACAAATTAAATAACAAAATGTAACAAAAATAAATTTTTTAATTATAATAGAAATTTCAATTTATATAAGTAAAAAATTAAAACAATTTTTAATAAATATATATACACATGTGTATAAAAAATATATACCCTTTGTGCTGAATCAGCTTGCATTTTATTTCTAGATGCCTCTTTTGTAATATCATTCAATGATGTCTTTGCGATATTTAATTCTTTCAATAGTTTCTTAGAATTTTCTTCTTCCTCTTTTACTTTATTGTTTAATTTCTCTTGTAACTTTTGTTTCTCTTCCTGCAGCGTTTTTACTTTATCTTCGGCTCGCTTAGTTTCCCTCACTGCTATACGTTTATCTAAATTAGCATTTGATAATTCTTTTTCTTTCTTCCACAGAGCCAACTGAGCTTGTTTCGACGTTTGCTTTTCATCTGTTATTTCTTTTCTTAACGTTTGAATTTGCTGTTTAAGTTCTTCTACTTTTTCTTGTCCATGAAATACCTTTGTATCAGAGGCTTCAATAATTGCTGTGCGAGTCGCAGCTGAAACTCCATCCAATTGTTTAAGAGTAGAATTCTCTGCTTCCAATTTTATGACACTATGTTCCAAACGTTTCAGCAATTCCTCTAAATTGCAAACTTTGCGCAATTGTTCCTCTGCAATTAAATAACAATTATATGATAGAATATTATAAAAAAGAAATGAATGAGGATTTCACTCTAGCTTTGCTTACCTTCCATTTCTTGTAATCTCTTTTGCAATGTGGCCTTATCTTGATCTGCTTGCTCCAAATTTACAGCAAGCGCCTCACTTTGCTCTAAATTCATCCTGGTTTCATTTAAGTCCGACTCGGTAACCTATGTAAATTAGATTTAATGAGATGTTTATCATACTAATCTTTTGTAAAATAGATACCTTTTTTAGATACCTACTTTCAATTGTTGCTTTAACTGCTCATTTTCAAGATTCACCCTTTCCAATTGCTCTTGCATAGGTGTAAGCAATTGCTCCGACGTTTTCAAATCGTCTATTTGTCTTGTTCTCTCTTGCAATTGTTTACGTAAAGTTTCAATTTCGGTGTCTCTTGCCGGTAACATGGCTTGTATGGCACGTAATTGTTCCTGATAATCTTTTAATTCATTTTGAACAAATTCTAGAGCAACGTTTAATCTTGACTCGCGACAGTGGTTCGAATCCTGCTCATTTCTTAATTTAATTTCGAGATCTGTGTTTTTCGCCACTTCAAAGTCTAATTTTGCTCGCAAATCGGCCAATTGATTGTGAGCACGCGTGGCCATCTCCTCTAATTTAATTTCTACGCCTTGAACACTTTGTCTATTTAACTCACGTGTCTTCGCCAAGGATTCCTTATATTGCGTCTAAACATGTATTAATAGAGAATTATTATCACTGATCTCAATTTATAAACTTCCATTTTTCTTTCATTTACATTTCTCATTGTAGAATTAACGACACACAATCACTTAAGGAATAACTACATTATACTGGATTAATTTACATTATTATATTATTAAGTGTTATGCCACTTACTTGAAATATACGCAATTTATTCAACTCTGCATTTGCAGTTTGCAGTTCGCATTCTGTTCTCTGCAGACGCGAACTCATTTCATTATTACTTGTACATAGCTCTGTAATTTTTGTGGTTTGTGCTTCGATATGCTTATTTAATTTTGCAATTTTATCTTTCTCCTCAATTTCCTTCTTACGTTTACTGTCTCTTATTAATTGAAGCGCTTTAGTTTCAAGCTCCCTCCTTTCTTGGCGCTCGAATTCTATCCCAAGCAATATGTTAAGTTTTTATCGAATAATAAAAATGTTTCATATGAATTGAAACAATCGTGGGCTATATGAACTTTATTCCACGAATGTTTTATATTAATTTGACAATACATAAAATTAATTGCTATAATTACTACTAAATCATATACCTAACGTCCTACTAATGCCTGCTAATTTTGACTTTGTATTCATCAGTTCTTTCTCGAGTATATCCCTCTCCTTGTTGGAAGCTTCCAATCTCCGTGTTTTCTCCTCTAGCTGAGATTCCATCTGAGAGAATTCCCTGACCTTGTCCTGTAGTTCAAGTATCCTTTTTTGCTTTTCTTGAGTCTCTTTCTTTTTCTCATCCAACTTAGTCTCCAGCTCCATCTTCTCTTTGGAGAACTTATCCGATTGCAGATGTTTAGGAAACTTATATTCGAAGTACGGAGATCCTCCTGATCCCTTTACAGCATCAGATTCTGCAGTTTCAGCTACAAAAATCACACAATATGAAAAAAATGTAGAAAAGGAAACAATAATATACTTGAAATATATATTTTTCATTAATAATGATACAAGATTGACGTCTTTATTAATTAAATTAAATAGACACAAACCCAAGCTTCTTCGGATTCCAGCTAAATCCGACCTCACAGCAACCAATTCCTGTGCCAACTTGTCCCTCTGTTTCGTGCTCGCATCATGTTTCTGCCTTTCATCTGGATCGCAGAAATACTTGCCGCGGGGCTTTTCGCAGGTCTCCAACGCTTTTTTGCCCGGCTCGTACCGCGATCTCTCCTTGCTCCCCATCGCTTCCATAATCTTGCACAACCTCGTTTATATAAGCCTCTCTAACAATGCATTCGCATGCACCTCAAAATCTCAGAAAGAGTTCCTGGGATTAGTGTCTCACGACGGTTCTCCTTCATTCGCGATAGATCCGAAAAAGACATAACCCGAATGCAGGAAGGAACATTCACACTCGGGAAGAGACTGTCACTCGCACCTTCACGAAGTTTCAATCCTCGTAACTGCCAAGGAGCAGGAACGAACGCTACTTCTTGCTCCCACCTTGTCTCACTGTTATTTCCGAATCGCATACTCACACCCGCTCATGTTGATCGTGACAAATGCGCTTTCTTCACTAAAGTTTACATTTCTTCGCGTGATTGCTGGATTTCTGACTGTTAACGGTCACGAGCAACTTACGCGTACAATTTGAATTTAATACGCCACTTGCGACGCCAGAGTGCGCGCGCGATTTCAGCGATCGCGGTGGCCTCTGATAAAGTTCAGTGAAAAAATTAATGAGATAGAACGGAATTTCGACAGTTACCGACTGAGATTAACAACGATGGGCGGTCTTTTGAAAAAAAAAATTTTTGAATCGAACGAATGCTATCTCGATTAACGTCGAATTCACTCGACTTCATGACATTCGCACCAATTTACATAATGCACATTCTTCGTAATTATCGATAAACTTTTAACTGACAGGAACGCCGACAGTCGTCGGAAAGAAAATGGCGGGAAACACTAACCCAAGTATACTTCCACCATCCACTAACTCATAGACTTACATTCATAAACTGCGCTAGAACAAGCAGACATATAAGTATACATAATTTTTGCTTTTTTGTAATTTTCCGTGCTAAAATGTTTGCCAAAGTATAATTCAAATGATATTAATTTCTTATTTTCATCGCAGAAATTTAAACTGCACGTGTTGAAAAGCCTATTTTAGATTAGATGCGAATTTAATTAACGCCTATAATTGCAATAAGACTGATATAATCTTAAATACAGTTAAATATAGTAAGAACACAATGTATAATAATACTAATTCAATTAATGTCTTTTACTACGTCCTTTGCTTTGCAAGAAATTTGCTGTACCGTATATTGAATATTGCAGGTTTAAAATCATTTAACCAAAATTTGAAATTCAAATAGTCAAATCTTTCTTTATATAAATAAAAAATAATGTCTAAAAAGAAAAGTTTAAGCACATCAAGTATATCTAAGAAAAGTAAACATACTGAAGATAGGTAAAGTGCCCACTCCATCGCAAATCACTAATTCCAATGTTTGACAAATTAATCATAAATAAAAAATTTATTTAATTAGCTGTTCCTTTTTTGACATTTTGTTAGACGTGACCTACTGAATTTTTGCTTATATCAAGATGACGTAAATTTTGTCTAATCTCATTTTGCATTATCCACAACCATTCATATCGATAAGAAATTTCAAATGTTATTTCCAATGTTACCGAGTGTAAATCCGACCAAACATCGTTGGTTTTTATTTAATCGCCACTTCTCGGAAAGCAACGGCAAACCACCGAGAGTAGTATCTTGCCAGAAATTGTTTGTCAAATTGACGTGCTATCGCCAACCTCTCGAAAGGAGATGGCGTTATAAGAAGAATGTTATTTCGTAGATTAACTAAAACCATATATGGTTTTAGTTAATCTAATTCAATAGTATTTTCTTTAAAAATTTCTAATATATTTCTAATATAATATATATAATATAATATATACACACGACTGATTGGTCAAGGAGCAGCATTTACCGTCAATATTCTTCGTACTCTCACACAACAGCAAATTAAGATTAATTCTTGGACTAAATTAAATATGTATATTATTGTCAAACATATTGAAAACTCTTCTAAATAATTAATAAAATGTCAATAATTATTTAAATATATTATCAAATATAATACTTATTGTTAGATATATTTAGATATATCTAGATGTGTTTTAGGATATCGCAGGGAAAAATTGCGACAGAAAAGAAAAGGTATTGCAACAAAACGAACGTGAAAAGAGTATACTGCATTTTGTCCTTTTAATCATTACCATACGAACCGTTACTTACAAATCAAACTGTGATTGTGGTTTCTTTCTGCGAATGTCTGTATGTCTTATGTAATGTTGTGTGTACGTAGGCAGACCGCATGTGTATGTTCCTTTTTATGTGAAATTACGTTTATCATCTATTTAGCATTTCTTAGCGATACCATTAACGTCATCGATATTGATATTATCACTATAATTACTTTGATACAATAAGGCGCTATGCGGTAGTAAATAACATATATAGTAATGTATAACTTTAATTTTTAAATACATGTGAACGTAATAAATTCAGCAATTATATATTTCGTTGTTTAATTTCGTATTTGTTCTATGATTTTGTAAGTTTACACTCTATAAAATCGAACGCACATTTCATCGATAAAAATATTTTTAAATAATACAGAGTTTTCACTATATTGCAAAATCTTGCGTGTATGTGTGTGTTTATTATGTATGTATATTGTGTGTGTGTGCGCACGCGCGCGTGTACATATAATATACATAT
Organism: Crematogaster levior; assembly: GCA_901521435.1. NCBI lineage: Eukaryota > Metazoa > Arthropoda > Insecta > Hymenoptera > Formicidae > Crematogaster > Crematogaster levior. The sequence goes on along the minus strand of CABEGB010000113.1, from coordinate 642,129 downwards.
ATGTAATTTATGTTTAAAGACTCATAGGTATAATCGTTAAAATGCGCGTATATACAAAAATATGTACAAATATTTTCCCGTTTTTTTTCTTTCTTTCGTTATCACCCTCCTCTTCCCTAACTGTTAACATCTACATCTTGGACGTCCTTGAAATACACATAATATGGCATCCGTTACCTTGGAGACATCTTTTGTCAAGCTATCAACGATCCGTATTAAGAATCATAATTTTTTTTATTTTCCATATTAATATTAGAACAATCAGCTTTGCTTTGGATGCAAATAAAAAAAGAACTAAAGAATTAAGAATTTTTAAATTAAAAATTTTAAAGTTATTTTAAAAGAAATTTGTATGTTGAATGAATAAAAAGTTTTTCGACCCTTTCTTATCACCTATTAAAGATTTCGAAGTCTTATTGAAGTTTTATCATTTAAGAAAAGACAGTCGTTTTAATATACATTAAAGGCGACGTCCAGAAATTCCTCTTTTCCGCGATATACCTTTATCGTAGAATGAGATACGTAGATACTTATCTCGAGTCTTAAAAAGCAGTTGTAATTCGAATCATCACAACATTGTCGTTTATTTGCGGAAATGAGTATTTGCTGTTGTCGCGCTTTTTCCTAAATGTTTGTATGTATCTCCAATATAATAATAACAACAATGTAGCTATTAGAGAATGCAGACTGTCTGATAAATCGTGATACAACTATCGAGGTTCATTACAACGACTGTAGTTTAATTATCTCACGCCAGTGTCAATATGGGCAGATATAACATGAAAAAATTGTAATCTAATAGAAAATTATTTTTTACTTGTTTATTACAGAAAAGAGAAGAATCACTTCCTCGTCAATTGTATTACGATATCTTGTATCTTGTATCGGATGTCCTGTACATATACTCGCGACGCTTTCCTCACACGAATTTAACAATAAGGCACATTCTTGGATCTGCTGGTAGAGGAGTGTTTCAAGACAGTTTGAGGCAGACAGAGAGTCATGATGTTCTACGTCCAGATTGCCGAAAACGACACCATGACCTCCTGCTTATCACTCGGTCCTAATTCCTTCCTTGGCTATGATCAAGTATTATAATTCGGAGTCCCGGTCGATAGTTAACGAATGCTTACGTTCGTCCGAGAACGTTGTCTCTGGTTGGGACAAAACAATCTTTCTACAACTTTTCCAAAAAGAACAATCTAATGCAGTGCTCGGAAAACTTTGCACTTTTCGGTCCGATTGCGAAGCGGCGGAGAAGGCGTGCCTTCCGCTAAATCGTCTCCTTTAATTTTAATTTTTAAATAATGGAATTATATAAATATGGAGTATAAAAATTATATAAAAATGGAATATAAAAATTTATATTATTAATATATTTTCAATCTAATCAAATTTTTATATTCCATTATTTATATAATTCCATTTTTTTAAATGAAAAATTGGGTAGGCGGCTACTTCTCCGTCGCTTCGGAATCGGGCCGAAAAGTTTCCAAGCACTGATTTAATAAATGGGAAATTTCATAGCTAAAGCTGAAGAGATAAAAATAAAGTTGCAGCTGACTCGATTTACTATGGAAAATTGGCGAGCACAACTCACGATAATTTTTTGATGAAATTTTAATTTTAATTTTAGATAAAAACCCGGGTGTAGCAAAGGATTAGGCTTTATTAAATTTGAAAGTTACGAATTGTATCGCTAGAATCGATACGCGTAAAGGTCATGGTTTGGATATTCGTTTTCGCCGGAGTCATTCGCGACCCGGGAACTCGGCATTAGGAAATTGAATGCGTCGTAAAATGATGACACGAGGTCGGAGCAAAATTCGCTAGCTAACCTGGATGAGCCTTTCCTCGTTAGATTTTCGAGTCGCAGACCAGCTGCTCGGTGGGGCATGTGCTCCGACGCACAGAGGAAACGAACAACATGCGAGGGTGTCGCGGCCGTAACTTCGCGACATAGACTCGAACGAGTCAAATTAAACAATTAAATAGTCTAGCCTATCATAGAGAGTATCGTTTAAATAATTTACGTTTTTGTATGTACACAATCGCGCTCGCATTCGCGAATAATTCTCGATGCTGCGTCCGTCGAAGGGGTCGCTTTGACACTCAAGCATTGGCACATGCACCACGATCACTGGTCATGTCGGCTACAGCAGCTTCGCGACACGCAATTTGTCGACGATAATCCATCCTTGATGCATCTTATTCTCTCGAGCTCTTCGATGCGCGCGTCCTACAATCTGCACATGGCACCTGGGATTCAGAGTCAGGAGGCTTCGCCTATTCCTATGTTTCTCTTTCTCTCCCGTCTTTTCTTGCTGCTACTGTAAACTCGAAGGAGAACAGAACTATGAACGCGGAACTCTGTCGCACGACAGCTTGGAATGCGCGCGATTTTTCGGCCTTCACACTTCTACACCGAGGACCCGATCAACGACATATTCGTATCTCTTCGGCTCTCCGTTGCCATTCTTCTCGGTAGACTTCGATAAAGTCTCTCTCTCGCCGTTCTGTGAATTTCGTGTATCCGTTTCCGTCGCCGCCGGTCGACCTTTAGCGTTTACGGATTTACTGTCGGTGTTGGACAATGCAACCTCGTCCTGGTTGACAACCGTAGCGACGACATTCGCGGCATTTCGATCCGCGACACCGCCGCTCTTAGCGGGCAATGCACTTCCGCCGGGAACGTTGTTCGGCTGTGTTGTCGACGAATTCATGAAATTGTAAACACTAGTGACGGCTGGCTCTGACGCATACTTTCTATGCATGTGTGATGCCAAGGAACATGTGCTTTCGGTCCCGAGCTCTTCAGGTGGCAGAACAGGAACGTTCAGATTCATCCGTGTAAAGAAGGCCATCTTTTCTCTAGAGAAGAATAATGTTTCTGGTTTATCAAATAATCTTTATAAAAGGTCAAACTCTTTCTTATTAATCTCTATTAGCTATTACATGTGCTGTCGGTACCACGCACGTAGTAACGACGGTAACATGTAAGTATTTGTTGGATCTTTTATTAGAATAAGCTAAATTGACTAAAGAGAGTAATAAAAAATAATTTTGCAACGAAGCACAAAACTTACTTGAAGGAAATTATGTCGGGCTTTCCCTTCCCAGCCTTCGTTTTCCTCAACTTGTAGATCTCTTTCGAAGTTTTCTTCAACATCTTTTCCACTTTCTTATCCTCGAGGCTCTTGCCGTTCTTGCCACTCTCAGCTTGTGCTATGAGACTTTGAAATTTCTGGTCTTCCAGCAGCCACGTCGCTAGGTCGGTGTCACCTTTCTCGCGTGCTTGTTCCAGCCGTTGCTTCAATTCCCGTAACCTACTAAGTTCATCTTGAAGATTATTCAATCTAGCATGCTGCGCCTGGAGATCCAATTCAAGATCTAACGACGTTCTTGCTGTCGGCGGCAAATGAGACGACTTCTTCGTGGTCTTATAGCTGAGAGCAGAAGATGGTCGACGCCATCGCAGGGAACGTCTTTCCACCGAGTTCCGTTGGAAAGGTCCACCTCTGCGATAAAGCGGCATACTGCTGTCGCTGTCGCTGCGATTGAGCTGCATAAAACAAGAAAAAAAAAATAAACATAATGGAGAAAAACTCTTCAATGAAATTTGCATCTAAAATATTATAATAAATTTACAAAAGACAAGTAACAAAAATTCAAGCTAATTGGTTGAAATTTTTGTATCTAAAAAAACTTCAGAGTTAAGGTCTTTGTATTTTGCAAACTTTCTTTTTATACGGGGAAAAAAACAAAGATACCAGTAATAGTGAAGAAAATTTGATTGAAACTCACCCGACAGATGTAATGATTTCTACTGACTGCCGCGCTCGGTGAGAACGTTTGACTTCTCTTGATCACAATAGAGTTCTTGTCGTCGTGAATAGCGCCGGGTGCGACGCCAGCCGCGGAGAGTTTCCTTTGCTTGCCCTGTTCCGGAATAAACACGCATTCAGTGTTTGTTTCCTTGTCTTGCATTTGCCTTGTTTCCTCGTTTAATTCTTCATCTTCCTGTTACATTACAAATGGAGAATCGTTAAAAAATTGGAGTCGATTTGTTTTCTTAATAAAATGCCTACAGTAAATTAACAATTTAAAATTCAGCGTAAGTTCAATTTTCGATAGAAAATTACATTAATCATAACAGTGACTAAAAAATGCTAAATCTCATTAAATCAATAATTATGCTTTTAATCGCCTCCTCCTATTCAAATGAACGGAAGCGACGAATAAATATCGCTCACATAGTAGCTATGCTTACCTCATGCTCCAAAACATCCTCGAGAATGTTATCCTCCATCGTAAACTCCACTATGATACCTTCCTCGTCGCTGTCCTCGCTTCCACTTTCACTCCCATCGTCCTCATCCTCCTCTTCCGGACTATGTAGACAATTCAGCTCTTCCAGCCTCAGTGTTACGGCTGTCTGCAGCTCGTCGCAGCCTTGATTCCTCGTCAAAGTGGACGTTTGAGAACTGATTATCGTACTCTCGTCGCTACTCTCTTCTTTCGCATTTTGCACGCATCTATACACTGAAATATCTGACTCCTGCTTGTCGTGCTTCGTCAGTCTGACGCTTGTTGAAGCATTGTTGGTACTGGTACCGGGATTGTCGGATGGTTGCATGAAGCGGAAGGAGAGTATATTGTACCATTTCACGCTAGGAGATTCTGGACTGAAGTCTGCCAACGAGACTTGCGCAGAACCCTATAATCATATCGGTAAGGACCGTCCAGAATAACTAGTGATACTTTGTTTCTCGGTTTAATTAATATACAATCGCCTGTCGTTGTTCGAAAGGATGTGAAATTTTGATTATTTTTGCCAATAAAAAATTGAGTATCGACTTTTCAAGGATATCTCGAATTTTTTTATCATAATACATCACATTTGATTGACATAATTTTGGAGTAAAATGAGAATTTGATTGACAAAATAAGCTTGAAAAAAGTATACATACCAAACATTTCTCTGCCTCGGTGCACCAAAGTGTCACTTGCAGCGTTTTCGTATACAACTTGTTAAGCGGTACGGCAATCGGGAACGTCTCGCCGAAGGTCGGTTTTCGCAAGTCCACGACGGATTTCGTGCAACACGTGTGGTTGGCGGGTGGTTGCATCGGTAGTAGGGCGGCTTTGATGTACCTGAAACGCGAGAGAAAAAAAACGTTAATTTCGCGGGTTAAAAGGATGTTTCAACGCGTAGTTGCAGTTTCAGGTCATGGATTCGCTCGCGGGCTATCAGTTATTCTCTAAAAGGATATTCAGATGAAAGCAAATAGAATTCATATAAGAAGACTCTCTCTCTCTTGACCTCTCCTCTCTTTTTCCATCTATTTATCTCTATCTCTATCTCCATCCCTCTTCCTCCATTCATCGGTGGGATTGGAAAACGTGAGTTCACCGCTGCGAAAGATGGATCATTAATCAAACGCTCCCGCGTAACTATATACATTAATCTGTCTCCCTCCCTCGACCGTCGAAGCGTCATGCCGTTTCGTGAATTTATGGCTGGTGACCGGGCACAATGGCCGCGAGAATAAATTCCTGAGTGGCTGTAAAGCTAATTGCGAGACGCGGTATCGCTGATAATAGCCAGTTCTTACGTAACGAAGGTGAGCGCGCGCGGCTGGTCAATGATCCAGACACACAAGTGCGCGACAGGCTTTCATAATTACATTCCAATTTCAGATATATCGGTGGGGAACTTCGAGTGATCGATCGGCCGGACAACTCAGATCATTAAGATTGCGAACGGCGAATAGACAAAAGTCGAGTGCATTTGCGTAACTCGTCAGCAAGTTGATTTAACATTGCGCAACGAAGTTATTTAATCGGTGAAGTTATTTTTAAAAACGAGATACCGTTCGTGGTTCAAGCTATCAGCGTCGGTTGCACGCGCTAAATCTCGTGATGTTAATCACGACAATATAAATATTTGTCTTGCGTTTTCCAAGGAATGAGAGTCGAGGGTAAACGGTCAAAGAGATGATTGGTAAAATATTGCTTGGAATATATCGTTTGAGAATAATCAGAAAAAATATAATATTATATTAAAATTAATTAGAAAAGTATATATTATAATTAATTAGAAGAGTCTTGTAGATACTCACACTTGCGCGTTATCGGGTATGAAAAGCGCGGCCAGATTCCTCGCGCGCTCGATGCCAACGTGAAGTAGTCCATCGCTCACCGAATACCTGATACAATTGTAAGATTATAGATTTCAGTTCAGTTATTCTGTAATCTGAATTATTACAAGAAGGCGAGCAAATTCTCACAAAACTAATAATGAACCAATGATAATTTATCGTAGTTAAATAAATAAAAATAAAGTTTAAACATTATTTAAAGTTAAACGTTATTTAAAAAATTGTATAGAAAATCGAAAAATATTTTGTAATAATCATTTTGCAAAAGCTATTTTCACTCATTATTTTTTTATGTGTTCAAAAAATTATTTTACAATTTGACAACATAATAAGTTTTTAATGATTGTATAGCAACAATTATTTTCTGTAAAATGAATATATCTCTATAATATTGTAATATTTCTATGCCAATTTTGTTTTTACAATATCGTCTATAAATAAAGTTAACGAAACGCACCTCAGTTTAATCTGCACCTGCGCCGTTTCTAAGCTCATTTCTCCAGCAACTAATGGATCCACATCGAAGATGGGTCCAGACAATCTTTTCCGATTGCACGCCTCGAAGACACCCGAGTCGCCTGCGACGCTCTCGTCAGAGACTGCGGCGGAGACGGATCTAGTGTTGGTGCCGGAACTACTAGCCCTCGACCTGATCCCAGTAGGCGGTGGCGTTTCGCTGATCGGCGACAAGGGAGGTGGCTCCTGCGGCAGAGACGGTGGTGCCTGCTGCAATTGCAGCTGCGCGCCACTCGCGCCGGGCCTGCCCAAGCCGCTACCCTGAGACATATTACTCGATTGCAGCTCGACAGGCGGATGGGGACCGACCACCAATTTCAGACGATCCTGCGAATTGACGGAGCACGATTGTTCTTGCTGCGGCGCTACTCCTTGCTGCTGACTCAGCCTGAATTCCGACAAACGGTCCTCCAGTTGATTCCCGTCCAGGTGCGAGGCGACAGCACCACTAATCGCTGTTGCCATCGTTACCGTTGCTGCAGGTGCCGCTCTGTGATACTGCCTCCTCTGCTGCTCCACCTGTTCGTAAGCGGGCGGCGGACCCATCGGTGCGTTTTCGTACAACGGCGACACCGGTGGACTAACACTGGATAAACTCGATCTTGGTGAGAGACTGGGCTGAGATCTGCCGGGCGAAGGTGTGCCGACAAGATTGCTTTGCTCGGAACCACGCAACAGTCTCTCGACACGTCTGTGAAGGTCAACCATATCGACCGGTCGATCCTGTTGCAAACTGACCGATCCCAGACACTGTGGACCACCATAAATGTCCGTAAAACTGAGTCCGGAACTGAGGGAACCCTTGCTGCTCGTCGTGCTGAGGCTTCCGAGACTGGAACTGCTGCTCACCGACAACGTACTGGCGCTCAAGGTCTTCAACTGACCCTCCAACATCGCCATTGAGCGCAGCGCATTCCTTAGTTGCTGCAGCAACAATTGCTTCTCTTCGTGGAGCCGCACGCGATCGGTAATAGTTTTGTTCGAAAGCTCGAATGCGGTATTAAGATCTTGTTCGAGTCTACGAATCTCCAACTGGATCTTCTTCATATCCTGTTGCGTCCTTGTGCGCGGCGTGATACTACGTAATTCCCTCAGCAATTGTTCCTTCTCTTGGAATAGTAGCAGCTTGTCTTTGTCACTCTCGGTTTGACCCGGTGTCACCTTCTCCTCGAGATCCGCCAACTGTTGTTGTATATGCTGAATCTGTTTTCTTGCCTCATCGTATTGCAGCCTCATACGTGCCATCTCGGCCAGCCGGGTGCCAATCGGTACCAGCTCGCCCGAGAGATCGGTCTGGGAGGCCGTACTAAGCTTCTCCTGTGGCAAACTGAGCGTGCTAGCTTCCGGGCTACCCTCGCATAGTTGCAACCTTGTCAGTTCGTCCTTTAATTGCGCGAGTGATTGCATCAGTTCGGCCTTCTCCTTTTCACCCGAGCTCAAGGATTTTTGGATGTTGCGGAGCTCCGTCATGATCGCCTGCGCCTCCATGATATTGTAACATCCACCATGATGGCTACTCAATTTTTGTTCCACACTATGGAAAGAAATAGATCGCAGGAGTTAGAACTACTCTTAAGTGTTGAGAACACTCCAAATAACTGGCGATGTAGTGCGATAGTTAATAAAAAAGAGTATCTTATAATTCTAAGATACTGATAAAGTTTTTTAAATCAAACTTATTATTATTGACATAAGTATTACTGAAATAATCGTAATTTTTTGTATAAGATCTTAGTAAAATGCATATACAGACAAGCATAAATTTTTGTTAGGTTTGCAATTCTTAAATTAATAAATCTTAAATTTTTAAGGATTTTAAATTAAAATTTTGAATTACTTAAATAATTTAGTACAAAAATTGGTCGTCGCCGATTAATGTTTGCATGTGTAATACCTGGCGAGAGTATCCACTCCTCGTTGCGTGCAATTCATCTCCGCTCGAATCTGCTCGAGTTCTCGTTTTAGTCGAGAAACTCGGCTCCTCGCGAGTGCTACGTCCGATTTAAGCAGGTCAGGGTCGTATTTGGTACTCAAAGAACTCGAGCTGGAACACACTGCGAACCACAAATGCTCGTTCAAACACTTTCCAATGGGTAAGAATTTTTTGTCTGCCTACTCGCGTTACAATTTATTTAAAGTCGAATATTCGACCGCGTGTAAAATTCAAAAACTGCCGATTATGACGAATTCCTTAGCAAAATTCTGCAATCTCGTTTTAGCGATGGAACGCTATTTCAATCATGACAGGAATAAATAAGCTGCATATGACGCGCACAATTTGTTCAAGTTATTAATTTAGACCTACGATTAAAATTCACTTTCTATTAAATTACACTCACAACTTGTACGCGATGCGCCAAGGGTAGTTAAGGCATTATTGAGGTGATTGTACTCATCCTGAGCCAGGCAGAGCCTTTGATGTTTTATGTCATAGATCTCCTTCTTCGCCTATAACACAAAAATTTGAACCTTTTTAAAATAACTGTCACCAAATGATTCTCACATTTATATCAATATCACACATGATAACATAATGATAACATAACACTTATTTCTATCACTGTAATCGGCAAAAATGTCTTTACTCGTAACGTGTAAGACAAATTAATTAGACATGCTAAGAAAATAATAAACGCTAAAAAAATGTGTCGTAGTTATGTAATTTTTAAACGATAGTTATTTAAGTTTTAAGCATTTAGATGGTTCAGCTTCCATAAATAGCAGCGTTGCCGAGTCTGTCCAGTTTTCAATTATTTATTTAGCGATCACGTGCAAATTGTGCTAGAATGTCAGGCGATAACTCGTATTATTCATACTTGTACTATATATGGAAGATTATACATGAGGAAATATAAGTAAAGAAAATCCTTCAAGAAAAAAATAAATCTCCATGGAGACAAATATCTTCCTTCTAGAGATTCTTCTGATATAATCATTAAAGAAGGAGGTCTGCACATTTTGAATAATCTATAATATAGATTATTCACAGAATGAAAAAAATTTATCTTAATACCATATAATCTCTAATATATAGCCGTGTTTAATAAAACGTTTTAATGTGGAAAGTGTAATTAAATATTCTTATTATTAGCAATTTTACGATTATATTTCATATGCGATATAAAGGCACTATATTCTCAATATTCGGAAGAACACAGTTTTTTAATAAAAACAATGTATCACGATACATCGATTTCACTGAAAAATACCTCGACGGCTTACGGCATTCGGTAGCACATAATCACGTTTCGTCGTAAAAGAATATTTATAGGTTTAAAGCCTCGGTGATGAAATTTTGCGAAGCACCTGCTAAAAGACGAGAATGTGAGTTTACGTTGCGAGGAAAGACACTAAAATACACTCAATTTCCGTCTTCGGGACTAGGAAGCGACGATATTAACTGACGGTACTGACACAAGTACTTCCAAATATTTCTTACGAGTAATCCCAAGTGAGCTCTTACATATTCGCAGTAGTAATATGCTGTAGCATCGATATCGTTGTTGCGCTTGTAACACTGCTCCCAGTAGAACCTCTGTATCTGCTCGTCGTTCTCATAATCATTATGATAGCACATCCTCATACGGTATTGCGACACAACGTTCTCATAGATCTGCTCTTGCTGTTGCTGCCTCTGCTGACTTAAGCGTTGTTGTTGTTGTTGATACTGAAGATATGTCGGAGGTTGCAAACTTCTACGTTGCTGGTTCTGCACCTGTTGCTGTTGTTGCTGCTGTTGATGATGATGATGGTAATTGTCCACGTAGTTACGGTACTGATGTGCCGGTACAAGTATGCAGAGAGTGTACTGACGGTCCATGCCGAGTACACGGTGGACTGTGCGAACTCTCTGTAGCTACGCGATGCCTTTCTTCCTTCTGTTTCTCTTCCTCCACCTCCGCTTTTTCCTCTTCTTCCTCTCTTCTATTCCTCTTCCACACTCTCTGTCTCTCTCTTTCCGCCTCCTTTCGTTTCTCCACTTCTTCACTTCCTCCTCTCGATCCCGTCTCGTACCCTCCTGCGCTCCCGTGTACTCTTCTATCTCCTCTTTTCTCCTCGCCTCATCTTCGCGAAGGCCTCCTCGAGACTGGCCGGTGTACAGGGCCGAAATTCCGATCCCCACCTCCATGGGTCTCAATTTTTAAGGGATCCCACCTTTTTTCCTCTTTTTGCCTTCTCTTCCTTCACTTCTTGCATCGTCCTGCCTATCCCCTCTCTTTGATATCTGTCCCTCCCCCAATACCCTTTTTACCCCTACTATTGCAATTTTACGCACACAGATTCTTTCTTCAACGGGATGGAGCATAAACTGGCTCCACGTACTCCCTCTTCAGCCTCTTCTTCCTCCTCCTCTTCTTCTGCTTCTTCTTCTTCCTCTTCTTCGTCATCTTTCCTCTCTCATTCCAGGCGCTTCCTCCATCGTATATTTTTCAAGCCATCTCTCTCACTTCTCGGCGGCCTCAAGCGCCTCTTTCTTACTTGACGTAAAAAGACGGGCTTCAGCAGCCCCGATAGGATTGTCACAACTAGGACCTCGGTGCAAACTTCTGGTTTAGAAGGGATTAGTTTAAAATTCAAATAGCGCAATGTAATACTTTTTACTCTGTTTTAAAAAGTTAATATATATTATGTCTTTGGTCTTGGAACTGAGACTATTGAATATTCTTCTTACTTAAATTCTTTCCTTTTAAAGGAAAGTAATTTCACTGTAACTTGGTATTCGATTGAAATATTAGCTATTGTTGAGTCATATAATAATCTTTCGTTTTTATACTAAAATATGTATATTATGTTACATCTTATCTATCCATTTCATTGCGTATAAAATCATGCAAAAAATAATTTAAAAAACTATTATTAGTTGATAATAACAAAAAATATAATCTTGCAAATATATCGGAGATAAAATCTTTATTAGAACATCAAGTAAGTCTCCTTTCCGTTGTGCAAAGTGTCGAGGTCTATGTTTATCATTATCATTCTGGTCCTCGAGGGCGTCTATTTTTTCAGACTCGCGGAATGTCGTCGTCTGCAATGTAATCCAGAAGTGCAGGGCGCCTAAGGGCCAGCGCACGATTCTGTCATTGGTGGGGACAGCGCGCGCGCAAGCTATGAGGACAGGAGTAAGCAGAGGAAGGTGGACGAGAGGGTAGCCAGGATTGCTGAGGATCAGCAGAGGATGAGGACGAATGGATGAGGGAGGGGTAGAACGAGGCATGAAGAAGGTATTCACGATGGAAGGGCAAGGAAAGAGAAGGGAAAAGGGAAGAGCGGGGAGGAGATCCGGCGAGGTCACGGTACGACCCTGCTTGAACGTGGTCGCATCCGTCGGGGCCTTGCCGTCGGTAGTAAAACCGACCTTGAGTCGCGCATTATGCCCCGTCCTTGTTGGAATTTCTGGGGCCCCTACTGGCCCCATCAGCCGTGTCTCCGGATGATCATCTAAGAGCGGGCCCAGCCGGCAGGGCAGCGGGGCCTCGTTCGTTGCGCGCCGCCCCACCACCTCCGCCAATCGCGGGGACTTGCTTCAGTATGGGGCTCCAGTATGTGCACTGGAGGAGAGCACACGGGTTCTTTCCGCTCCCTCTCCCTCCCTCCCCCTTTCCGTGCCTTCTCGCATCCTCTCCACGAAGCCATCGCGATCTTTCTCTCTTTCTCCCCTCCACGCCATTCTTCCTCTTCGCCCTCAAAACGTCGGAGAGAACCCACGGCGCCTCGCGCACATATTTCTCGGTCCATACTATTATTGTCGAGAAAGCACACAGATGATATCAAGGGGCCTGCTCGTCCGCTCCGCGGAAAGGGGCCTTATTTTTCCACCCGCCTGTTCTCCCCACATCCTCTTCACATCCTTAGTCTGTTCTCCTCCTTCTCCGTCTGTTCTTTCTTCCTCCTCCATCGCCATCTACGGCCCAGCGACCTCCGACTAGCATCCTTTTTTCGTTGAACTGACTTTCTTCTTCTCTTTCGGAACGGCGAAATGACTTCGATTTCCGACAGGAAATCTTTGACCCGCTCTTGGATCCAAGTCGTCTCCCTTGACTTCGACCTCTTCTGTGTGTGTATGTGTGTGTGTGTGTGTGTCGTATAGCCAGATATATATATATATATATATATATATATATATATATATATATATATATTCGTGGTAAATTCGATCTTCAACACTCATACATACACACATTTTGCACTTTCCCTATTATTTGACTTATATACTTCGTTATTTATTTGGTAATTTCAAAACTTGATATCATGGATTAAGTTTCTGAAGAAATTAATACCCAAGTTACATCCAACATTAAACATACCTAGAATTTTCATTTATAAAATTTTACGCCTTATTCAACATAATCGATTTTGCAAAATGGCTAGAGCCCCGTTCCGAGTATTACTTGGTGTCTAGGACATATCTGCTTGAAGGGATTCGAAGGAACGAGGGCTCTTCAGCGACAGCCGCATTCCAACCGAGACGCCTAATACCGTTCCTCTAGCATGATAAAAAAACAAAAGGTCATCACGAAGGATACGAGGGGAGTGAGTACGGCAGGATCATACGAGAAGGAAGATGAACCGCGCGTCGTCGGGCCTACAGAGAAGAGAGGGGACGTGATAGAAGAGGAGGCGGAAGGCGTCTCTCAGATATATTCCTGTACAAACGGCCGCGATTTATACAGCCTGGAACTTGCTATCCTAGGAGCCGAATACCTAACTGATTGCTGAATTCCATTCCATCGGCCTGCCTCCTCTCTCTCTTTCTCTCTCCCTTCCCCTTCCCCTCTCTCCGTTCCTCGTTCTCGCGAGCCTTGCGTCCTCCGCCTTGGGAACGAGAAACCACGAACGTGTCGTCGTTTGCTCTCGTTCAAAATTCCATCCTCGATAGAACCATCTCACAAAGATTTTTGTCCTCAATCTCGTGCAATTCCGATGAGAACTGTTGATGTATAAACTGTGAAATACTTATATGTATTTTTGTTTGTAACATACCATTTCTTCTCAAGAAACAGATTTTATTTGCAACTCACACGAAAAGTAGTATCAAAACAAGTAAACAAGTAAACAATGTCAAAAACTGTTTCAAATCGTACTCGTCACTTTTTTTAAAGATTACGCATATCTCTGACGTATCTTTTATCCTTCCTGTTATTTCACATTGGGGTGACTTGCCTCACTATAGTTTATTAATGAGTCAAAAGAATTCTCAGACGAGAAGAATGATTAAAAGAATCGAAGGATTATACAAAGATTATCGGAATAGATTACCGATTCCGAATATCAATTAATCGGTCATTTTCCGACATTGCATTCCACTCGCGCACGTAGTAAAAGTGATTACGCAGGTTTAATGCTTTCTTGCTTCGCATCGCAAAATGCCTACGTCGATTGTGTTGCTTTCATCGATCGTCATCGGAGAAATTTCTCATTAAGAAACATCATAACATACGAGCGAGATCTTCAGTTTAATTCACCATCAGCATAGATTAACCTGGATAAAACAAATCAAATAAAAAAAAAATTCCCAATTATATCCGATTTTAATTTAGAATTTCCGAGGAAGCGCAGATTTGTACACAACTGTCACGATGGTCAAAATAAATGTCAAGATATTTCCCCCCAGAGCACGATTGGCCTTTCGATCGACGAGATCACAGGGTCGTGTACATATTCAAAGTTGGATTTGTCTACGATAATTCTCGCATCGTTGCGGCGTAGCCGCGTGTAACGTACGCGTGCACATACGCATGCACGCACGTGTGCTATCTCGGTGGTTTCATCTCGGCGCGCAGGATCTTTCCGCGCGATGAAAGGACGATGTCCGTGGCGAAGCGGAAGGGACAAGAGAGTTGCGTTAGGAAGAAAATATATGGGGAGGTCGACGGGAATGCGTTTCCGAGAGGAGAGAAGGGTGGGAGCCGCGAGTAAACAGAAGAGTTACGAATGAGGGAATGGACCAGAAGAAACGAAGAAAACTGGAATGTGCCAGAGGAAGACGGTAAACTAAGACACGGCGAAAAGAAGACGGATAGAGAAGTTTCGAGAAATAGATAAGGATGTGAGAAGAGCAAAGTTACGAATGAAGTATAGCAGGGAAGAAATGAAGGGGAGGGGGAAAAAGGCGAATGAAAGTGTTGTGCTTGTATATCTCAAGTGCAAATAGAGATAGAACCAACAAGAAACTGAAAAGAGGCAAACAGAGGTGAAAATATTGTAGAAGAACGGAAGAAGTAAAAAGCCGGTGAAGTAAATAAGTGTCTTTAGAAAACCTTTCATGGTAGAAAACGAGAAGACTGAAAGACAAGAATTGGCGACTAAACGCTTTGCATGGCAGAATAATAATAAGTATTGCATTTAGGCAAAACAGGAGCGGTATGGATTTTTTAAATTCTTCATGTATCAATTTTGTATCATCTCTTGAAGGATACCGCGAGAGTTTGGCACTATGTCAGAGATATGATTTCCGCGCGAGTGAGAAAGACGAGCGAGCTAGAAGAACTTAAGATAGAAAGAACGAGAGAGAGAAGGAGAAAAAGGCAAGAATGAGGAAAGAGAGAAAGAGAGGCCGCAGCCGAGAAGTTCACGTTGCAAGGAGTAATGGCAAGGAAGGAGGTCCGCTCGCGCGAGCGAGCGCGGATGGTGATGGTGGCGGCAGTGGAGACGGCGGAGGAAGAGGGATCGGAATGCAGCCGAGTGAGGAATTCCGACCCCTCCCGCATATTTATCTGAACGCGCGGTGCGGCGCGGCGCGAAGGCAGCGGGGCCTGGGTCGGGCCCGGTCCGCGGGGCCCCCTTTTATAGTGCGCCAACCACGCGGGCTCGCGCGCGGAGAGGGAGTACAAATAAAGAAGAGAAAAAGCGAGGTACCTGAAAGCCAGAAAGAAACAGAAAGAAAAAAGAAAGAGAGAGAGAGAGAGAGACGAACCGAGGATACATACGAGGCCAGTGCCAAGCCACTATTACGACCTTAGAGTGTATAGGCTTATTCAGGAATGCCCGCGGTGTTTTGTAATTGGGCGCATTCGTAAGATTTTCTTGTGAACGCACGAGCGAGCGAGCGAGCGAGTGGGTGAGAAAGAAAGAGAGGCAAAAGCTTCACGTGACACAAGTTCGATAGTTACTGACATTTAAAGGGATTTCTTGAGAGTATCGTTCACTACTAATAATGGCAAAAATTAATCCAAATCGATTAATTTTGTGTTTATTTTCGATGCTATAACAAAATATTGATTCCAAATGTACAACTGCACAAGAAATACATACATGTTAAAAGTATAAATAATATGTTTTCGTTTTTTATGAAAGCTTTGAATAATTCAGATTATACGTAATGCACGGAGACTGCGAGTAACCTCTTATACCATTATTCAATACCATTATAATCGAGAACGTATGTCAAGACGTTTATCGAAGAACACATGTTTGTATCTAGATACGTAAGGCACGTCAATATATTATTTCCGGATAGTAAGAAATGAAATTAAAAGCCTCGATTCTTGGCAAGAACAATTTGACTGGGGCCCGTTGCTACCTCCCAAGGCTGAGGACCTGACGATGGCCGCTACGACGAAAAGGAAGAAAGAGGAACGTGCTCTCAAGATTAAAATGATTAGGTTTAGGTAGAAGAGTGGCGAGAAAGAGAGGGAACAGAAGGGGAGGAGAACGCGTTGGGGGCCCGAGCGCTACTGGGCGCTCACGTGATCGCCCTGTGGCTACCGAATTCCGTATGGAGTGGGTCTCGTGCTTCGCTCGAAGGGCCTCATCAGGACCCTTCTAAACAACCTGATCCACTTCAGGACTACGGAGATAGGAAAATCGGACGTGTACATAAGCAACTTTGCGTTCTCAACCTCCAATGCGATGTCTCGGACGTTTCATCGCGGTAACTTTTTCGCGTAAATGCAAAATCTATGATGATTTACGCATGATTTTAAAGCTTTCGTTCCGTAGGAAATAAATGTAACTTGTAAATTCGCAAAAATAATTCGAGGAAATTTTAGTGTGTTTAATTTTACAATCGTGAAATTTCCATACATTCATATGATATTGCAACATTCACACGTTCTAAAAAATACGATTCCATAGTTTTATTGAATTTCTTTTCGCGGGAATGTATTAAGAATTTTATCATCAAAATGGTTAAATGTTCTAAGATAATTGTTTCAAAATTTTTAAATCGTGTTACAAATAATAATAAATATATTGGAACTTGAAATTTAAGATTGATACTAAAACCTAAATAAATTATCTTTCTAAAGCGAGTTTGTGTGAATTGATTTGACGTCCTATACAAAGATTATTATGCATAAGAACTTTATAATCATATTATACTTCATTAAGATGTCGTAAAATGCAATTGTCATATTCTGCATCACACAATATCTTTCCAAAGTTCATAGATGACGTATAATACTTTGCCTTTGAGTGAATAAAGCGAATAAATAAGACAAAAAATAGTATTGAAAAGGCACTTGAGTTAATTTTACATGCTTGATCGAGAATTATGCCTACAAGGGCATGCCTACAAGCTTCTCGATTATTATTGTAAAGTATTTCGAATTCTTCGATAAAATTCTTCCCGAAACTTTGATTGAGAACAAATGAGCTTTTATTTAATAAACTTTTATTTTAAATGTAGATCTCTCGTAATGAAAGAACTTTTGTGTTATACAAAACTTCAACGTGAAATTCCTCGACGATGAATCCATCGGTCAGATATTCTGCGTCGCGGTGGGATATACTACACAAAAGCATTTCGCGCATTGTACGTGCGTTTACCAACGTGCGCGTGAATTTTTGCGAACGTCGGATGGAACGCGCGAGATCAGTGATATCTGATTCAGATTTACGTTCGACGGCGGGAGGAAGGAGGGGGAGAGGGTGTGAGGAGAAGAGGGAGAACGGAGGGATCGAGAGTAATCGGGCTGACGGTCGAGAAAGGAATTTCTTTGGCCGGACAGCTGCTGCCGAACAAAGGACGCGGGATATAAAAGAAGAGTTCTTCAAGGCGCACGTGGCTCCCGCGAGAGAAAAAGAGTAGGAGGGAAGATCGGGCGAGGGAGAAAGAGAGACTCTATCGGTTAATACAAGGGCTGGATATACACGCGACCTGCTGCTTCGGCACCTTTCCAAAAATTCCCTCCCCTCAATTTCATCTCTTTTAAATCGAGGAGAGTACCCTGAATTGTTCTGCATTAATCTGAAGAAACAAGAACATTTCCAAAGAATTAAAAAAAATTGTTTTATTTGAAAATTTTATCTCCATCCTTGTTCTTCCATCTCATCTCCTTCTCTTCTATTTTTTAAATCGTACTTTGACAATGGATGCATTTAGCAGAGAAAGCAGATCAGCGCTCAGTGATTCTTTAATACAATTGGTTCTTGTCATTAAATCTTCGCTGGATCTAAGTGCAGAAACCAATCGTAATAAAGAATCTAGTGGAAATTCGCAACTGTTGAGTCTGCTGAATGCGCCCAATATTACTGTTACGATTGATATGTGTGTACTTCGTTTAATCACACATAGAATATTTAAAAAAGGGAAAGAAGACATCGTTACATTTTCACGGACTAAAGTTTCTTAAATAATTCGTGAGAGAAAAGAATTCGTTATAAGTACATGTGTTTCATTTATTTGTACACGAGCAGCCGTCGTGGCCTTTATCACGAATTACGCCACCGCATGTCCCACATACGTTCCGCGCAATTTCGATCCGTTTATCGCGGAGGTGGGCTTTTATACAGCTGACGGAATATCGGCTTGATATTCACTTTGCGCCGACTGACGAGCCCGCTACATGACGCAGTCCACGTTCTTGCTCACAGAAGTCGCCACGAAGCTCGGATACTCTACGCATCGTCGGGGAGTCAACGTGGGGTTACACGATTCGCCGCAGTAAATCCGCACGTCGCACCGAAAGCACCTTACTTTTGTATTAATGCTTATAGCGAGAGAAAGTGTATCGCGCATTCCGTAAATGTTATACGAGCGTGCGCGTCCACCGTCGTGTTGTGTTGCAACGCGTAAGGAGTGCGGCGGAACTGCACGCGCACCTTCCCCGATTCGCTTACCTCGGAGAGAGAACGAAGTGTAAAAATACACTTCGCTCGATGCAAAGAGCGTATCCTTATAAATCCCTCGATCGTTTCTTCGTAAAAAAAAAGACGATAATGACTTTTCTCTCTAATTATCAAAAAAGATCGAGAAGAAGGAGTTAAATCTTACAATTACTTCAGAGACAGTAAAATCCCATTTGTTCGTTCATTCATTTTCGCGATGATAATATAAATAATAATGTAAATCACGCAGAGAACGTAGATAGCAAGATTATAAAATAGAAAAACTAATCTACAATGAGGATCATAGTCGAGATCTTAATCGCGCGGCGAGAAAGGAGCGAACGGAGGACTAGCCGAATTAATGCGTCGCAGAACTTATTTTCGCACCTGCCTCCGGTGAAGATAACGGCTGATACGACGCCGAAGCGTCGCGATAGCGTCTGGCGTCGTGCCGCATTCCAGCGCGTTGCCCGCGTCTCGCGGCGCAAAACAACCCGATCGCGCTCGCCGGACGGGCAATTAATTCGACGACAACGCGGCGCTTAATCCCCGAGCGCCGCCGGTTTACATACCGATTATCGTATCGTAAACAACCACGTAATAATTTCGATCGGTGGCTCAGGAACTTTAAACTCGAAAAAAAAATCCATCGTTTGTTACTTTTTGGATTCTCTGTGATTAAACTCTTGTTGAATTGATGCTGTTATTTTACGTTCGACTTGCGTCCGAAAACAAATATTGGTAATGACGCTTGAATTGCAACATTATAAATATCTATGTCTATTTACATTGAATATTATGTTTATACAATATTTTAATTCAATAAAAAAAGCACAGTATAAATGTTAATTTTCCTATTAATATTACGAGAAATATTAAGTAACGAAAAAAGTAACGATGTTAGTTTTTGAGTAACGGTAACGGCGATAATCGCGTCGTTACCGTTATATTTTTTTGTGATTTTTTTCTTGATGACGTAGATAAAGCTTTATCGTGGTCTCCTACGTCCGTCAAGTATCGAATATTATGATTTCCGATCAACAACAAATTGAAAAACTTCACACAGATTACATCGATGTAGCACCGGGATACCCGGTATATAAATTCGCGGTAGCACCGTTACCTTATCGGCCAGATACAGCAAGATTTAACGAATTCCTGCCGGGGAAAGTTCTCGGTGCATTTTGCGTTTATTGGCACACACGTGCGCGCGCGCGCGCGCGCATACATACATTTGTGTGACTTATATCTGCCTTGATGTAGCTATGCGTGAAGACACACTCGCAACTCTCGCTCGCGCGAAATGTTTGCACCTTGCATGAATCATGCTCGTTTCGGCACAGGATTATGCGGCAATTAGAATTATAAAATTGCCGACGAACAAATTGTCCTCTCTTACGCGTGTATTATCGTATTCTTCAACTGGGTATATTTAAACATATCAATTGCATACAGAGCGCGATTCGCTATTAATGGTACAACCAGGAAACTGAAGTCGGAATTTCAAAATAAACTTTTCTCCTCGACTCGACCTTTCGTTCGAAATTTAAGAATGCGAATGATAAAGAAGTGATGTGACTCGATAAGTCTGCAATGTTCACATACGTTTAATCACGAGATTAATACGTTTAATCTCGTTAAAGCATCTTTAATCTTAAAGCATCTTCGTTCAATCTATTTCTGCTTCCTCGCCCATTCCCGTTTTTAATTACGAGCAATCAGCAAATATTCGACTGAACGTATAAGTAGTTCTACGTTCAATTAATGACGTTTACAAAAGCGCTGTGAGTGCAGCGATAAGAGGAAGGCGCTATGCAAAAGGAAAGTGCTATCGCTATCATTTGCTTGTGAAAAGTCCGGAGCAATGGGACTACAATTTTTATTCGGCGTCTCGCGAACGTCCGACTCTAACTCCGCGAGATACGTAAGCATGCATGACTGTGCGTACGTGCGTGAGAGGCGGTTCGCGGTGGCAGGCCGGCCGCCGAGAGATGCTGATATGAATGGAATGCGATGCTATTATCGGCGTGTACCTACAGATAACTCGTTACGTCGCGACTTCGCCGAGCGGTGGGAGGTGAGAAAGGAAGGGGAGTGCTTTTCGATGCAGGAGCAAAAGGTCGTAACTGCCGAAGAATCACGTTCGCGGAAAGCCGCATAAATGTGCACAGAGATACGCGCAGTAAGAGTAAGAAATCAAACGTGGAATTTTCTTCACGTCTCTTTTTCAATTTACATATTTTTTCTGAGACTTCCTCGACTTTCCTTAAATAGCCTTCGCTCATGTTTTTTAATCCCGACACATATTATTTGCAATTGATATTTCCTCTTTTCCTCTTCCTAAAAAAAAGTAATGTTTTATTTTAATAAAAAATAAAAAAGTAATTTTTTTGAAACACAAGTGTTTATAATTACAATTACAAGTAAATTATATAAATGTATAATATTATTTAAATTATGTTAGTCTTTAAATGAAATGTTTAGTGTAGTTTAAATAATTCTTTTGTGTATATTATAGTTATGTAATTTTTAATAAGTTAAAAGTGTATACTTGTATCCCCTAATTAATAAAATAATGTTATGTTTGAAACATTTTTCTTACATTTTTTTATTGGAAATATTTTGTTCCTCTGATAGAAAGTATATAATTTAAATATCACTCGAGGATGCAAATTCTTGGAATGATTGACACTTTGCTTATAAAGGAATGTTTCATCGATTTGTCAATGATTCTTCTTTATCGATCTGTCTACTGCATTGTTAGATATGATTGCACATCGACCATTATCTGTCACATAAACACTTCAATGTAACTCATATAGTCTGATAGATACATTGATCAGGACAATGGAACACGACAGTCTATGTATGATAATTTCCGACGGATTATTATTTCTCTAACATTAGAGCTGTCGTCGCGATAAGTTGTAACATTTGCTCAACAAGTGTCATGATTTACCGCTCGCGAAGCGGAGAACGTTCTGAGAAAATTCACTGAGAACATTCTGTGGGAACGAGAATTATCTGAAAATATTCTCTCATGGGGAAATATACAGGATATATATCGCAAGAATATTGTAGAAATATTTTCTTCGAAAAAATAATGCGATACATTTTATATGTATCACGTTCCACATTTATCAAATCTCCCAATTTATTGTCCACAATGAAATTAGAATTCATGTTTTCTGAAGAAAAACAATAAAACAGTAATGTTTAGACAATTTTTTATGCCCTCAAACAAAATTAAATGAAGCTTTCAAAAAATCAAAACTATATTGATAATGAAAAAGAAGCAGAATCAATAATTATAGAAGTATTATATTTTATATTTCAATGTTGTAATAAAAATCAAAACAATATATCTCGCAAAATATTGATTTCTTGATAAATTTATGTTGATATTTTTATACTTATGTTTCTATTAAAAATAAATCAGCATTCTATCACTTTCCCCGACATTCGCGAATACGGCGCATTCTCGACAAGGACGTGATTCACAATCAACGCTATCACGAAAGATTTTCTTATGAGATATATCTCCTCATTCACGAAGATTGTCTTATCACATGGCGCGATATATAACAAAAAGTCAGCCGATCGTCCTTGATGATAAGGATGCGATCCTCGATTCATCGATTCATGTTGTACGGATTCATCATGTATCTTTCAGCAGTTATGTTAAAAAGTTATGTTTTTTAGCAACAAGTCTATCTGGCTTATTGGGCATAGCGATCATTAAATTAATTATCTTTTAACACATTAAAACTTCAATTATTAATAATGTAATAATATGTAAAATAATAATATGTAATAATCACGATTAATAATGTGTATTAATTACATTCAGAAAGCAATCTGAAATTTTCATCATTGATTATTAACTCATTATTTTTAATTTACTTTTCTGGATAACTAGAAATGATCATTTCCAATTAAAAATCTTATTTTACAAGCAAACCTCGGAGAAGGAAACTTAATTTTTTAAATTGTATCAATCAATTTTATAGCAAAACAATTTTTATTACTTTTCATATATCAAGCTTATTAAAAATCGCTCATCGCTCGTAGATATTTTATCAGTTTGATAAGCTTTAGACAAATTCCAAGAAATTCTATCTTTAGATTTATATATAAAGAAATATCATTTCTTTACTCCATTTTTTTCAAATTCCAAGAAATTCTATCTTTAGATTTATATATAAAGAAATATCATTTCTTTACTCCATTTTGTCTATTTATTTCATCTTTATCTTTATTAAATGACTGTTAAGTATTAATACGCTATTATATCAGCTGGTAAAATAAAACAATGCGATAAAACGACACCTTTTTATTATGATTTGCCATCTCTCATTTTTTTTATAAATTGATCAATTTTTAAATCATTAAACATTTAAAATGTATATGGGAATAATTTTACCGTCATATGCATTTACAATATTATAAATGCGGGGAAAGTATCTGGTGAATCTTCGATACTCATAACGTTCGGTAACCGCGCACGATTTCAGCGTCCGTGATCGTGCGGGGGAGATCGGAATCCCTTTCACGTCAGGAATGCGTATAACCCTTGCCGAGGGCCGTGGTTTTCGGAGAAATCGGGATCAGATATCCCGAGCATTCCACCGGGATGATTGTCGGGTGCTATATTGGGTCCTCCCGCGAACCACCTTATCACAGGACAGCGATGGGGAACGTCAAAACATCGTCGAGAGTTATCTTGGGCCGGGAACATGTTTAGCGCGAGGATCGTTGTGCAGTAGTCTTTTTATTACAGGGAATTTAACGTGATAGCGTCACGGCCGCACAGAAATAGAATCGTGATAAACGATACCGTGTCGTCGCAAATCGACGGACGTAGCAGCAACGATCAGCGCTATCGCAATACAGATTTTTCGAATACGGAAATATCAATTTTCACTCTTCGCGGAAAGACTTTTACCTTCTCACACGTAGTCTAAGATCATAGTTTTTGTTTCAGCATGTATAATTTTTCATGTATAATTCATGTATAATTTTCATGTATAATTATCGAATAAAAATTCTGAATAGAAAAATCCTATCCTGAGTAGATCTGTACGTCGTTTCGTCCTATTCTTCGAAGTTCATGATTCGTAAAAAATTCTTAATTGTGCATCTCGAGAGTTGTAGACATCTCGACGATTCCGCGAAGAAGATACGGATTTGCTATTAAAAGAACATTGGATAGATGAGTAGAAGATTAAACAGTGATGATATCACATTTCTCGATTATTTCCGTTAGTCTAAGCGTATTATTGTGATGAATATGATCGCCTGACGATAAATAGTGTATAACAGACACTGAATCGTATTACAAAGATTTCTTCAGTTAACAGAACAATAGCTCCGAGTAAAAAGACAATGCGTGGTCTTACTAGAATAATCATTATGTTCGAATACGCGATTATCCCGGGGATCGATTCGATCGTCACGCGAGAAGTATGTAGCAAGAAGTATAGCCACCTTGCCGAGATGCGTATTTTCGAGCGGATACACGAATAGACAGTAGCAGGATGCGAATTTGGAACGTAGCAGCGTTGGGTGCTCGTTATCGCGGCTATAGTGACGATAGCGTCTCGATAATCGCGCTTCGTGCATTCCTGCCTCGATAAGATAACAGCGGGCCGGTCGTGACTCAATTTTCGCTCGCTTACCAAGTCTGCCCACGTGTACATTATGCGCGAAAATACGCTCGTCTGATAGCCAGGAAATGTGCACATACGTATGGAGCACACGGCCGGCAGAAATGCTGATTCTTTCGGTACGAGCGTCATACTCGCACAATGCGCAGCAAAACACACACACACACACACACACATACACACATTTTCAAGAGCAACAGCGCGATTGATCTGATGAAGTCGGTTGGCAACAAATTATACGTCGAGGCATAAACCAATGAATGTCATCGCCAGGATAACCATCCTACTTGTGTGTTGCCAATGATACAATTTCTCTAGCCGCGGACGTCGAACTCTAGTCCGCACTCACCACGCAGGCCGGCCTATGTGGCCCACGCAGCACAACGCATCTAAAATCAATTCCCGGAGGTTAAACCGTCGATAAAGTTTGGTATTTGAAGCATCACTAGAGATCCAAGTGACACATTAGAGATTATTTGAATGCAAATTGATATAGAAAGCTCTGATTTTAAACAAAAATTAGTATATCGATCTGTATTATTTAATTATTTTGAACGACTATTAAATAAGCGTTATATTAGTAATAAATATAAATAATATTAATAAATAATATCTAAATTATTCCAGGAAATAATAATAAGCATTTAATTTAACGCATGATGTTCATTTAATTACATATTGCCACCGCAATATAATGTTCTTGTGAGTCGCATGCAAATCTGTGATTATTCCATACGGAAACATCTGTCAAAACAGATTCAAAAATATTTAAAAAATTTGAAAATTGTAAGACTTAGAATCCGCGTGATTTCCATAGAGGCGTCCGTAGAGTCTACACGGAAGCGAAGTAAACTCTGAACTGGTAAAAGCTCACTGCTACCGCGAACTTCCCGATGACTCGGCACAAGCAAAAAGAACTCGAGGAATTCTCCGTTTTCCTTTTGCATATCTAACGAGACTCGTGCTCTTGCGACGTTCCAAAAATCCAAACTGCAGAGAGAGCATGACGTGCTATAAAGAGACGCAGAGACAGAGGCGCATCAAAGGGAGTTCGAGAAAGTGCGAGAGCGTAGATGGACGGAAGGGAGAGAAAGAGAGAAGCGTGAAATTCCGTCGGATCTCTAAAAATAGTCGCTTACAAAAAGGAAGAATAACACAAGTACGCATATATCTGGTCTTCTGGCAAAAGCGTAGGCCTATTTATGTATCGCCCAGTAGAGATGGAATCCCGATCCCTTCGTATGGTCGTTAACATTGTTTGTCCCTGGAGGAACGAGAGCGTAGGAATGTGAAAAGCCACGCCAGTACAAACGGCCGATCTCCTCACGGTTAATTCCGAGTTCTCTCGCAGATGTCGAAATGGCAAAACGATCTGGGAATTTCGCGCGGTATTCTAAAAAAAAAAAGAAAGAAAAAAGAAAAGGACGAGAAGCTCGGAAATAATCGCACCAAAGCCCGACAAGGTAGCCTTCCCTCAGCAATACTCTATCTTGTAAGTTTTTCTCGCCGCACGAATTATTAAGTCACATTTCTAAACGACAAGAATAATTATAAAACTTGATGAATATTGCAAATCTGTGATTTTTTATATACAAGTCAACGTAAAATAATAATATTAATAATGAAAGCTTTGTTTTAAAAGAAGAAAAATATATAAATTTTTGAATTAAGCTTTCCAAAAGTTATACAATTTTTAAATAAAACTAATAAAGACGAATCGAATCTCGACGAATCGAATATAGTTTTAGTTAGCTGAAGGAGTAAAAGCGAACAGGGTCAGGGAGCGAGGAAAGCGTGATAAGAACAGCGGATGGTAGATACCGATGAACGAGTCGAATTCTTTCCGCCCCGGCAGCACGTGGGAATTTCGCGGCATGCCCTCAGTTCACCTCCTGGGAAAGACAAAAATAATTGTGGAAGAACGGGAAGGCGAGCGAATGTACAGAAAAAGATGTACATCGTGGTGCGAGCAAGCTTGGAGAGGATGCATCCGATTTCGAAAAAGGGACAGAACGTTTGAACTTGGAAAATCGTTGAAATAATATCGGTAACTTTTGAGAATGTGAAGAACATGCAACGGATTTAACGCCAACAGTCGCGTTTGACTTTGATTTGATTTGATATCTTCTACAGGAACGCTGGATTTCGATTTAAAGAATACTGGTACAATTTCGCTGAATTTTTGACGCTAAAAATACGTGAAAAAGAAAAACTTTTTGAACATCGCATTTCGCTCGTCTGTGAATAACTCATTATCGAATACTTTCGGTATCTCTAACAAATATCAACTCAGCGAAATTGTATTAATCTTTGCTTAGTTCGTTCAAAATTAACCAAACAGCAAAACAAGATAAGGAATATGACATTGTATCATGTTCGCGATAGTTTTTTTTTTCAACGATGACCTACACGACATCCCAGTATGCCGATAATTTCCAAAGAGTGTGCTGTCTCCGATACGTAAATTTAGAAAACACATTTTCCAAGGATGTGAAAAGAAGGATTTTGAAAAGAAAAATAAAAAAAAAATGTTACAAAACATTCATGTCGAAATATTCGACAGCGGAAATAAAGGATCGCTGGCATCCCCAGCAGCGCGAAAGGAGCATCATCTCGGCGAGTTTGGAGAAGCGACGGACGGTAGCGTATCCGCTCATTCCGATTGCGCGGATCGTATGCCGTCGGCAATCCTCGTGGCTCTTCGTGGCGTCACTTCGTGGACCGCCTGGGGGCCCTACGAGAGCGTAACACCGGTAGCTACCATGCCAAAAGGGTCCCATGGCGAGTTACGCGAGACCGGGAGAAAGAGAGACAAGCGGAAAAATAAAAGAAAGAGCGGGGTAAAGAGAGAGAAAGAGACAGAAACGAAGGAAAGAAGAGGAAGGAAGTTGCGGAGGACGTGGAGAAGCGGGAGAGAAGGGGAAATGGAGAAAGGGCGAAATACCCAAGGGGGGACTAAAACGACAGGGATCCAGGAGGAACCGGCATCTTTTCTTCGCGATGTATTGACGCTCGAAAGAACGGCGTTAAGGCCCCTCTCTCCCTCCCATCCGCCAGCCACGACGCGGAGTCGATGGGCCCAACAGCGGGGGGAAGGCCGAGAGGAGAGCCAACGGCGGCGGAGAGCAGGAGAGGGCGGATTCGAGAGGACGGGAGACATTCCAATCTCTCGTGGCAAGCCTGCTTGCCTGGCTTGCTTGCCTGCCTGCCTGTTCCCTCGCTCGCTTGTCTGCTTGCCGCTTGCCAAGTCACCGTCCTAAAGCCGGCCCACGCTACACCGAGTGGCACACGGACGATCGTAACCGTATAGAATCTCCCGGGCTATCAGGCCGATCGATTTTTATTTCGGGATAATGATGAATCGTACAGTCGAAGAATCTGTCAGAAATGGTCCGAAATTGGGAGCGTGATGCGCGTGAAGAGAGATGACTCGTGAAAGATTACAAGTTTCATTTAATTCATTAATACTCCCTTGCGTTTTCTGAACTTGAAACAGACGAATACTGATATATTTCACAAAGAGAAAGAAGTACAGAAAATACAATTGAAGAAAAAATGTATATTTAAAAACATCGAATTAAATTTTTAAAAACTTAAAAGTTAAATATATTTTTTTATCAATAATATAGATGATAATTGCCACAAAAACAAATCTTGCCTCGAGGTAATTGAATAGATCAATGATAGAAACTCCGTACATATGTAATTTGTACATGAGTATGTATAAAGAATGCATTTCGATTATTATGCACGCGTTACCGAGACATTCTTTCGTAGGAGCATTGACGATCGCACGCATGATAAGTTGCGACGCAGAAATCGAACTGGAAGGCAGCATATAAATGTACATCTCCGAGTACGCGCTTTCAATACGCGAGAAAAAGCGAGACGAGGCGTACAATGCAGCGTAGCATACGTCGCGCTGCAGAGATCCAGTTACAAAGAACGAATCTGCTTTCACATTTATCGAATTCCAACGCCGTTCGTTCCTTCGTTCTGCATACCGCGCTACCGAGAATCCGTCCTGAATGATTTTACGAGGCGAACGTTGTTGTGACATTGTTGTCCACATGGTCAACGATGACGAAAGAACAATATACATGTCTCAAAAACGACTGAATATTCTTTCAACTGACTGATTCGTTAACCAATACGAGAATCAATAACAATAACAATTATAACAAGCTAAAGAAAAAAAAGATTTCTTATAAATTAATCTTCAAAGAAATCTATCAAATAGACAATAGACCTACTCTTCGTTAATATTTCAGATGGAGCTTACATAATAAAATTTTAGTTAAAAATTTTTACAAAATTATGTAAATATACAAGGGCATGCACAAAAACTTAAAAATTTTCCGAAATAATTATCATATTTTTGCAAAAAAAAATCCAAATCAATTAGCTAAAGTAAAAGAATATTCAGTTTTTGAGTGTCTTACCAAGGAGATTATGGAATTCCTTGCAAAGATCAAAAACATCTTACTCACGATTAGTTTACGTACGTTTTAGAAATTTACAAATGTCTTATTTCTATCTCAAAATTGAAGGGTAGAGAGAAGAAAATATGTTTTATTGAGATAAACAATTTATGTTTTTTAATCAAATAAATAACTTTCTTGTGTGTTTCTTCTATTACCTTGTAATTGTATATGAAGGAATCTTTTTTTAATTTTTACTTATGCGAGATAACGATCCTAATGATTCATCTATAAACATATCGCTTGAAATGATATGTAATAGAAATTTCATCTTTTCATCTTTTTAAGAGAAATACGACACATATGCATAATCAGATATGTAATTAATTATTCGATTGACGATTAGGCGGCACCAACAGAAATCAGTAAGGACCAGTCGTAGAGGATGATGTCAATGACTTTGAAATATCGAGTTCAAATCGTTATGAAAGACGAATACACATACAAATTTAATACACACGAATACTTTGCATGCAATAAGCGCATTATGTGCCGAACGTCATACTGAAATCACATTCCTTGATATCCTAATAAGACCTCATTTAGTATATGACTTATTGGAAAAATGTTAATTTAATGTTCCTTTATTTAATTTAAAAAAAAACGGACCAATAACGGCGATACAAAAACACGTCGAAACAAAAAATCTTCCTCTTTGAACGTTTCTTTCATCGAAAAGAAGAGACAGATGCACGTTAGAGGAAACCTGTATATATAGCTTCTTTCGAATTTTAGGCAGCCGTTTCGCCCATTTCGAGGAATCCTCGGATTCCTCGGAATTAATCCTGGGATAATCTCGGAAATGCAATTATTTGTATCGATATACTCGTACGATACGCTACCCGTGTCCAACGGACCAGAAAACGTCACACCTGTCGGTTGCGTTTTGAAAGCAACAGGTCAACCGGCGAGCCGGTTCCTATTTGCAGAAGAGTCACCGCGACGTTTCCCGTTTCGTTGGTCCCAGGAACGCTCGTGGAGCGGATCATTGGGCCTGGTCAGTGACGAGGGAACGCGTGACGTGGCTGTCAACCCGAAACCCGCGATCAACCCTCTTGGGCCCGCGCGCGCATCGAGAACGATTTCGAGAACCGATAGAATGCTAAGCGAGACGACAAGGTTGGCCGTCGACTTCTTCTACCTGCTGCACTTTAAATTCACACTCGGGGTTCCCGAGACGTACAGGAGAGAGATTGAATTCGACAAAACATGGACAACGTACACGTTGGTCGGGATTTAGTCATGACAACGAGGGCAACATAGCAACGAAAGATACACAATATAGGAGGATAGAAAACAAACTCTCACAATCAGTAATCAGTCTACTTCTCTCAGAATTGTTGTTAAAGTTCCTAAATTCAACAATGTAGGATGATAAGGGGTAGCTATTTTTCGCGCTTGTCTGAGTGTACACACGTCCCGCGGTTGGCAATCGTAGCTGTATTTCAGCGTTCCTGGAATTTTTTGCCAGAAATAAAAGGTTTAAATTGGGAAACATTGGCACACGGGCGATTCACGCTGGCAGCTGCATCGGCGACGATGGCGGGGAGATCGGGGAGGCGGGAGACATACGTAAGTTGAAACATCAAGCGGGAAACGAGTCCCGACGATGGCGGGAAAAAACGTACGCCGGCCGAAAGAATGAAATTCCCCGATCGATCGATCGAACGGACGGACGGAAGGGAAGGGAATGAAACGAACGAGCAGCAGGAACGAATGAGGAGAGGGAACGAAGAAAGTCCGGGCACCTGCGCTTTCGAACGAGATCCGCGATATGATTTACGGCATCGAGGCATTCGCAGTTTCCTCCGGCGGTGTCATAATCGGTTTTGTATCTGTCCGCGCGAGAGAGCCGACGAGCGGTACGGGCCGAGCGGGCAAAAATAAATGGCAATTAACATTCCTCTGGCATCTCGCTGCCTCTCGACGGGGCATCACGGAGAACCGAGAGAGAAAGAAGGAAAAAGAGAGAAATATGGAGGAGAGGGGAGCGAGAAAAAAAGAAAGAGGAGCGGGATGCTGCACTGCTCGGGGCCCGCAACACGTAGCGGGGTGGGGGCGTAAGAAACGGGGCCCGCGCGCCGTTCTAGGAGGCCGGCAAAGCCAGGCAAAGCGCGACCTGTCCGTCCATCCGAAAAATGTCAGATTCGAGCCAGGGACTCTTGCGTTATGGCGCACAAAATTCGTCGAATTCCTGGGCGAGGTCGCCCAGACTTTCGAGTCTTTCTCTCTCAATGGATTACGAGGATCGCGATACTAGCCGAGTATCAATACTTCCACCTCGAAATTCCGATTACTTTAACATGTATGGATATTATTGAAGGAAGTCGATTTATGACTTTTTTTCAATGACAAAAAATCAGAAATTATTTGTCTTAAAATTTTTGTAACGTTTTATTCACTACAGAGACATTGACATCTTTTCTTGTGTCGTGATGCCGAGATTAGAGGCTATGAATTTTTCTTACTTTTCCATTTTGAAATGCTCGCGAATGCCGTGGAAATCACGGATTGAAATAAGTCACGATCGTACATGGAACGAACGTGAGATTTATAGTTCGGTAATTATTCAGTGCTCGAGGGGTTTTATTAATCATTCATCGTATAGACGCGATACCGCTAGATGCTGAAATGCCATTATCCCGTAGAACGATTAGTTCCAGGAACAAACAATCGCTTAATCCAAGTAATAGATACACAAACAATAATAGATATTTACGTTTCTGCTATTGTCGGTATTTTTGATGCTATTCAATTTTAAACGATTTATTATTTTTGCGCTGCTAATTGCAATGGTAGCGCGAAATGAAGAGACTGACACAGATGGCGTAACTTTAAGTAAACTGCTTTAATCAAGGTTAATCGTGGTGTCTCCGTCAATTCTTATCTAAACTTTCGAAATTCCTGAAGATTACATCACAATCCTTTCGCGAGCGCGCCATGGTTACTCGTCGTCGTGAATTCATTCGCGAATTAAATATTTTTGTCATATTTTATAAAATATAGTCATAAAAATTATGCAAGACAAATTACAATTCAATAAATCTTGGTAGTAAAGAAAAGAAAGAGTGAAAAGTATATCATCTCAAAACACCTGAAAAACACACTACAAAATTATAAATTCTAGAAATACTGTGACGATGTCACACTAAATATAAAAAACTAAATATAAGAAAATATCACAAAATGCGTTTTGCTCCCGTTCCGATTATAAATTCAATGACGCAGTGTCGGCTCAGATATCATTGATTTATTATACTGCACAAAAGTATCACGTGCAGATTCGCCTGACACACACACACGTTTCGCATGAGAGCAATTTTAATGTTAAGTGCAAATCGACTCAATATATCGGCGACAAACATTTGAATCATCCACAATCTATGTCATTCCTTCAGCGTCTGACTTTCCTTGACTACGTAAAATGGATACATACAAAACATAGCAGTCGATAATATTTATAATAAAAAGTATAACATAAATATATGCATAGACAATGTACCTAAAATACTGTATTCATCTAAAAACTGAATTTAAATAATTCTTTAAAAAGTGTATGTCATAACGCGTGTCAAATTTGAAAGTCAGGTGGATCAGAAAGCTATGTAATAATTGCATAATAAATATATAATAAATCGTGATAATAATATAAAGATTCTCACACCCACGTTATGTAAGATAATCACAACGTTTTTTTGCGTTCATTGGAAGGGCAAATTTTCCATCATACACATCGCGGTGCCAAACCACGATGAGACGCTACTGGCCCCACGACTTATCCGTCACTGGACGAGTGCTTCGGCACGATGCCGGAGAGGAGACGGCAGGAGCGAGTAAGAGAAAGAGAGAAGAGAACGAGCGGCGGAGAGGGCTATTTGCATCGGAATGCAAGCCCCGGCTCTCCGCGTTACACTCGCGCGCGAGAGTGTGCACGCACGCACACATCCACGCATGCATCGTGTGCGTATGACGCGTATGTACGCGTGAAACTCCCAAGGAAGGAAGCCGCGAAGCTCTTCCTTCGAGTCCCTCACGTGAAACTACTCCCAGGCGCTGTGGTTTCACATGCAAATACACTTCCGCGGAAAGTTTGCCATTTCCCGACTACATTTCCCAAAAGAATGAGAGGGAGAGAGAGAGATCCACATTGATAAAAAATTATCTATTTTATCGGATAAAAACATCAATTATCTGTATTTAATTAAAAGTAACATTAAAAATAACTCTTACCGTAACTGTGGATCATAAGTTTTTGAAAATTAAGCGTTAAAGAATTAAATGACGATAAATAGTAGAAATAAATAATAAATTATTGTGTCTTTACGAAATAATTTTCACAATATATCATAAAATAACGATAATTTTGTCTTATAACACAATAAAAAATTCCAATTATCTATAAAAGTGTTCTTTAAATTGAGCGGTAGAATGTACTTTATAAATTATTTACCACAAAACTTTAAAAAAGATAAAATCTGCAGTTTTATCCATGAGTTTTGAGAAATATGTAAAGAGAAAAAATTCCGCGAGCGTATCGGCATTGTGTATCTTTGATGGGAACGTTGCTCGGAATATTTCAAGAATTTTAAGAATGTAAGAACCTACACATTATCTGTTGGTAGTGATCTGGGTTTGGATATCTTATTTCCCACGCATACATACGCATGCAAGGATTATACTGCGTTGCTTGTTAATTTGTGACGCAAAAGGATCCACCACCGAGGATACACGCACTATACCATTCTCGCGTAAACATGTTTACCTCGATAAACACGTTTATGCTCGATATTGCGTAAAGAATTTTATTTAGATGCTAGAAACTCATGCTAAAAACTGGTTAATGGATCAATAACGCAAACAATAAATTATTGAATATTGTACGGTCAGCGATCTCAAATTGCTTAATCCTGTGACTACAAAAGCGAGTCAGCGAAAATATGTACTTGAAGTTCTTAGCATAGATATTCTTAGAAATTTGAAAATTTGAGATTAATAATATCACATAAAAAAAGATACAAAAAAATCAAACTTGTAAAATTATTTAAAAAACGAACTTAATTCGAAGACAATTTCTTTATTCAAACGTTTATATTGCATTTAACGAAAACAAAAACGGAGTTGAGTTTTAATCTCATAATCATATTCTACAATCTCTGGGAAAAAAATTATCGGAAAATATATAGTTCTCGGAGTTGGATATAAAAAAAATATCCAGCTAAATCTGAAAGATTCAATTTGTAGCGGATCCAATTTATCATGTACAAAAATATTCGTAATTATAGAGTTTAAAAAAATTCAATTAAAACCATAAAAAACATCATTAAATTATATATTATTTATCGTAAATCTAATAAATTTATTCGGATAATATAAACGATCGATTGTGTATTCTTCTAACTGAACTTTCTTTACAAAGAGGTGTGTGTGCGTAAACGCGAGAAACAGTTTAATCTGCGAACTTTGCCGCGTGGTTGCACAGCGTGAAATTCGCCCAATTTAGGAAGACAAATATGCCTTATCCGGTATAAAGACATAAACGATTTAACTTTTCTATACCAAAATTTTACACAATTCTTATTAAATCACACAATTATTATTAAAAAATTAATATATTATATATAAATTAAATAATATATTATATATATTAATATATTATATATAAATATATATATATATATTTTATTACGTTAAATATATCATAAATATATTTAACCCTAAATGTTAATTTTAATGTTAAATTTCATTGGAAAGTATAATTATATTTTTCTGATATTGCAAGGAATTTATTCTTACTTATCAAGATTTTTTTACATATGTTATATATACATACATATATATACATATACACACACACATTAAAAAAAAACTAACGAAATAAAATTCTAATCTATTTTAACTACACAATCTAAGCAAGAAGGAAAATGTAGAATATTTCTTGTGCAATCGGCTAAAATATTTTCCTTCTTCGAGATCAGGCGAATTTCACGCCGTACGTCACGGCAAGAGAGCAGCTGTCGACGACGAGACGACGAGAAGACGACGACGACGCCGAGAGACGAGAGGGGCTCTCGAACGCAAGGGATCCCGAAACTAGAATCGCGCGGCCCCAGCCACATAGACAATCTCTCGAAAATCGACGATGACATCATGGCCGTAGTATTTCGCCCGAAATAAATATACCGTACATCGACATTCCTCCCCGCCCGGCCCGGAACCCGCGTCGTCGTCGTCGCCGCCGGCGATAAATATTATTATCGTATCTTTCATTTGCTTTGGGATTAAAGTCGGTACTCCTCCACTCTTCTTCTTTCCCTCCACCCCTACCTCTTCTTCTCACCTGGTGCACATTCCATCAAAAATTTGTAATGCGCGTGACGTAAGAGCATTCCGGCATAAGTCCAGACTGGCGTCAACGACGGAATATCAAGGTATACATCTCTTCGCTCGCGAATATTCGGTATTAGCTACCTGCCGCGATTTTAATTATCACCGAAAGAATTCCTAGCGTGACGGAATCGCATGTACACGACCGTATATATGCAAATGTGATACATACGAGAACTAACCATATAATTTCTCAATAAAAATACATAGAAATTACATTAAAAAATTATAATAAAATGAGAAAACGTCAGTCCCGCCTTCGATATTATTTTCGGGAACTCTTCCCGAAAATTGCAAGGCGCAAATCACATATGAAAATCGCGAGAAAATCACAGTTTCTTAATGATATCACGGTCATCTGCGTGCGTATAATATGCACATCCTACCGGGATACATGCAGGGAAACGGAACGCGGTTAATCGCGTGTTAATCTACGCCGTGCTTATGGTATACGAGGGTACGCCGAATGACCGGAAGTAACATGATTTCTCACGGACTGACTTCCTGCCGCCCTCGTCGACCCTCGTTGAAATTCCATCAATTTCTCCCCCTCGCTCCCATACATACGTTTTAATCTCGGTGGAGTGAGGTTCATCGACACGGCGGAGATTAACAGATCAATTTTGCTTTTATGGATGGTGATTTAAGCGAAAAATTTATGATCAATTGTTTTCTACACTTACTTCGAGTACATCATGTGCGGTCTGCATATACTCGCGAAGCATGGCCTCTTGAATGGCTCGCCATTCTTGCCTTGGATCTTCCAGTTGAGTTGTCTCTGCGAATATTAAAACCAATGACACAATTAATACAAAGTACTTTGTCTCGTTAATTATCGACTAATATGTTCGCGGTATATATGTATATTTTTTTGCCGAATTCTTAGAGAATATTTCTCAGAACAAATGGAAAATTATTGCTAATATTATTTTAGTGATGCACATGCATTGACTAAATGATAGATATTACATTACTGTTAATATTAACAATATCAATAAATAAATGTATAAGATAAATATAACTAATTAATATTACAATTATTATTAATGATGAAATTAATTATTACGAAACTTTAATTAAAAATAATATAATATCTTAAATAATATTTAACGCTAAAGTGATAATAAAGAAATGCGGCTCTACAAGATTTCTTTTCCCGTTTTCAAAGCCTCGTAACAATTGATGTTATTTCAATCTTTAATTTATTATTAAACGTTCGTTTATTTCTGCAAACTCGATTGAAGGCATCGAGCACGATCGGGCAAGAAAACGCATACATAAATCCACGCGCGCACGTTATGACACAGATACGTGACATGAAATTCCGAATAAAATCACTTCTCGTAACGCAAGTATCCGGCCGTTCTCCCTGCACTTTCTCGATCAGATAGCAGAAATAGAAAAACTTACGATTGACATGATTGATGTAGTAAGCGCCCACGTGTTTATCGTAGGCCTCCTCCCAGCCGAGGGGAAGCTCGTTCCCAATGCAATCTGCGAATGTTTGGGGCTTAGTGAACCTGCAACAATGGAAAGAAAAAGGAAATGAAAATACTGTGATATACGAAGTAACGTTTGTGAGTATATTTTTTATCACTCGTAATACTGAGTAAAAGAAATACCTGAAAAGAATCAGACATTTCTTGTATCCAGTTGACTGAGAATCAAAAACTCGGTTTTTATTACCATTTTACTGAGCAGTACCTCTCTCTATGGAGAAAAAGTCCAACAAATAAAAATCCAATAAAAATCCTGTCTGGATATTTATGAAACTAGTTGGTCAGTATATACACCATGTATTTATAATATTTTCGAAAAAGATACCGTTCGGCTTACCTAGTAATGTTCGTAATTAAAAAAAAGAAATTGAGATTTTGTCCGATAAAACCAGAAAAATCTACACGAAATTTCTCAAAGTCGATAAATCATGTCGATTGCGCGGTGATTTCTTCGAATTCATGGGTGAAGTTTGTAAATATCGCGCACACATACTAACTCGTGTTCGTGCTAATTCTATCGGTAATCTCGGACATAAAAGTTCGTCTAACCGAACTCCCGGCTTATATCATACTCGATTAAATAAATGCGATATAAAAGTGACACGCATAAAGAATGTGCGAGGATATCGCATCGTATCAATCTATCTGTTTGTATTTATGTTGTTATCTGTATAACATGAGGATTTGGGAAAAATTTATTAGATTAGTGCATAGCGACAGATTTTTAAAGTGAGTTACGCAACGGTGTTTTAATTCCGTCGAAAAACTTTCGCATTATTTTTGTAGCATTTTTTTCTTAAAAAGGAAGCGTAAAAATGTGCTCGCTCCTTAAAACAAAAATGTTGTATGTTAAGCTCGGTCATTCTTATTCTTTTCAATAAGATCGCTTTACAAATTCTCTCTTTTTTTTTTACTTAATGATAGACACGCGTCGTTTAAGGCCGGCTTTATCTATTCTTACATTTAATGTAAGTTATAAGAATTTTTTTTGATTAGTTTCATCTTTGAAATTCTTCATTCTCTTTCTTAAAGTTTCTTATAATGTTCATCGTACATAAACTGCTATCGCACTTCTTCGATTTTATGCTTTATCCATCAAGCAGCTTAATATAATTACAAAATAAAAAATTAGATTGAAAATTAAATTTTCGCCGATTCAAAGAAAGAGAACATCAGTGACGCAAGAGAAATCAAATTAATCGTCGATACATTTTTTTCTACACGTCCTATACATATCGAATAACAAAGATTCGCGCGTAAGGAAGTCGTCAACTGAAAGAATCCTGAAGTCGCGTTCGCCGGCAAAAAGCGAGGCATGCCAGATTTGCCGGATGTGGCACTCGATTTCCGGAAATCTTCGGATCACGTAAGCGTCATGCGTCATGTCACGAATATATGATAGTTAATACATTTTTACATTTATATATAATTTGTAACAGTTTTATGGCAATTTTCCATCTATAACATTATCATTACATTTCCGGTTCAATCAATACCTGTAAAATTTTAAATTTAACATCGTGTTGCGAGGAATAAATTTTATATAAATATAAAAATCAGTATGGAAATACGTGTTTCGTGACAGCTGAATTTATTACAGAACTATAAAATTATTTGCGAAATTTTTATTGCGATATAATTTCCATAATGCGTACAGTCGTCGTCAAAATTAGCTGTTTCAGGCCGTTCGATAATAATTAGATCATTCGACCAATTTATACATGTACAGCGAGTTAAACTGACGTCGCTGTCGCGAAAGGCTTGAGCTCGTGCGAATCTTCGTCGTTTGCATAATGCAGAGACTTGCGCGCTCGACTGTTCGGCTTTGTGGGACAACGTGGAGCGAGGGACACGTACGCAGAACGGTACGCGAAAGTACGGCACTTTCGCTTCCGTTCGTTCAGCGGGATACACGAAATTTCACGCGATCGCTCGCGGAGGCGTGCGCGCGCGCGCGTACACACACACACACACATACGCCTTCGACCGATCGACGATCGGCGGTCGCTGGCGCGGCGCGTTCAGGTCGACTCGTTAAAACTTTGCCGTAAGTCGCTTTAACCTTGGCATACCGTAGGCGTGTCGACGTGTAGCGTACGCGTTCAGCGTTTCATTTATCCTACCCTCCCTCCTCGCTCTTCTCCCTCTTTCAAGCGGCTCTGCGAGTCTCTCGCGAGATATGACTTTTTTTCTCTCTCTCTCTTTCCCTCCCTCCTTCACTGTTCCTGTCGTCGTTAGTAGTAGGACAGAATCGCGGTAAGGCCAAGGGCACGCCGAGAGACCGTGAATCACGCGGCGGAAAGGGAATTAAGGAAATTATTCCTGAAACCGTGTAATGAGGCAACCCTCGACGTCCCTCCCGGAGTGTCTCCTATTAAAAGTCCGTATGTGACGCGGGTTTTTTTTGCGAAGCTTCTCCTAAAGCGTGCCGAATACACGAGATGGATCGATACGATAAAACAAAAGGCACCGATATTAGCCAATGCGGAATTGAATGACGATTGTCGTCGAAGGAATTTCGTCAAGGACGAATTGGCGAATCGTTCACAATCGAACGATTCGAAATTCTTCCCTCTCGCGAGATCGTTTTTATGAAGAACAGTCTTATATGCCGCAGAACGTCCGAATAATTGTGACGGCATTGTTTAGGTCGAAGCGACGAATGAAAATTGAGAGAGAAGGTAATCCCCGCGGAATCCCATATCTCTAACTGCGGTATTTCTGCACGCGATGCACGCCTCTTATTCGAATTGCTTCACGCGCGCGTGATATATCCGTGCGTTTAACGATCCAAGAGGGGATCGCTCGTAAAAGCCGTATGTCGCGTGTCGATCTGACTCATTCGTATATGTACATAGAGGCTCGGTTTTCCAGCAACGATAATGCTCTGAAAAATTCAATAAAAGATCGCTCCGATCGTCGACGCTTCGCCGATTTCGAAAGACAGGAGGATCATCGAGAGTGCGTAAGGATTTTGTGCTTAAGAGAGAGAGGCCTACGATTTCTATAAAGAAGAGCGCAGTGTCTTGAAATAATAATGAAGGGAAAACATTTGCTAATTATGCCTCCAATATTTACCCAGTTTGTGCCTATGCGTTACATTTCTACCTATGTATTAATTCAATTAAGGACCGAGTGCAAAGTATAAATTTGCCCTGTAAACAACATTTGCGTCTCTATCTGTATTAATTAGTGACTATTAATAGCGAACGAGTTATTCGAGCAAGAGCCACGAGAAAAATGAAACGTGCCTCTTCGCGCCATACGCTCTCAGGCCACGTCTGCAGAAATCGAAATCAGACACTTCGGGACATATTGTTTAACATTCCGACTCACGAAAACCACATATCGTACTTTGCCAGTTGCGTGAGTGACATTCGATTACACCGCGCGCGCTCGTTTAATTTTCTTCGTACCTCGTGATGTATCGTTGTTTAAAGCCCAATTACATAAACCGGCTGCTAACACAAAAGGTCAATAGAGTTCCACTTTGACAAAGATACAATTGTTTCCGGCAAGAAAGAAAAAGCATCATAAAATCGATAAATTCAATCAGATTGTCTCAAAAAAAATATCTAGATTATAATCATTAGATTAGAAACTAATTATTTTATACAGTTTTTGTAACATCAATAAGTTCTCCACATTCTTCACATCGTATTCAAGATAGGATCAAATTTCCTTGAAATTCTCCACTCCTTTTCCCTGTCGGGCAATTAATTCAAGGATTTTAGGTTGTGTCACTGACGTTGGAGAAATCCATTAATTCGACTGAAATTCCAACGGTAATCGCGATTATTTGAATTCATCATCATCGACGTGCGCGCGCGCGCACCTTTCGCCGACTTGCAAACAAAAATTGCGCAACGACGGCCGGTAAACAGACGCTTCAACGTGATTTCCTGCACGCTGGAATTCCAGAGGCCAGCCGTCATCCGAGCGAGTCTCGGCACGACGTTCCTTTTCTTCCTTTTTATCGCGCGCACGCAATAAAAAGAAATTCCCAGAAACATCAACGCCTAACCGTATCCTATCTCCTCCTCCTCCTCTCCATCACCCCGCTTCTCTCCCTCTCTGGCTCTTGGATATTTGCGCGATGACGAGAGCCACTCCGTCATTAGGTGATCCATGTGACGGACGCTCCAATTCGCGACCGAAATTGTGCAAGCCTCAGACGAACGTGTTTGTTTTACGGCGGATTACCGCGAAATCTAGTCGCGCGATCGTGCTAACGATCACCCAAGGCCAAGGTACATTCTTTCTCGCACGACATGCGTGTATAATTTCACGTGTGACCGCACGAACCAACGCACAACCATTTTATTCCCAAACATTCGCTAAGCGTTCACAATCGGTCAGACATTTTCATTTTCTTCATTTGTACGACATCATCTTGACGACCCCTACTTGAGTCCCTTCAGTTAAAATCGATACTTGTTGTTTAATGTTCGAAGCATTATAATTTAGCCAGTCTGCGAGGATTTTTATGTTTGTTTATATATATTTATTCTTCGAATTTAAGATTTACATCTGGAATTTCCTTGATTTCATAAAATGTTCATTTTCTCATAATTTTACACTTCTCTTTCCGTTAGAATTTTTTTATTAGAATTTTGTTTTGTGAATCTGTAAGCATATTTCAATTTTCCCTCCGTTTAAGGATAAGATAGAATCAATTCCGAATTTGTCGAAGAATTCATTTTAATAATAGGCAGGAGAGTGATAACTCAACAATCGCGTTTTGTACTGCGTTACAATCAATGAAATGGAGTAAATGAGACACAAGCACTGCGTGATAAATATTCAAAGGACGATTCACGCAAACGTCGTTTCAATATAGCGGGACAGAAAAACGGCTCGCGAACGTGCATGCGTTGTTGGCGTAATTAAGCTGAAACTTCAGTCGTAGATCAAGGACGAGCCACATGCCGTTCCTATAATTCCATCGAAAAAAACTCGTTTCCTCTCCGATTCTCTGTTGCACTATGTCGATTGCATACAATCGCCCATATTAGATTTAACATCGATACTTGACAATATCTAAATGCATCACAATAATTAATGTCAAAAATATTTCATTAAAATTAATTGGTTAGTTGTTATAAAAAAGACGCAGAAATGCTAAGTATAAAAATAAAATTACGCATATAAAATTTATGAAATTAAAAAAAATTAAAAAAAGAAACAAAATGAAGGTGATATAAAATCAAAAGAAGAAACTTTTTGTAAAATTAAGGAAACAAAATATAGAAATAAGTTCTGTGTAAAACTAAAAAAAGTGAAACAAAACAGACTTAATAAAATTCAGCGATTATGTTATTACAATGTCAAATTAAAAAATTAGAAAATATTATACAAAATCCATTTTAGGCACAAAATTAAGTAGCATTATCAAACACACACACTGTTTGTAAAAAAAATGCGTAACGCAGGGTGCATCAAATTATCGCTCAGATGTCAGCGTTAATTGACAAGGGTCTTCAAACAGGTAGGAGAAACTTAACGTTGAAGATTTCAACGCCGAAGTTTAACGAGCTTCTAATATAGAGAGGTTCACGACCATAAGATGTGATAACGGCTAATAACAACAGGTTCATTTGTGCCACGCCGATAAGACTAGGCAGGGCATACGAGCATTCACTAGCCGGTTATCGATGAACACACCTCATCGGACCCATTCACGAGTTCGTTTACGACGGAAAAACAAAGGTACAAAGGTACAAAGGTGCACTTTATTAGCAGGTATATGATTATTATCTCAAAAACGCAGCACGAATATGACTTCCATTAAAAAAATTTAACAAAATGTTTTCCAAACATTTCGAATTAAAAATTGTGAGGAAATATTCTCTTCGCCAGTGGTTAACAATCAAAGAAGGAGGAATTAATCGACAGCAATTTCGAATTAAAATAAATCGTTTGTAACAAACTATTGCGAAGAGCGCGCAATGATAATTACTTCTCGAAAAAATTAATTAAATATGCACACGCGAGCTTGAATAAACTATCAACGATCATTAAATAATCTAGTAATTTGTTTACATTATTTATTTTGAATTGAATTTAATTATCACGATCGCGCTCTCTCTCTCTCTCTCTCTTTCTCTCTGTTAAATTTGCTGTTAAAGTATATGATTATAACATTTTGATTACATTCCCTATTAATTTATCAACGATCTATATATTTTTCTAATGAAGAAAGACTTGAAGCATGATCAGACAATTTTTTTTCCATCGCGATTATCGTGACATGAACGCGGGATAAGACGCATTTCCTGCTACGTGCACGAGATTCTTAGATCGCAATCCGTCGCGTACATACCTGTGCATTGCGTACGAAGGAAACAATACGCTCGCGAGACTGATTACTGTAATATTCCTGTCGTTCACGACCGTTTACGAAAGAACGCCTATACGAAGTCTTTTCGTGAATGTCGCAAACCGCAGTCTAATAGCGGTGGAAAGTAGAAACTAGCGCTGTGTACGTTAAAAAAACAGAAATCAGAATCACAAGTTTCGAACGTTAGACTCCTCTTTGTTAAGAAAAGGTATCGAGAAAGTTATCTTAATAAAGTATGCCGAGCCTTTAATAAATCGCGATAACATCGGCCAACGCGTTCGCGCGATTTAAGCACGGTAAATTTTTATACTGCGGTAAATACCCAAATACAATCAATAAAGTGCTC
This sequence comes from Crematogaster levior, assembly GCA_901521435.1. Lineage (NCBI taxonomy): Eukaryota > Metazoa > Arthropoda > Insecta > Hymenoptera > Formicidae > Crematogaster > Crematogaster levior. The sequence continues at coordinate 598,685 of CABEGB010000113.1, read as the reverse complement.
AAATAGTTTTCTACGCTCGTACACGCACATTATTTACGACGGAAGTGTCCGGAATAATCGTAAAAAGTCCAGTGTTAATGCTTTGAAGAATGAAAATTCGCGTTATTTAATTAAGAAAACCACTCGTGGAATCCTAAATGGATATTCTTCGCGTGACTAACTTGTAAGCTGAAAAAAAAGTCGTAAATTCGCGGGCGTGTTTTCACGCGAATATGCATTCCATACATCCTGCGAGCGTAATCTCTTGGCGCGAATATATGGGATGACACTTAACATCGTATTGGCCGAGCCTGCTGCTGTCACTAAAGTGTATATTTCTGTAACTCTTCGCGAATGACAAGGATGACTCCATACAGGACAACAGCATTTCCAAGTCGCGACAATGTTATTACAAGGATCATTTATATAAACAAACCTAAAACGTAAAGCAAGAAGCGTTTCATTCCTGGAATTTCTTCACTAGTGTAGACATAACTTCGGTTCTCTTCAAGAAAAATATCGTCAATTCTTAAATTGTTAAAAAAATATGGAAAAGCTTTTTCGAGAATTAAACTCTGAAAGGATAAACGGATGGAAAAGATAAATGATGAAATCATACTTTTTACTTTAACTAGATTTTAAACGTGAACAAGTACTTCGTAATCGTGAACATTAATCGCAAACGCATTTGAAAGAGAAAATTGACGATTTGTATTGAAGTAGACGTTCGTTAAGGAAAAGTCCAAGTTAATAAAAAAAAATAATAATAAAAGGAAAACTAGCTGATTAGAGATCAGGAATATCCGTGTATCGTGGCGCAGTAATTATTCGCGCGAATAAACGACGCTTATCGCAGTAATATCGCCGAAATTAAGATTTATGTTCGCGTTAAAGCGTAGGCGCTCCGGCAACGGCATTCTCGTCTTCTCGCTTCGATGCGTCGGCCAACACGTCAAATTCCTGAACCGTTCCTCTCTTAATCCACTCGACTTCGAGGTAAGGACTTCGAGCGATGCTCATACACAGATACGTAACAGAGGAATCGCTTAAAATTCCGAATAGCGATTACTATTAATTCAACAGCGTCACTAGTAATTTAATGAGCGTACAACTACTAATTCGTCGAAGTGTATTGTTATTCGACATTGAAGATGGAAATAGTCTGATATCCAGATATCAGATAAATAAATCTGCATTTTTGAAAAGCGATTTTATTAGAAACTGTTCCAAACTCGTTAAAATCGATTTCATCCGACGTCATTTTTTGTCGAGGCACTTAAGTCGACAAATGATTCGTTTTAACGAATCATCTCTTGCAATCTCTGTATATTTTTCTATCACAAGTATTTAATGTAGTATTTGATATAGTCAATAATATACGAAACAAATGTAATTGGAATAAAATTTGTTTTAAGAATTCTCTACATCTCTTGTCTCGATATAGCAATTTCTTGACTCAACTTCTCAACGACAGCAAAGATTTTAGAAAGCGGTAAAAACCTTCCGTAGTATTCTCCGTAGTAGGTAATACCATAGAAAATATCCTAAGTTGCGTGACTAAAGATACTACCTAAGTTAGAAATACATGCTGGTGTGAAACGACCGCATTAAACAACCCTGAAATGAATTCATTCAACCCTTGTCCCCGCCATAAGAAAAGAAACACAAATTCCTGTGACGAATTCAAAATTTTCTACGAAAATCGAAAGTTCATAAGTATAGTAGTTTATCTATCATCTGTTTTTTATTGCTCGTAAAAGAAGAAGAGCGGGAGCAGCCGCACGAGTATGCATTAAACTTACTTTAAACATCAGTGTTTGGTCTTTTACAGCTCTTTAATGTTGTACATTAAAATTACAAAAAATTATTTATTGTTATTATTATTAAACGCATGTTTCCGGACTAGTTACTCCCGTGAGAGTCGCGAGAGTTGTGAGAGAGAATTCCGGGGAGGAGAGACGCTACGAGGGCGAGAACGAGTGCCTCGACAGGTGTGGCAGTGTCTTCTCGTCGGCTGAGGTGAAACACGGCCCTGAATAATGCGGGCGCACGCGTATGTGCGTGGGCATGGGACTCGCGTGCGTGGGTGCCTCTTCGGCTACCTGGCTCTGCCCCAAGGGTACTTGCGCGAACGAGCGGGTAAAGCTGGATCCACATCGAGCGAACGAATACGTAAACAAACTCTTACTTCGATGAACGTAATGAGCATCGCGAATACGTGCGAATACTAAATTTATATCGCCGAATATGATCTATTTGTTGTCGAGATATCAAAAAGAGGGGAAGGGGTGGGCTATACCTTTATTCATTCGCGATTTGTCGTTCTGGCTGACTTGTCTCGATCAAACTTTATGCATTACGAACACGCGTACGTATCGGGATATTGTTCACCGTTTTCGCACTGTGGCCTCGTGGAAGGCGAGGCCACCTGAGTAAAGCGCGATCGATCGTCCGACAGATCGTTCGATCGCGTATCTGAAAGGAGAAAATAAGACAACATGCGAAACGTGATGCTGGCGAAGTTACCGGCCCGATAATGAAGAAACGCGCGACGATGGGGATTTATCGTGTAGGAATGTCCGTCGTGCATCTGGAGATTGAAAGCGTACGCGCTTAACGCGCCGATCTGCTTTGCGTACGCTACGAAGCGCGACGCGATCACGACGTATCTACTAGAAACTGACCGAGCCGTTTCTAGATCGGTAATCGCACTATTTTCGATCGAATTTCACAGTTATCTAGGACATTAAATTTTTCATAATTTTCAGCGCGAAAAGATGTTCATGAACGTTCATGAAAGAATTATTCCTAGCTCAATAATCCCAAGAGATCCAGAAGAAAAAAAAACTGAAATTGCGTTTTACCTGCTATGTGGCTTATTTTATAATGCACATTTTATACGCTTTTGAATTCCTAATAAATTGTCGTCGATAATTCGTACGCAAAAGATTCATATAGAAAATTTGAAATCCGTGGATTATTTTAACATTTTCGAAATATTCCGCGCCCATGGCGGAAATATACTGCACGAGCGTGATCCTCGCGTTCGTCGTTTTTCGATACGCGGCCGACTAATTGCATATATACAGTGACAGTGGTTTACGGTAAGGCGCGTAGCTGCATAAAACGTAAATTGTAATTGCGGCTAATGACAGTTTAAAATATTTTTAACTGGGCGTAATGACCGTTCTGTCGAGGGGCACGACTGGTTTCGCCACAGCATTTATGCCTGGGCGTAAAGATTCCGAGAAGAAAATAATGGCACTCTCCGCAGGAATCCCCGTTTGCCTTCGTCCTCGGTTATGCGGCCATGTCACGACGCAGGAATGTATTGAATTTCCAAATTTGGGAACACTCCTGCTCCGCGATCCGTGCCACGGCTTCGGTCACGCGTGTACGTTATAATACGCTCGGCATACTCTCGCACTCATTCGAGCGTAACCTGCGAGAGTGTTTGCGTCGTGAAACACGCGTTGCTCCGACTTAAAATAGCACACACTTAATAAATTACAAATAAGTTATTTCTTTAAATGTATATATATACATATATATACATATATATACATATATATATATTTTTTAAGATAAATTTAAAAATCGCACGAAAATAAATCTCTCGTCGTGACTCGAGATTGAAATACCCGTTGAATAATGCGTGTTGATAAAATAAATGCGACATCTTTGAATATGCATTATACTATATCAAGTTGTCAAAATTTTTTTTTGGAAAAATGAAATGTAAAAAGCGTCTAAAAATAAATACTGTTCAGGAAAAAATTTTCAACTTTTGTATAATAATTCTATACAAATTAAGACAATTTTAATATAATATATATTAAAATGTTGCGCGGATAAAAAATGGTATAGATTTATATTAAAACGGTTAAATGTGATGATTGAAAATGTGATGACGTCGTGCTACACTTATACTAAGTTTTATTATGCAATTTCACTTCCTGTTTGATTGCAAAAAAATTGTAATTTATTGATTAAAATGAAGCACACTTTGTATGTGTACATTACGAAACACTGGAAACAAATAACAATCTGATGATGAAGTTTGATGTCTCCGAAACCGAGTGATTGATACTCTGATTACTAACACATATAAAATATCCGCAACATCAAGTTTAAGTATTTCTCACATATGTGCACGCGCGCAACAAGTCGCAAGCACGTTTTCGCTCGTGCGGCATCCCTTCTTCCCCTTGTCGAGAAACGCCCGGAGAACCCTGCTTGTACATAATCCAAAAATATTTGGCAACGAAATCCTTCCGAGCTCAGATTTACGTCACGATTTACGTACGAGAAGCGTATAGTAACAGCTTTAGGAATAGAGCGGGAGAAAGAGGAAAAAAATAAAGAAAAAGAAATAAAGTAAAGTTTGAGAAAGGAAGAAGGCAAAGAGAAAAGGTCAAAAACAAGATGTACGACAGATGGTTCCCTCGTGGCGTATCATCTGCTGCTCATAATGTATAATAATTTGGTAGCAAGCATTTCCATTGTAGCTGCGTCCTTAAGAGTTAAAAGATTGTTCAAAGGTTTGTACGCAAACATCTACATAGCAATTATCATTAATAAAAAAACGTTAATTGTAACCAGAAAATGAACCAAAGCATTAAAATCCGTAATATTTTATATGATTGATACAGCATGTATTGACTTCTTATTTTATAAATGTATTCATGTTATTTATCAAATATTTAGTACATAAAATCTCTCTATACAAAAAAATATAATCTAATCCTGAAGAAACCGTTACTGAGGACCTTCGTATGATTCGTAACAATAAATTTTGTCTGATGTTATACGAATTCAGATAATGCCTTTACTACGATTTGTGTTAATTAAAGTATGCGCTAATACGTGAATATCTGTGTGTATGCAGCATAATTCTTTCTATCGCGTCTTAAACGATTAATGCGTTAAATTGTCACATAAATATGAAAAGGTGCAATTTATATACAAATAATACGCGATATATGTGTGTGTAACAACGTGTATCGAATTACCAACGTTCGCGCGGCAATTATATTGTACATACACGTTCACTCGTGAATTTATTCGATTAGATGCAGAAGCAGGTGGTGAAGGGAAAAGACAACACAGAGTACACGTTGCGAATAGATATGATAAACGCTTAAGAGATCTGCTACCGAATGGAATGCGAAGGGCAGTGCAGGGTGTGAGCCATGAAATGAAGAAGGGAGAGGAAGGAGGAAAGAATATCTCTCTCTCACTCTTTCTAAATACAGAGGCAGGCAGATGTGGCGCACTCGCGATCGCATCGAAAGAGACGGTCTGCGTGCATACGTGCTCGCGTACCGTGGCGTGCGTGCCACGCACTCTCGGTTGAAGAGAGACCAAACGAGACGAGAGAGGAAGAATGAAGGAAGATGCGTTTCGGGGAATGAAATTTCGAGATTTCGACGAACGGAAGGCGATACGCGGAAACGCTCCGCGTCGTGCGTGTCGCTCGTGTTTCGACATGAAAACAGGAACAGCGGATTAATTCCGGGTACGCATACGGAGACTCTCCTTCTTCCCCTCCTCTCTCCCTCCTTTCAAAACGATGAAGAACGACGGACTCGTATGTTCCGTGATTTTCGTTGTCAACGCGGTTTTATCTGATTCACGAATCGCTCACGCACGATCACAGATTGCCGATGACCAACGACGAGATTCAGTGCAGGATCCGTTATTAAATCTCAGAGGCTCAAACAAAACTCGCGAGCCGTGAACGATAAACATCCGCTCTTTTTGCATATCGTAAATAATTTGTAATTATATACAGTAACATCGGTACCTGAGCAAAGTAACCAACACGCATTAAATCATTAGTGTTTCTCGATTATCCATCTTCCTTCCTCAATATTACCCCAAATAATTGAGAATAGACAACACTTTTAGATACGAATGGCAGATTCTTATTATAAAAAGCGTATCGGTAAAAAATCGTGGAATTTTTTCTTAAATGTTGGCGTTTAAAGCCGGACTTAAATGATGCGTGGCTCGGCGAGTTAAAAAAAAAAAAAAAAAAAAAACAAGTTAACTTAAAAAAAGAAAGAATTCGTAGAGCGAACTTATTGAAAAGAATAAGACTGGCCGAGCCACGCGTCGTTTGAGTCCGGCTTAAGACAATTATATTATATTTCTTCTTCATCATGTATTAGGCCTAGGACTTGTTTTATCCACTAGTTGTGCCTCTTCGAGGTCAATGTAGTTCTATGACCATTCCTCTTTTTTACAATAGGCAAGTTGCTAGCCTCACCTATGAACCCTTTTTATTCGGACTTAGACAACACCATTGTCGATGACTGGCGTAGGCAGAGTAGCGACCGATAGTGGAACCGTCGAATTTTATTCGACTGTTCCTCGGTTGGATTTAAACCTGGATTTTTAGCTCGTTAGAACAGCACATATCATACTGCATCACGGTCGCCACTTATATTTATAAGATGTAATCTATTGTCTTTATTTAGTATATCTCGATTTTTCCTCAAAACCCTTAAATTTGCAAGAGCAGAAGTCGAGTCTTAAATCGGGAGCACATAAAAAAAACTTAAGCAGTAAGCAGTAGAACTTAAGCGACCAATCACGGTCAACACTGGTTAAGTTCTACTGCTTACTGCTTAAATTTTTTTATGTGCTCCCGGCTTTACGACGAAAACAAGCGAGATGTCCTCTCGTACATGGATAACAGTCTCCGTTAACAGTCGATACGAAAAATCAAAAGAGCAGTATCCCCGCGCTGGGCAAAGGATGTACTGAAAGCGGGCGGGAGTCTATTTTTAGGCACAGGTCGGTTGCAGGTACGTTATATACCGGTTGGCCCCGTAAGACGGCACTTACACAACAGCCCACGGCGTACACGCGTACGCGAATCGACACGCGGACTTTTAGTCCATACGAACCGCGTGATGCTTTGCCCTCTACTTCGTCACTAACGAGCATTAATCGAGCTTTGATAAAATTCAACAATAGACATGGGCGATGGCCCAACTATAATGATAATTTCCCTTGCTCTTATTCGAACATCTTGAAATTAAATAAAAACACAAGCTTCTGATTTTTCTCTTATATTCGAGAATATCTAATCTAAATATTTTTTGTTGTTTTTGTATTATTGTAACCTATCTTTATCGGTGGATCAATAATAAACGGCCGATCTGATAATACCGATCCGATTCTGCGCTTCCGAATTACGATCAATGATCGGACTGGTTGATCAGTCTATAGATATAATTCCTCATCTGTGCACTTCTGTTGCGTTTTATTGCCGTATGTCTCCCGTTAATTAATATCGATTGAGACCGCTCTTAGCAAATGTAGATGGGACGGACATCGTTTCGATAAAACGAAAAGCGAAGCTTCGGCTCTTTCTCGATGCAATTGGAAAGTCTTGCCGCTGGATCCTTTCCACCATGCCAGACATTCCTTCGAGAAGACCAAGAGACGCGATCGCTCGTAATCGCGTAAAAGGATCGCGCTGTTTACAGATGCATCGCTCTAACGTTGCCTCAAGCCAGACGATACTTCGCACTGGATAAAAAGTGCGAGAACTTGACATTTTTATGTCGTCTACGACGATCCTTTCGGCCACAAAGGTATACGTTTCGTCGGACGAACATTTCGCGGCGTCACCCCACCGGTCCGCGCACTTTTATGAGGTAGCAATCGTAAATCATTCTTTTTTTTCGGGCCAGCAAACGACAGCTTACAAATTGGCGAACAAAACGAGTTTATTCCGAGGTGGCTTAGGTGGTTTAGCCGGGGGAAAGGGTAACCCGCATTTTTTTTTAGGGAGATAAACCGAAAATACGCGAATTGACATGACGTTTTATCTATGCAGCTACCGTTTCCTCGTTAAAAATGTAATCTTATCACCAAATCTTATCTTACATCTAATCGTATTTATTATGTTGTATAATTATTGTATTATAAGCATGAAGTTTTGCATATGTATATAATTGGATTTTATTAAAACGTACAATCTTACAAGATAAGCCCGATTTTAAGGAATCACTTCGAAGGAGTTATTTTTAAGAAATCTTCACTATATAGCTATTTCGCTATTTTATGTTTTGTTATCTGTATATAGATAATTTTTCTTCCCAAATTGAATGCGTGTGCAATTTTAGCGACTTTTTAACGCATTAAGTACGCCAGTAATCGATACCGTTGTATAATACAATATCCATCATGTTATTAGACAAGTAAAAAATGATTGGGCTACGTGTATTCTAATTGCAACAAAAAACCAGTTAAAGGAGACACGAGAGCGTTTCGCGAACTGATGCGCGATTCTCATTGCAACGTACTCTTGAACGAGCACGAAAATTATGCGCGTCCGCATAACTCGGCCAAGCAGACTTCAGTCGAACTTTCGCAAAGTTTGAACGCGCGATCAGAGGCGCCTCGTCTCGATCTTGCGAGGCGGCGCGAGCAGCAGCAAGCAGCAGCAACAGCAGCCAGCCAAGGTTCGCGCCGAGATCCGCCGCAGCGGCGTTTCGATTTCCGCGCGGCCACGAGACGAGAGGCCAGGCCAACGCCGAGCCTGCCTGATCGCCAGATTTCTCGCGTTTTTCAGCGAGGCGAGAGAGCGCGCGCCGCGGCCCTGGCGGATGGAATGCGGGCGCGGCGAGTCCCGGCGCGTTGCGCGCGCGGTGTGTATGGTATGGCATGGCATGGCATGGTATGGCATGGCATGGTATGGTATGGTATGGTATGGCATGGCATGGCATGGTATGGTATGGTATGACATGGTATGGCATGGTATGGTATGGTATGGTATGGCATGGCATAGTATGGTATGGATATATACGCGTACTCGCGCGGATACGATGCCCCGCGAACTTAAGCGGCGTTCACAACGCCGACCGAGAACACGATCGCGGACGTATGCCCGCCAGCTGCGAGTTACAGACTCTTTACGAATTTATTTCGAGTTTCAGTTTCTCCTTGACTTTCCGTTGGTCGCAATATCCATTGGATACACATTAAATCTACAACATTTATTTTAGACCATTACTTACATTTAGTTTCTTTGAGTTTTCTACCCATCGTAATACTCCTCGTAATACTCCTCGTAATACTGTCAATTTGTTCTTTGTTTTTTATGTACCTTAGTGCTTGTGGTTTATTAGCCTAGTGGTAATGAGAGAAAAATTGTTTTAAGAAGCGGAGGAAAATAATGGAAAAATGAATATATCTGTGAGATATATCGCGACCATTCATAGAATGAAAAATAGCGCGAAATAATGCGTCGTCTGTCAAATCAATCACAGTCGATTATTCTTTTCACACTCGTGATTATACAATTTCTTAAGTCTCATGTCTTAAAATCTCATTGCAGACGACACATATCGGAGGGTTAACTCGACGTAAAAACTCGTTCAAAGGTGAAACTTATGTAACAATCGTAGTCAGCGAAGAGACGCGTTTTAAGTAAACTTGTAATGAGTTTAGTCATATAGATAAAAATAGTCATTTAGATAAAATATTTCTTCAGTCGTATGTTCAGTTACCTGGAAGTGTAAACAGCAAAAATAGTGAGACTATTGTATCGCCGTCTAATGTTCACGGTAAAATTAAGTAAGTAGAATTATGTAAATCCTCTAACTCTCTCTGTTTATTCATGTCAACTCATAACATAACTTCGTTATGTATGTCTAATATTTTTATATCGAAGAAGATAAACGCAATAAAAGCGGAATTCTTATAATCTTGCAATTTGAAAAGTCTCTCAATGTAAAGTTTACGATTAGATTCGCGAGAGATTCGTAACCATTCGATCCGCGGGATCGAGCATGCATAGATTTTCATGGATACGCAACGGGATCGCGTGGCTCGCGACGAATGTAGAATCGCATAGACTTGATAGAATTACCTGGAGAAACCATAGATCTATGCAAATCGCGAGGATCTATCTCAATGGCGCGCGTGACAAACACGAAATAGGAAAGTCCACCTGGGATCTGGGATTCTCGCAAACGAAGGTATGCGACTATCGGTTAAAAGACTGATAACAGTATCTGAGGACGGAATGCTCTTTTTATAGTATATCGATAACAGCTCTAAGTACTAATCCACAGTTAATTTAGCGCATAGACTTTTCTAAGTTTCATTATCGTTGAGGTGACACCTGATAAAACGCGCCAATTATCCGATACCGAGACCTCCTCTTTATCTTATGAGAATGAAAAGCTTTATAATTGACAGCAGACACAAGGTGTCCCGTAGATGTTTTGCCATCTACGAGAAATTTTCGATCGACTCTCATTCGACGAATAAATTTTTTCAAACGTTCAAATCCACTTTTTTGCGCGCAACCTCGCTGCACAGAATGTAAAACAACTAACAGATTTTTTACTGTCCTTTACAATGTAAATTTCAAGGTGGTTTTTCTCTCTTATTTTTCGTAAACTTTAAATGTTGCCCAACGAATCGAGAGATTTTCGATTGCAAGGACGATATCTGGAGATTATTTACATAAAAAAAGGAGATTAAATTTTATCGCGAACGATGATCCGTTAAACGCGAGTTCCAGATTAGAAGATTCTGCCTGCTATCAATTTCTCTCGCGATCGGCGTACGTGACTATATGCAACTATGCAGCCTCGATACCTCGAGAATGCGACGTACGCGTGTGTATGTACGTGTATGCACGCGCATGCATACTTTATCAACTTCAGCAGCGTTCACACGAAGTCGAGTTATCGCGCGGCGTCTATCTGTCAGTTGTTCGCCCGTCGGAGTGTTACAATACGGGCGAAAATTGTCGCGATAAACATTATTCGCTGAAAATATTCACTGAATATCTTCGCTGAAGAAAAAAATTCGTCGAGCGAGAGCTCGCGTTCGCTTGCGGAAAGTACGCGAAAAGGCTCCGTTCACACGGAGCGACGATTCGCGCGCGATCTCGAAGCACGCGAACTATGCGCGCGAATGTATATAGGATGTCTTGGAAGTCGCGCACTTTCTCTGCACGACAGGCGTTGGGGGCCAGAATGGCAATACGTGGATACTATTCATAGTATTCACGCGTCAATCTCTTGTTTCGTGTCATGAACGAATCGCAAGTTAGTGAATTGATCTTCAGGGAGAAATTCCAGCGAAATAAATAAGAATTACGCTTCTTATAAGACTGTGACTCGAATAACATTTCGTTGAGCGAGAGACGAGGATATCGAATACCGAATCTAATACGAAAACCGAAGCGCTAAGCGGAATATCAAACGGTAAACGAGCTGTCGAAGCTTCGCTGGGGAAAAATCGGTTCCGTATCCGCCGTGGAATCTACAGAGAAAGCGCGTGACTCGCGCGAAACACCCCGTATACGCGCATTCCCGCCGAATCGCGTATCCTCGCGAGATCGCGGTCTCGTGAACGGCGCGAGGGAGGGGAGAGACATCGTCGTAACGCTCGAGCACACGCACACTTGCGATGTGCACGCGATTCTTCTCTCTCTCTTTCTCGCGCGCTTGGAAGAACGTTGCGAGAACGGGAGAAGAAGCGACGGGGGATGAGAGGAAGACACTTAGAATTCACATTGATTAGTATCAAGGACCGGCGCGACCTGTCTGACGATGAGGAGTTATCCTGTTTTGATTTATTTCGATCGTTATGCATTTCTCGCAAGAGGAAGAAGGCATCTTTTACCCTTTACGTACCTATCTCGAGGGTCGATCCACGTAGTCTTCCGCGTGTTATGATCGATGAAGTACACCTTCCCGTCGAAATCCTGAGCGACGTCCCACCCTTCCGGAAGCGGTATCTCCCCATTCCGTCTCCTTGGCATATTTCACTGCGCTCTAAATCCATCCAAAACCTCTCTATCGTCGTATGGTCGACGGGCGCATATCTGTGCGCGCGGGCGCACTCTTCTCGGGCCGCATATACGGCACGCTTGGCCGCGACGTGAGAGAAACGGGATAGAACGAGACAGGTAGACGGATAGGAGCGAAGGAGAAGGGAGGGGGGAAAGGGGCGAGGAGGAGGAAGCACGAGAGACAGAGGACGGCCGATCCGGCCGTAGAAGGGCAGGGGGAGGGGAGGGGGGATCGAGCGAGACGGCGAACGGTGGCGGTCCCGGTGGTGCGACGAGGACGACGGTAAAACGTATTGTACACACACACACACGCGCACACGCGGCACGCAGAAGGAACAGCGAGACCAGGAGCGTACACTCGCATATGTGTATGCGCGTACTCTTTCTTTCTCTTTCTCTTCTCTTTCTTTTCTCTTTCCCTCTCTTTCTCTCTGGCTCGCGCGCACTACTCCGCCATCATGAATACCTCATTATCATGAGCGGAGTGACGTCAGAGTCCCCGCCTTCAGATTCCTCTGGAGCGGAATTCCACCGTTAACACAGCCAGCCGCCGAGGAGCAGCCCGAAGCGGCGAGCGACGACGACGGCGACGGTGTTGCGTTCGCACGGGTGCATCGATCGGGTGCACTTCGCCTATCATCACCACCACCACCACCACCAAACACACTACCGATCACCTTCTTCTTAATTATTTATTTACTTCCTTCCGTTCTCGGCACACTCGCGCACACGAATCTCTCTCTCTCTCTCTTTTTCTCACACGCCGCCCCCGGGATCTTGCGTCTTCGCGACACGATCTTCTTGCTCTGCGTGTCGTTTCCTCGAAACTCTCTTTCAAAACACAATAAAACAACAAGGATTGAGAAGGATGAACAAAGTGGAAAAAAATTTCCTGGACACTCGTGTAATCCGTTCGCGCGTCCGACGACAACAACGTCACGCCACTTCTCACCCTTTCGAGTATTACCGAAGCATCCTTCCTCCCACTCTTCTTCCCTTCTTCGGAATGTCACTTTCAGAACCCTTGGAAAGGTCCGCCGTTTTTTCTCACCGAGAGTCACGTACGCGACGGTACGCGCCGGCAATCGTAATCGTCTGTTAACCTGACACGCGGTGTCCCTCAGCGGGCACGAACGGAGCGCGACTCGTCCTCCTGCGTGTACGTCGCCGCTGTGCGATCTCTCCCTGTCGAACGCTACAGCGACGTCGTGTCTCCCGCGACTGCGGCGGTGGCGGTGACGGCGTCGACGGTGGCGGAGGCGGATCGACGGCCCGCGACCCGTTTCGAGCGACGCGCGCTATCGCCGGCTCCGTCCCCGTATAGCGGTGGCGGCAGCGATGAAGCACGTTTCACCGTGTTCCCTTTTCCTCGTTGCATTAGCCGCGGCTGCGATGCTAATGCCGGAGCAGCGGATCTCCGCGGTTTTTCGCACGCAGGAATGTGGGAATTCGCGACGGTGCCGTCGCTCTCTCGGGCGAGAGAACGATCCCTCTTTCTCTTGCAGTTTTCTCTCACCCGGTCTGTGCCCCTCTCTTCTCGTTTACGTCGTACTCACCCGCGTTTACATTTAACACTCTGGCATCCGCGATCGACGAAGAGGCGACGGTGAGGACGAGACGGCTAACTCTTCTGTCCGGCGCTGCCACGATCTCTCGATCCAACGATCGGACCGGTGTAAAAGACGTGGTGATCTTATACCTTCTTCACTCTTCTTCACCTTCTAACACAGTCCGAGAATAAATCTCCCTCGTCCTCTGCGCACGATGCACAACTAGGTTTTTCCACGTTCGTACGCGACGATTTTCTCGTTTCCAACGATACTACCCACCTCGCGTCACAGCTACGAGCATGCCGAGTGTTTGAGACATGCCACTGGACGTTCCATGCCGTGCGCGCCGCCTGGCAATCCTCTCTTTCTCTCTTTCTCGCTCTCTTTCTCTTTCCTACTCCTTCTCTCCTTCTTTCTCCCGCTCGCGTTCTATCTCTTCCCGTCCCCCCTCCACGACCCTTTCATCCGTATTCACTGCACATAGCTGTCACCCCACTACCGTCGTGCCGTCTTCGTCCAACTCGTGACATCCGTCCTCGTCGCTCGCTCGTCCTTCTCCCTCTGCGCCCGCAACGCCATCTCGACTATTTTCGTCCTCGTCGCGCCCATATCGCCATCCATCGTGCCGTCTCTCTCCTAACGCCGCCGGTAAGCGTGTGTCTCTGACCGCGCGCGCGCACGAGAGGCAGCGGGAAACGAGCGTGTTGCCCTTTCGACCGCTTCGCATATTTGCCGCTACGCCGTAAGAACGGCGCCACCGTACGACACCGTGGGCGCAGGTGCACCCTGGAATCGTTTACGAGCAGGCGTATGTGTACGAGATTATCGATATACATTTGACGCAGGATACGCGGAACGAAAAAATCGGGGATCCCGAAATGCAGGCCTCCGTCGCCATCCTGATGAATTTATCCAGGTCATCCAGAATTTTGTTCACATGCCGATCACCGCCGATTGCCATGTTCGTCATTTTTCGAGCAATCTCTGAGAAACTTGCGCTTTAGGTGTTCAGACTAATGCGTAATGAGGTAATGTTACATTTGTCGGTTGTTGGATGCAGAATAAAAAAGTTGTCTAGAAATTTCCCAACAATTAATAACAGTAATATAACATCGATGTTACAATTTGCCACTCAACGAACAATAATATAAATGCAATATAACGCGTGTGTTATGTCACAGTTACATTGCACAGAGTGGAAAATGGTAACGTTATGTTAGTTGATATTTGCTGGATTTCTAAGTCAATCAATACGCTTAAAAAAAAACGAAGTATTGCTCTAAAAATGGCAACATCTAGAACGCAAGTCTCCCTCGAGTCGCGCACCGAACGACGAATAGAAGTCAATGTCGTTGCCGTTGAACGTTCGTCAAAATCGTTAGATTGAATTTCGCTCCGAGTGTGAGTTACGAGAGAACGCGAATACATAACGCGACATTAGCCAAGTAACACAGATCTGCGAGTTCTAGAGAAGAGAAATAAAATATATTTTTGGTCGTGTTGACAGATCATAACGGCCGCAGGCATCTGCTGCCTTCCCCTGTTAAAAAAAGCGTGTCATATATTTTTGAACGTTGTGTGATCGTTCGCTGCACCTTCTACACCTCGGCCTCTTTCCTTTCTCTTTTCTTGAACGGCCGCGTATCTGTCGCTTTTATTTCAGGTGCAACGAAAGCGCAGAAGAGAGGTGCAGAATCGAGAGGAGCCGGACACGACGACGCAGCTCCGGACCGTCCCCGGATCGAGGCCCGTCTCGCATGCGCAATCGTCGCCGCAAACGCCACGAAAGCGTATTGCGAATTTAGCATGCCTGTTCGATGACTCCGTCGTCCACGTGACCGCCAGGTTCGGCACGTATAAACACACGCACACGCACGTAACGTGCGTGATACGTATATGGAATGCAATGTGGAACATATGTTGACGCGAGCTCGCGACCTCGTTGCTGAAAGTCAAGCTCCTCGACGAGGTACTTAGGCGTGCATTCTCGGCGCCGAGATCCGTTCGAGATTGCGGACGTGTGTAGGATCGCTCGTCTTTTCCAGGGGACAGGTTAACGGAGGAGGATGGCGACGTCCGAGAGCGACGCCGACTTCGAGAGCGCTGACGAAGAACTGGGCCGTGGTGCACCCGTTAAGAGGCCCACCCGAGTGACTGCCTATCGAACGACGGTGGACTCTGAGTCGGACGACGATACTGAGTATGTCCAACATGCGCCTTGCGGCAGCACGGACTGGCAGAGAAGATCCGAGATTCTCCGGACTACGCCAGATGCGCTAACAAGTCGAGAGACCTTGATCGATAATAAGAGCGATAAGATAGACGATGTCAAAGTTGAAAGTGCAACCTCGATATCAGTAAAGAGCGAAGTTGCTGAATCTGCAGTAGACAGTAGCAAGAGTGTTACATCAGATGTCATGTTTGAAATAGAAGAGACGAAGACCGTGTTGACAGACAAGAAAATCGTCGAAACAAAATCACGAGATACGTCCTGTCAACTGGATACGAAAAAGCTAGGAACCAAACTTGTAAAGGATAATGTCGATAAATATAGCGTCGCTGATGTAACTATGGAACAGGAAGATAAATATTCAGCCAAGTCCTGTCAACTGGATACGAAAAAGCTAGGAATCAAACTTGCAAAGGATAATGTCGATGAATATAGCGTCGCTGATGTAACTATGGAACAGGAAGATAAACATTCAGCCAAGTGTTCAAATGAGAAATCCTTATTGTCTGTGACCAAAGATACAGGATACAGATCAGAAGAAAAATCAAAAACTCAAGTAACAGGTAATCAATCTAAACCATCGAGCGATTTGTCAGAAATGGACATGCCAGAAGAATTAAAGTCGAATAAAAAATTTAAAGAAGTTTTTCAGCCTGAAGGTTGGGAAGGACTTGGGGATGACATCGAGTTGCCTGACGAATTGACGGAAGAGAAATTACAGCCTGTGTTACAGAGACTCTCTTTGGGGGCGAACAAAGAGGAGAGCCAAGATGAAAGCTCTTTAGGAAGCTGGGGCAGTTGGGGAAACTGGGGCGTAACTTCGTTAATCAATACAGCTACTGCGAGTGTATCTACTCTGACTAGTCATGTGTCTCAAGGACTCACACTTTTAGAGGATTCGATAGGAGGAGCACAAGATTCTATAGAATTGGAAAAGCGAGATACGGTTACTACAATTGATGGTACAATAACAAATTCGATATTATTTATGTAGCATTTATAATTTTAATTTTTGCATTGGATGTGTCATTTGTATATACTGTGGAAAGTCCATAATACATAATTGTAATTTAAACTTGTATTTATAGATGCACAACCGGAGGAACAAGAAAATCGATCATACAGTTCGTTTGGATTCGGGAATTTGATATCGGGAGTGTCTTCAATCACAAAATTGGTCGAATCCACTGGTAGTAAAGTTATGACGGGTGGTTTAGATACGTTGGAGGCTATCGGAAAGAAAACAATGGAAGTGTTACAAGAAGGTGATCCTGGATTAAAAAAAAAAAGAGCCTTCTTCACGAACGAGCTTGAGAAACCAAATTTGTCACATATTCTCAGAGAAGCGAAGGAAAAAGCCGAAACCGCGGAGAAGACGATTGAGGAACGCGAATTGGCGAGAAAAGTGCATTTCGAGAGCCTTTTCGATGATTATCAGGGACTCGTTCACTTAGAAGCTCTGGAAATGTTATCAAAACAGAGCAATATGAAAATTCAACAATACCTAATTGAACTGAATACAAACGATTTGACTTCCGTGCAAGAAACATTGGAAGAGATTAAAGAACTTTGTGATTTAGGTGAAGATGACGAAGATAAAGATAATAAAGATTTGAAGAGCAGATTAGAGAACGCCTGCCATGATCTTGGTGTCGATATTACTTACGAAAAACTATATAGTGTAAGAAAATATTCGTGGCAACGATAGAATTCTGTTTATTGAAAACTTATGACGAAAACAATTCTGTATTTTCAGATTTGGACAGAAACGGAAAATTATCTTCAGACGTCATCCTCAACACACATAGATCAGGAGATTTTTCAGAATGCTATATCGACACTGGCACAGTTTACAGCATTCTCCGTAGAGAGATTTCATAAGACAGCAGAATTGCTGTTGATCAAGGAACGTCGCAGTACAGTGAACGAAGCAGATGCCTTGGTGCAACTTACAAACATTCTCTCTAATCAGATTAGTTTATTGGCTAATTCATTCTGCAATGTATTACATCAGTGTGCCGAGACTGCGGAAAAATCGGATAACATTAAGGCGAATATAACAACGATTTTTTTAGAAGTAAGTATCTCGTTGAATAATTCAAATAATATAATGATTGTAATGCTAAAAACTTCTTTTTCCATACAGGCTGCTAACGCAAATTCGTATGTTCAAGATGCCTTTAGGCTTCTCATTCCGATTTTGCAAGTTGGTGCAATCTAATAAGTAATCATAAAGTATATTACAAGTATATTAAATTTTTTATACTTTATATTTAACGATATTGTCTAGATTAAATACAATTTCCATTTAGCCATTTAATGTTAGTACTTCTTTATTTCATAAAAACTTTTCATTCTGTCTTTCAAGACATCTATATTTAAACAAAGGGACCAATTTAATTCTGTTAATCAATATTTACACTAATTCAATGTATTTTATTGGTTTTTGTATCATTTTATATCAAATGCGAAATAATTACAGTGTATACGACAATCTTTCCACATGTACACATATACACTAGGATCCATTGAATAGATTTTAGTAGAAAATTGTTTTAATGTATCTGTGCAACAATGCACATATTGTTATAAAATAAACTTTAAATATTTAATAATACAAAAGTATAGTTTATACGTACGATACATTTGTAACACAAGGTACAAATTCCAATGAAGATACGCTATGTATATATCGACAACACATGTAAAAAAAGATAAGAATATCACAATGATTAATAATGATAAATATAAAAATACTTTTTAAGCGTTTGCTTTAACATCATCATTAACGTTAACAATCCAGTAGAAGAGACTTTACAACGTGTTGAAGATAACAATTGGCGTGTGTCCAAAAAAATAATCCGAGACGAATAATCAATGTTTCCCTCGTTTATTACCAACGGGAGGCTTTTGAAGTTGAAAATTTGAGTTGGTTCCATTTACTGGCAATGGTGCAGTCAAATTAATCGGCGCATTAAAATTTAAACTTGCTGTTGGCGGTTTCGTGGATGAGCCTATAGTAATGTTAGTAGCAGACGGTACTGGTGTCGAACTTTCCCAAACTGTAACAATACATTAACATTGTTACTTTTACTTAGAAATGATATAGAAGTGGAAAGATGTAATAGTTGAAGTCACGGAGTAATATTTCTCTTACTATTAAAGATAACATAACGTTCATCATTTTTAAGATAATTATATTTTAAAACATTAGCCAATTTTATGTTATATAATATCTCGTACTATTATGTAATGGACGTTTTGGTGTTATTACATTAGTATAAAATCTTTGTAATCTATCTACATTTACATGGTTTTTTCTTAAATTTCCAGTCTGAAATTGGTTGAAAAAAAGTGGCAGATGTGTTTAATAATTTTCTACATCTTGCAAAATTTGGTTTGACTCCGTGACGGACTTAATATTTATTTTTTTATTAATATCCATGTTTGCAAGCATTACTGCATAACATTTGCAAAGCCGAAAGCACATTTATAGAAGGCATTATCATCTGTTAAGGAAGCATGATCTTGAAATTGAGTCTTTCGATAGCATCTCAATGCAAAGTATATAAAAGATTAATAATCGATGTCATTTATATAAATTAATTAGTTACTTTGTAGACTTATATACAGGCAAAGAAGCGCGTCACCCTTTCCCCATGATCGCGACAATAACAAAAAGAAACTTAAATAAAAAAAATTGGATACCTCAATAATTAAATTACAGCCCCTATTTTTTTTCCTGAAAGGCAAAATCAAAGTCAAATCATACAGATGAAAAATGAAACGTCAATATATGTTTTGTTAAATAATAACAAGAAAAAAAGAAGAAAAAGGTAGACAAGCTAAATGTGATTACACGTTATTCTATTAAGTGACGTTATATGTTAGTAAGTTCTACCTCATAACTAGATCCAGGCAAGACCTGAAGGTAGGAAATCTTTAGGGGACGGTTAAAATAATCTTTTTTTTTTTTTTTAAGGGAATCTTTTACTTAGCTCGTAAGGATATATAATTAAATTACAAAATAGTCAACAGCAAGGCCTATTTACCTAAAGGGTTTCGTGTTTCATAACTCGTTGGCCGGTTCGAGTTTAATGTCGTCGATGATAAAAAGCTTTTATTTCCTGTAAGCATTAATCTTGTTTTTTCAAGATCTACAATATTTGGATTAATATTCTGAAATGCAAATGTAAAATTACCTGGTCCAAAAGGAGTGGGACCACTCGTGATCCTGTCGATGTTGCTTCGATTAGATTTATTGTTCACTTTGATACTGTCGAAAACATTTGTATTATCCTTCAATACGTATTTCCTGAAATTAAGGTACTGTTCCTTCTGTTGCTGTACCTTAGCATGCACACTTTGTAAACGGCCAGCAACTGCGACCAAAGACTCGTGAAGTTTACTCATGGTCGCTGTTAATTCTGACAAAAAGCAACATATCATTAACAATATTCTTAATTAATCCAAATAAATTATTTAACTGAAGAATTATACCTTGTGGCGTTAATGTTCTTGGCGCCATCATAGTTTGTATGTGTTTCTCGGTTGTCTCAATTTGTGATCTGAATAACATCAAATCTTGTTCGAAGGTTTCGGCTAATTCCATAAAGAATTGCAGGGGTGCGTTATTCTCGTATTGCAAACCCGGTGGGGTATCGTGTGTTCTTTGAGCTATTTCAGCGCTCTGTAACGCCCTTGCTGTGTCCTGCTTCAGTTTATCGGCCGAAGAACGATCTCGTTGCACTGAACCGGATAAAGTGGACAAGATTTCCATTAGGGACGCTGTGTCTTCCGCGCATCGATTCAACGGTCTCGCCGAGCCTCTTGCAATATCCGAAGATAAACCTTTTTGCATTTTTACAAATTCCCTGTAAAATACAAACGTCAATACTGCATATGTATCTTGTCTGTATAATTTATCTATTTATATACAAGCCAATTATTTTCTATTTGATTCATTTCATTCATAATTACTTGAATTTATCTATAGTTTGCATAAGCTCATTTGGCAATAGATTCTCCTTGGCTGCTGTTGAACTACTATTTCCTTGAGAAAGACCCTTATTATTGACGGAAACATCTAAGCCGCCGAGTCCTTTACTAGTACCAGTCGTGGTAGTAAGAACAGTTGTCGGCTTAGAACTCAATAAAGTGCTTCCAGTTCCGGATCCAAATAAGGAAGCTGTACATAAATCAATTGCGATGGTCAACCACTATAATAATAATAAAATTTTTATTAGAATAGTAGATCATAAAATATACATACTGTTAGTAGTGGATGTACCAAAGGTTAGATTTCCTGCTGCTGTTGTATTAGATGGGGCGCCAAACGTTAGAGTGTTCGTTGTAGCTGGTGCACCAAAGCTGAGACCCGTGAATAAGGGTGCAGATGTGGTAGGGGTGGGAAATAAACTAGGAGCAGTGGTCATTGTAGTAGCTGTGCTGGTTCCTAGAAGCAGATTGCTACCTTGCGTCAACGTAGAAGTTGCTGGAGTACCAAATCCAAAATTAAGACCTATAGACGTTGTTGGGGTGGACAAGGCACCAAACGTTAACGGGCTAGACGTCGTGGTCGGAGTGCCGAAGGACGCATTGCCCAAACCGAAGCCTGTTGCTGGCCTTAATGACGAAAACAACAATTGTTTGCAATTAAACATCAGGTCTTCTCCTTTGCAGAAAATAATTTTATAATTTGAATCTAGTAAATGAATATTAAACAGAAAAAGGATAAGTATTCGAACTTTGTCATTTTCTTCACGTGAGAAATTTTTCCTGTTTGAAGGTTAGTGCTAACGTCGACGGCTGTATTTACTTTTGTGCCCCAAATCCGAAACCAGTGCTAGCAGAGGTGACTGCCGGAGTTCCAAATGTAAACGCCATTTCTCCACACGTCGAGTAAATATGTCACACGATAAAAAAAACTATCTATTTACAATATCATATAAACACACCGCGAATTTCGCGATCCCTTCTCCCAAATTCTTACGTTCACACGGAACTTGCGCAGAAACAGCAAATCTCTTAAGCCTTGTGTCCACGATACCAAAAATCGGTCCAAGATCTTGAGTCGAGAAATATGTAGCCAATCAACTTGCAGTTTTTATGGAAAAACGGTAATTTTATTGGCTGAACACTTCTCGGATCAAGATCTCGGTTGGCCGGATCGAGCAACTTGATTAGTTGAAACCTTTATGGGCCTTCTACAATAAGATATTAGTCGTAAGGGTCGTAAGTCGTAAGCGAATAGACCAATCATATTCGATTATTCTTTTCTAAATTCAACTATGATTGGTTTATTCGCTTACAACTTGCGACTAATATCTTATTGTAGAAGGCCCATAACCGTATGAAATTGTAAAGAATATTATAACTTTTTCGCTGCTCGATATCTGTTGTTATTGCAAAAAGTGTATTATATATATATTTTTTTAGCAATGGCTGTTCAGCATATTAAAAAAACAGTCCTTGTGACTATCAATTTAGCTGCAATTATTCTGCAATTATTACGGAGAAAGAAGAAAAACACTTCAAAAAGAAAATATTGGGTTCGACCAACGTTGTTAGAACGGAAGGAAAAAGGTCATTTTCACTCTCTTCCAATTTATTAAAAACCAGGACCACGAGCAGTTTTTCAAGTTCACTCGAATGACTGTTTCGAATTCGAAAAACTGTTAGAAATATTGCGAGAACCTTTAACAAAAAGAAGCATTCGTGAGCCTCTGTCACCAGAACATCGACTGTGTATTACTTTATAGTAAGTACTTATTATATTTACCTATTACATTTAGTATTTTAGTTATAATATTGTAGTCCTTTTTCAATTACATTTTAAATGAAATATTTTATCTTATATTTATAGTTACCTTGCCCATGGCTGCAGCATGCAAACTGTCACATGGAACTTTTATGTGTCCAAATCGACAGTAAGCAACATTATTCGCGACACATGCAAAATTATGTGGCACAAGTTATCGCAAAAGTATTTACCACAATCTACTACAGAAGATTTTGTACGATATGCTCGAGATTCCCAGGATAAATGGAACATGCCAAATTGCATTGGTGCAATTGACGGAAAACACGTTGTGATTCAATCTTCTTATAATAGTGGAAGCAATTTCTTCAATTACAAAAAGACATTCAGCATTGTTTTAATCGTAGCTTGCGATGCTAATTACATTTTCACGCTTGCTGATATCGGGGCTTTTGAGTCGCTAAGTGACGGAGGAGTGTATAAAGCATCGGCTTTTGGACAAGCACTGGACAATAATGAACTTGGTGTGCCAGATGATACCAATTTACCGGAAACTGATATAAAATTTCCGTATTATTTAGTAGGTGATGAAGCATTCCCGTTGAAGAGCTACATTATGCGACCATATCCTGGAACTAAGTTAAATATGACAAAAAATGTTTAATTATCGTCTTTCTCGAGCACGTCGTGTAATTGAAAACTCTTTTGGGATTTTGGCCAGTTGTTGGCGAATCTTCAGATCACCTATTATTGCAGATGTCAATACCGCAGAATGGATAGTGTGTGCTACATTATGCCTCCATAACTTCCTTCAATTGTTAGAACTGTCAAGCACAGAAAATTCTACATACTGTCTTGAACATTACGCCGATACAGGAGACGAAGAAGGAAATATAGTATTTGGGAGCTGGAGATAATGTGAAGAGAATATCGCTTTCAAGAATATAGGAAGGATGGGAGCAAATAATGCTACATGTAAGAATAAGAATAAGAATGAACTTACGTGACACGCTTGCTGATTATCTTATTTCTTCAAAGGGCGCAGTTTCCTGGCAAGAAGCACACGTAACGAGAGGATCATTTTAATAATAAATGAGAAATGCAATAATGAATATTTAACACATTTAACGCAGTTAACATGCTACTGTATTAATACTTTATTATTAATCTCTTTATTAATCTTCTATATATAAAGCAAACATTGAAATATATATATATTAACATCATATATAAAAATATAAATGTGTCCAACATATATATATTAACATCATACATATATAAATTATAATACATAAGAATTAATATATAATGTGTATTTTAAAGAAATAAAAGATGCATTTCAGTCTTAATATACTAAACTTAATATACTAAACTTCAGTCTTAATATAATAAACTACTTCAGTTTTAATAAGTACATTTATTTGGATAACATTTTTTAGATTACAAAACAAAGCGAATAATAAATTTTACTCAGAATCAGATTCGAGTTCCAACATAATGGAATTGATTCTGCTACGAGCAATTTTTTTTTTTTTGTTGACATAGTCTTCATCTGACTGTACGTAGTCATGCAAAAATAGTATGCAACATCATCGCACTTGTCCGCTGATTTGCATAATTCCTTCACACTGGGCAAGGCTTCTGAAGCTTCTTGGAGAGCAGCATCCGCACTTACTTCAGCCTTTCCAGTTTTATTTGCTTTTTCACCTCCATCAGTAGGAAAAGATGAATTCTTCTGATGTTCAGTGTTCCCATTTTCATGTAATGGCCTCATCTTGGCTACCGAATGGCCTTCCGAATTTTTAACCTCAATTATGTTTTCTTTATTTTCCAGTGTTTTTAAGTATTCAATTGTATCTGGATCGTTGGTCTCTAATGTCTCGTAACAGAATGAGTCATCTTCAGGCGGCGATATGTTTCTTTTTATATTTCTACGTGTCCTGTAATAATATTGCAGAACATTTTTTTCATATGTGCATTATGTTGTATACAATACATATAAATACATATAAATATGTTTAGTGTTATTCACCAATGACGCAACTACAATAGTTTAATCTTTAATATGAGACACATTATACATAATGTTATTAAAGTTTCTTCAAAGGGCATTTACCTTCTAGTTTGAACATGTGGTTCTAGAAATAAAAGACTTTTGTACAAAGCACTAGGAGTTGGTTGATTCGAGCCTGAACCGGATGGAAGCCCCGCTTTCAAATATCGCCTCTCACATGTAAAACGGTCTCGTAATTGGCCCCATCGATATTGACAGTCAGTAGCTGTACAAGATGCAAATAAATTTATAGATTACATAAATAATACTATTATTTGTTAATGTAGAATCAAAGAAATAAATCAATTATAATACGGATAATACATACCCTGTACGTTCAATTTTTGGGCGATGCTGATCCATGAATTTTGGGCCTTGTTTTTGTCCTTGTAATCTGGGTGACTTTTTGCGTACAAATTGGGACATTTCTCCACAAATTCAATTAAATTTTCATCAGAAAATTCCATTATAATTTCCAATCTAACTTCGTCTAAAGCCGACGGCACACGGTACGAGTTTTCGTAGTAGATCGCATACGAGTTAGCCACTAAGCACGAGAGTGAGAGAGAGCGAAAGACGCTCGCTTTCTCTCGCTCTCATGCGTAGTGGCTAACTCGTATGCGATCTACTACGAAAAATCGTACCGTGTGCCGTCGGCTTAACTTCGTAATCTCTTTCCGCAACAGTAACCGTAAAGCCCCTTACACAATGCCAGGCAACAGGCAATAGGAACAGGAAATAACATAGAAAAGAAAGAGAGGAAAGCTATTTCTCTCTTTTTCTTTCCTACATTATTCTCTATTCCTATTACCTGTTGCCTGGCATTGTGCAAGGACCTTAAAGCCCCTTACACAATGCCAGGCAACAGGCAATAGGAACAGGAAATAACATAGAAGAGAAAGAGAGGAAAGCTATTTCTCTCTTTTTCTTTCCTACATTATTCTCTATTCCTATTACCTGTTGCCTGGCATTGTGCAAGGACCTTAATAGTTCGAATATTGCAACCATGAAGTAGGATAAGGAGACCGAACTTTGGGTGAAAAAAGTGGACCCGAATTCCGTCGTAAAAATGAGTTCGGTATTTGGTCACTCGCGTCGCATGAACGTTAGTATGTACTACCATTTCTATTGGTTAATAATGGGTGCGTTTAGGGCTGCGTTCCGTTTCACGCATGATACGCGCATGATCTATAGTATACGTACGTGTACTATAGATAAATGCGCGCATATGCGTGAAACGGAACGCACCCTAGCAGACTCAACGGTTGAGTAATTCTTTTTAATGCGTCAACATAATTGGTGTTCTTTTTAATGCGTCAACATAATCTAAATTTCGGGATCTAACAGAAAGGACCAATAATCACTGATTGCTCACTGATCTGCTCTGCTGCTGAACGCAGCCAATCACAGAACCAATATAGGGTCTGTTTTTTTCAGCTGCACTGCTGAACTAGTGCAATAAGTTAGAATGAGACATATATATATTTTTTCACTCTAACTTATTGCACTAGTTCAGCAGTGCAGCTGAAAAGAACAGACCCATAGTCGAAGTCGTCCGTATGAACTGAATGCAGCAAATGGGCTCGATTTAACGTTAGCGCGCATGCGCCAACGGCGGTTCAGCTGTTGAGGACAATGGCGACGTCTCGACGGACGATGTGACATCCCGACAGGCTAGATGTTACCGCTACGTTGCCCAAACGCGGCTGCACGTATACGCGCATCGATTCGCGGACGCTGAGGACGGATCCAAAGCACGCGGCCCCGAGTGTCCCGTTCTTCTCTCCCTTCCTCTCTTTTTCTTTCGTCACGTCCTTCTCCTAGCCGCTCACGATGGCTGCGGTGAACGCGAATGCGCTGTCCAGTGACATAAGCCGTAGGAATCCCCAGGACGAGTACGAACTCATCCAGAGAATAGGCAGCGGGACCTACGGCGACGTCTATAAGGTCGGTATCCATCTTGATCCTCGCGTCGACCATAGCGAGACGTCAATTATCATGTTTCCTCTCCGTAGGCTAAACGGCTTTCCATGAACGACCTCGCGGCGATTAAGGTTATCAAACTGGAGCCAGGTGAGTGTGATACTCATGAAGTGTGCAGTGTCATATTATCATTGCAATTGGCTTCGCTATCCGATCACTCCGTTGACTTCTCGTAAAGTCTCATTGTAGTTTTTCACACAGTTGCGTTCAGCGACATGGGAATGCAAAAGATACAAGTGCTTACATCTGATATTTAGATTATCTGTTTGCGTGTACTTTGTCCTCGTAACAAAAGTGCTGAGCTGTGTTACAAATCTTGTTTCAATGTCAGAGTAGCATAGTCTGCAGTATCTGTGTGTCTTTTAGGTGATGACTTTGCAATCATTCAACAGGAGATTCTAATGATGAAGGATTGCAGACATACAAATATTATTGCATATTACGGCAGTTATTTAAGGAGAGATAAGTTGTGGATATGTATGGAGTATTGCGGAGGTGGATCGTTGCAGGATATATATCATAGTATGTGAAATATTTAATATTTAATAATGTAAGGTTATAATGTAAGGTTTGAAAAAGAAACATCGAGTTGTGTATGATAATCGAAACACTTGAATATTTAAAAAGAGGAATTTTAGGTTTATGATAACTTATAAATGTTAAAATTAATTAATTATTATATATGTAATATATATTATATATTGAATTTTTAAATGTATTTTTAGTAACTGGACCATTAACAGAAATACAAATAGCATATATGTGCCGAGAGACCCTCACTGGTTTAGCTTACTTACATAGCATGGGCAAGATGCATCGTGATATTAAAGGTGCCAATATATTGCTGACCGAAGCGGGTGATGTAAAATTGGCAGACTTTGGCGTGTCGGCGCAGATTACTGCGACAATTAACAAGAGAAAGAGTTTTATCGGTACACCTTACTGGATGGCGCCTGAGGTACGCTTAATCGTTTATCGATAATATTTGACATGTTCTGTATTCTACATTGAGGACCAGCATAGTTGATTTTTGTTGAATGTACAGGTAGCAGCTGTGGAAAGAAAAGGTGGTTACAATCAGTTGTGTGATATTTGGGCATGTGGAATAACCGCGATTGAATTGGCGGAGTTACAACCACCAATGTTCGACCTGCATCCGATGCGCGCTCTGTTTCTCATGTCCAAATCTGGTTTTAAGCCACCGACATTAAAGGATCGTGACAAGTGGAGTCCAACGTTCCATAATTTTGTCAAAATTGCCCTTACAAAAAATCCGAAAAAAAGGCCGACAGCAGAAAAGTTGCTTCAGGTTGGTCTTATTTTATTATTGGTAAATGCTACACACAAAAGGTATAATGTTTTAATTATATCAATGTATAAGAGATATTTCGAATTATAGCATGCGTTTTTCCAAGGGGAGATGAGCAAGAGACTGGCTTTAGAATTATTGCAAAAAGTATCGAATCCCAGCCATATGTTTACGGATTTGGAGGCCGATGAAGACGGAGCAGTGCCCAATGTTCCACAAAGAATAGCTTCACGTCACACCGCAAGACCTAGGCCAAAAAGTCCTATATCACAACTGGATAGTGATGGTAAGTTAATAATTGTAAAATAAATAATACATAATTTTAAACTGATGTAATCGTAATTATAATTTACGTACAGATCAAATCAATCTCGATGGAGGGACTTTAAATAGAGATTCTGTATCACCATCTGTGGACAGTAATCCAGCGTGGGATATTATGGATATCATGAATAACGTCAAGGTAAGATCTATTATACATGTTTATATGTTATTCACTGTTTCAATATATTTTTCATAAAAAGAATAATTACAATATTGTATATTTCCAATATTAAATCCAATATATAATTATAGTAATTAATGAAAGTGCAATTTATATCAATTATATTGAATGTTTGATTTATGTGTACATACATATAGGGTGTGCATAATTGTGATGTGCATCCAGACTGTGGGATTGGATCTGCGTTTGAAGACGTCCAGGAAAAGTAAGTTGTTTTGTTGTTTATTTTATTCCATCACTCTTACCGCACATTGTATGCGGAAAACACCGATAATATCAAAGCTTATCTATTTTCACTGATAAAATAGTTGCTGTTTTGATTGAAATTGTAAATATCCACTTTATTTAGAATGACATCCTAGAAATCGTTATATAGAAAGGTTTTACACAAACTTACATAACATGTATCTATACATATCTTACAATATATGTATGTCTTATCTTTCACATGTACATATTGATTTAAAAAATACAGAATAAGTTACAAGCTTAACATAATCATTACATACACTGCTAAACAAGATAGCAATATGTGTACATCATATTAAAAATCATAAACATCATACTTTTGGCTAATAGTAACTAATAAGTACATTGCATATGGCATGTGCGCTTATGTTTATATCATATCATATTAGTTGTCAAAGTAAGAAAAATTTGTACATTCATTACTTTTACATTTGAAACAACAGCACATCATATTCTGAAATATCTTAATAAATATTGCTTTATAAATTTTGTTTATAAAGCAAAGTAGAAAAAACTGGAAAGATTTAAATTTAAATTTTTTAGTATTATAGATTTGCTTTTTTATAATTTTTTATAATCTCCCATATTATTGTTATCAAATTATTCTTTTTCTCTGTTTTTATTGCAAATTTGGAACTATTTATTTTATTATTGAAAAAGTTGTGATAATATATTTCTCAAAGATATACTTATTTTTGTATCAGTACGCTTGGTGCGAACCTTAAGACAAGTAAAATATCGAAACGTCGTAGCAAAACTGGCACAGAGATATTTCGTATGTCTTTAAGGTAATACAAACATTGGTTTGAAGTGAAGAGTTTCTTCTTATTTTTCATATAACTAAAATGTTTTTATATACCAAAACAAATTATGCTCTATTTATACTCACTTAAAATGCTTGGAAAGCTTTAATTGGTTTGTCCCTAAATGGATGGAAAAGTCTTGTGATTAAAGCGAATCAAATTATAATTTTCTCTCGAATATAAAAATGTGACATCAAAGTAATTTTTAAAAGTATAAAAGTTAAATATTTGTGGATATGACAATACTGGATATTTAATTAGACTTTTAATCAATATATGATTAAGCTTTTCTATATAACAAAAAGATAATTATGTATGTACCAACAACTTTTAATAGATTTAACAATATATTGTACATATACAAAATACTATTTTTATATACAAGACACTATTTTTTGCATGTTAGGCAAATGTAATTGCTTGTATGACATTGCATGATAGTAAAGTTGTTGCATTAAAGTAAGAATTATTACTTCGAAATATACATATACATCAACATAATCTATCTACTAAGAATTATTTAATTTGAGATAAAATTGGAAGACATTAATTTTATGCATTTGTAATTATATATTCTTTTCATAAGTATTCAAGGAAAATGTTCAACGAAATTTTCTTATATCGTCGTTTAGTTTGTTGACAGAAATTGAGATTATTTCCATATTCTCGGTATATTTTAATAACGTAATATTTGACTATAAAATGTAATATTTATATCCTGCCTCGGTTAATCCTTGCTCCCGTAGCACACCTGCTCTATGCCCTAAGTTTAGTTTTGTAATCCATTCTCGTTATTCTTTGTATATTTTTAATTTTTCTGATCAGTTTGTAATTCTAATAATTTCTCCCAACAGGAGTCTATTGCAGTACATTGATGAGGAGTTGTTGCTAAGGTATTGGCAGGTAACCCTTTTCCCTTGCACCTTGCACCTTGCACTTATATCTCCTAATTTTGTGCATAATTTTTGTAAATTGCATTTACTCAGACGATTAATTCATTTACTCGCTTACATTTCTTTGATATATTCTTTCTTTTATTGCAAATCTTTTATTGTAAATTAACATAACATATTTAAATTAACATGTATTTTTCTTCAAGTTTGTTTAGTTTTTATTTGAAATTATACTCCTTTAAAATTATATGCATAATTTCCTTTAAATTATCCCTTACGTCGCATTTTAGTTCAATTAATTGCGTTTAAAAGAAATGATTATATGTTTATATAAAATTGTGACATAACTAAACGACACTGGAGCTATAACGAAACTGATTAATAATAAATGATATAATTATATCAACAAAACTATATAGCTAAAACTATATAACAAAAAGAAGATACAACTGAATATCACAAATATAACATTCACAGTATGATTTATAGAAAAACATTGATGTGCACAATTCTGAGATAGATATAGAATGAAGTGTTTTCTGTAACGCATTTGATGTTATTTGTTGCATGTTAGTTTTTTCAATATTTTAAACACACTGAAAAATATTTTTATATTGTATTAGCCATACTGGTGAAGGAAGTTTTTATATATGTGTGTATACAGACATGTATGTAAGACAAAATGTTTATTAATTAAATTTTCTATTATAGAATTGTCTTTTTCTATATTTTGATTGATATTCTGATTGAATATATTTATATTTATACTTGTCACACTGGAGATTTAAAACACAATTTGCGGAAATTGCAATTGCTATAAACTTTTTTATATTATGGTGAAATATATTATGATGGAAATAAAATTATATTTTATACAGGAAAATGCATCGATCCATTTCATCATAATTTTTATGTAAAAATTTGACATATTTGAAGAGCAGAAACAGTATTATCAAGTTATCATTTTATTTTTTTATATATTTTATTTATATATATAACATTATGTTAAATTTATAAAATTCCAAGGCATATTGTAGTAATACATCAAGTAGTTCACCGCAAAACTAGTTCATAATTTTATAGTATATGACCACAGTTTCACATGTGTGCAGGGGGAATGCAATGTCGATGGTTGGTGGGCATTGCGATCAGCTATATTCCCTGCAGTAAGTAAATAAATTACAGAGCACAATTTTATTTCTGATTTTTCAGTTGGTAATATATCGTCGTGGAGATATATGTAATTTATTTTATTGTGGATGACTAATTGAAAATATTAAAGTTTAAAAACATGTACAAGATTACATTGCAAGTAATTACTTGATTAATATGTTTGCATGTAAAATATTTAAATATCCTTTATCGAACGATATAGAACATAGATACAAAAGAAAAAAAAAGTTTGATTCTATTATGCGGGGAATATTAATGGCTGTAACGTATCTGTTTCTGCGTTAATTTATTTAATTAGCAATATATGTTAAATTTATTGATGTATTCCATAACACCAGAATAGGCATTACATATTGGTTCAATCTTATTAACACCTTAATAACGCGATTGTCTTGTGTACTAAAATTTACTAGAAATATGCAGCTTTACTTTTTTAGCTTTTCCATTATACGTTATTCGTTATTCTATTATATGTTATTGTTTTTTTTTTTTAATTTAAAAAGTTACTATATATCCCAAAAAATACACAGTCCGAATGTTTATTTTATGATTGTTTTTTTTGTGATATATATAATAAATTAACATATATATTTTATTCATTTTCTATGTATTACTAATTCTTTATTAACAACATTTATGTTTCTTCTTTCATGATGATTTAAATAAAACGATTATATGTTAACATTCGTTTAAATGCTTTTTTTCAGAGCTACTCTTCCATTGGGGGAATCTTCGAACGATTGCGAAGTCCATTGCCCATATTATAATGTATCCGGTATGTAAATTAGATTGTGAATTAATGAAAAGGATTTTATTTTATTCGTCTGCAAATTATCCTCTTCTTTAAATCTATATGTATGCAAATGTGTGAAGAGTAGATTCATGTACAGGATCTCAAGCGAGCCCCAGACGTCATAGTTCTGTGGACGAATTGTATGGTCTCGTCAATAGTTCTCAGTCTTTAACAGCTGTGAATGGGCAACGCCAACGATCATTATCGGACAGCGGCCCTAGGGACGAGTCTGCACAGTCAAACGGTATACGTCATGAGCTCGACACTTAAATAATGTAGATATTCACACGATAATATCGTTCCATTAGTCTCTTATGAAGAGATTGTTTAAGAGATCACTAGTACTAGACTTATTACTCTTCGCTACAGTCAATCATTATTTAAAATGCATAATCTTTTTCAGGCGACAATGAGATATCAGTCGATCGAAATAGAGAAAGTATGAGTCCTGACTTACTGTCGGACACACCGCCTGTTCCTCCAAGGAGGAGGGATCGGAAGAGACATACGCCACCGAGACCTATAAGTAACGGATTGCCTCCCACACCAAAAGTGCACATGGGAGCGTGTTTCTCAAAGGTTAGTTTATTTAAAAAAGCGAAGGTTTTATTTTCTCGTTAAAAGGTATATGTTATTAATTATTAGCATGTTTTATTATATTAGCATTACTTTTATTGCATAAATTAGTATGTCATAAATTATCTTTTTGTGTCGGTATATGTATCATATATTCTTCGATTATATTATTTGTTAATACTTTATTTTCTTTATTTTTATTTTATTAAAAAAAATACTATACATTGCGAAAATACTTTTACCACTTTTTGTTGCCAGATAGTTCTTTGATAGTTGTCAGATATTTATTATTTGTATTGCAAATGCTATATAGGTATTTAACGGCTGTCCACTAAGAATACACTGTACCGCAAGCTGGATTCATCCAGATACAAGGGATCAGCATTTGTTGATTGCAGCAGAGGAAGGAATTTATAATTTGAACTTGAATGAACTCCATGAGACTGCGATAGATCAACTATATCCCAGACGTACTATTTGGATGTACGTTATTAAAGATGTCCTTATGTCTCTTTCCGGTAAGCAGATTGATTTATATTAATGTTGCTATATAATAAACTGATTGTATCTTTTAAATGTCATGAGCAATGTATATTGCAGGAAAAACACCTCAATTGTATAGGCACGATTTGTTAGCCATGCTAAGTAAACAAACTCATAGATTTTCGTTGCACATGAATAAAATACCAGAGAGATTAGTCCCTAGAAAG
The DNA here is from genome assembly GCA_901521435.1 of Crematogaster levior. Taxonomy (NCBI): domain Eukaryota; kingdom Metazoa; phylum Arthropoda; class Insecta; order Hymenoptera; family Formicidae; genus Crematogaster; species Crematogaster levior. The sequence continues at coordinate 565,289 of CABEGB010000113.1, read as the reverse complement.
TTCGCTCTTACTACGAAAGTACCGGACACAAAGGGCTGCACAAAATGTTGCGTTGGGAGAAATCCCTATAATGGGTAAGGGAACACATTTGTATATTTCCCCTAAAATGAAAGATATGCATATTACGATGAAAGAAATTTTAAAGAAACTGAAAATTAAACTTGTTAAATACAATTTAACAAGCAATGGCATGTTTTCTAATAGGTACAAATATCTATGCGGCGCGATGCCAGCAGGTATATTTCTAATGCAGTGGTACGATCCATTGAACAAATTTATGCTTTTAAAACATTTCGATTGCGTTCTACCATCGCCTCTAAATGTCTTTAAAATGGTTATCACACCTGAAATGGAATACCCGATGGTATGTGTGTCGGTTAAACAGCCATATCAGCAAAATAAACTAAAACTGGACTTAATTAATATGAATTCGGGAGCAAGTTGGTTCCATAGTGACGAATTGGAAGATATGGACGGCTCAGGTATTCTAATGTTATATGTTATATTTGATAATAATAATTTATTTGTCTACGATTTTTATCTTCGTCTTTAAAGATATCCGAAAATTTGATCTTTATAATCAAGAAAATGCGTCATTTCTTCTGTAATAAAAATATTGTTTTAGCAACTGTGATACCAAGACGAGAGAATTTGAATGTTATCAACGTTACGCAATTTGAGAAAGATGCAATACTCGTTTGTTACGATAGTGAGTGTTTAATGGATATTAAAGGTATTCTTACCGCATACGGCGATATGTTGTTAAATTGAATATTCTTGCATTTATAGATGTAGTGAAGATGGTAACTTTACAGGGGAAACCCCGTATTAGCAAGAAGCAACTATCAGAACTTCAATTTAATTTTCAAATTGAGTCTATTAGTAAGCATAATGCATTTCTATTTTATAATGCAATCCATACTATAGTCTATAAATAAAATATCGTATTGCTTATATTTTCAGTTTGTTTACCTGACAGTGTACTGGCGTTCCACAAACATGGCATGCAAGGTAGAAGTTTCAAAAATGGCGAAGTTACACAAGAGATTAGTGATCCGAGTAGGACTTACAGGCTACTTGGTTCAGATAAGTACGTATTTAATGATATAAAGAAGACAGCCACATTTAAATCTAATACAAGTTTTGAGACAACAATTAACCATCTTGATTACATCTTGAACAGGGTTGTGATGTTGGAAAGTCACCTGGTTCACAGTGGCACATTGACTGAATCAGAAGGGGCAGATTTGTATATTCTCGCTGGACACGAGGCCAGCTATTAAGCATTGATCCTATAAATAGTGAGCGCGCTACACCACCACACGCTACATGGTCTCGCATGATTTGTGATTGAACTGCATGTACATGAAACGACTACGAGAATGGTGAGAGATTAAAATATGCGGAGATGAAAACTTTATAATTAATTATCCCCCCGCGAATGTACATGTGACCGGCACAACTAACATGCAATTCGAAACGATAGTCGTTATCTCTCCATGTAGTCGATATCGTCATAGACTGGTAGATTATTTACGATAATTTACGATAATTTTTTTTTTTTTTTTTAACGAGATTCTAGACAGTACTTTCAGTAGCAAAGCTATGCTGGGGGAGAATAGTAAGTTTAATAAGAGGACAAAGTTAAAAGCGTATATACGCGATATTATCTTTATGCCTGATTAAATGAAGCTAATAACCGCACCGCGAGAGGTATTGGATAAAGGTGACTTACTAGTTTCTTTAGTATATGTATAAACTACGCTCTTATAAATTCGTAGAAATATGAAAAGAGGAAATCTAAAGTGAAATCTCGGGAATAGTCCTGTCTGGGAAACTGTAAAAATAAAAATCGTATCAAAGGGTTCAAAATAACCAGCTATGTCAACGTTTAAAGTTGATAATACAGCAATATGATATTTTTCTTCAAATTCATCTTTCCACAATCTCTAGAACAATTCTTCAACAAATAAAAATAAACAGAACGATCTATTTCCGAGATTTTAATTTTACTTTAAATATTTTTTTAATAGATACGTGACTTTATAAGAGTGTATTTTATGGAATATGTTCTCCGTGTTTTTCCTGACGTTTTAATATATAGTCAAATTAGCATACCGCCTTATTGCAAGAGAATCGTTGCGTTATATCGCTTTAAACGTGCGAAAATTCTTGCAATGCTGCACAGATTTCCAATTTTATCTAAAATTGCGTTACATCCAATAGCTTTTAGCCTTCGAGACCGTTTAATCATAATAGCGTTTAATAGAATAAGAATTCAACGTGTTTGTATTTTTAACGATTATATGAGATTACTAGACGATATTTATATTTATATTCTTAAGAGATCGCATAATTTTCGAAGGTTAAAGCGCTATCGCTGTATTCGAATATCCAAATACCAACAGGATAGGTATGTCTTCGTTGTATAATAGAATCTTTGTGTAACCAATTTTTCGCGGATTTAACATTAATTGAGATTACATATATGCGGGTTATCTCGTTTTTATGAAATCGAATTTCAACCGACTTATTGACGAAAATCTCATGCTAACATGTAACTCTTCACTCTCTCGACATTAATTATCGTAATTTTCGTAGGAGATACAAAATTAAAGATTGAAGAAAAAAAACGCTATTTTTACTCCCGACTGCTTTCAAGCTTGACACAACAGAAGGAGTATGTTTCACCGACGGAAATTCGTTGTTACCGATATATTCTTGGTATCACAACGTCTTTTGAATTCAGCTTTTCATTCAATTCCATTTAAAGATTCTACAAAGTAGAATGCTTCTTTGCTTTCCTAATTGAAATACTAATATTCTGAAAAAAAGAGATTTTTGTTGAAAAAAAAAAATCAATTCGATCTGTTAGAAGCGCAATAATATCTTCTTCCAAAAACGATAAACTATAGAGAAAATGACAACGATATAGAAAGAAAGTAGATAATAATGTATAGCGATATAAAAATGTTTTTAAAGAATTCCATAAAAACGGATTTCCCATAGAGATCGTGTAATGTTGTGTGTATGTTCGTGCGTGCATGCATGTGCGTGTGTTTACACAGTACAAAATTCTCTTATACCAATGTCGCACCCTCGAGAACGTGAGTATCAAACTTATGCTACTCCCGAGCTTCATTTCATTGGGCATGAGATTACCTCGACGGTGTTATCCTCATTAAGACATTGTATTCATCAGTGTCTCTAATTTTGAGCAATTGTAAATATGAAACACGGCCAATGTTACGCGACGACGACGGCGATGATGTCGCGCAGCGTTTACATTTGTCTGCGCGTTTATTATATCCGAATCGTTTTGCTTACGACTGCAATAACGACGATATGTGTCTGCGATGTCGTTGACAGCTTAATTTGCACGTGATGGCAATCTATAATTTATTCACATTATTCCGTTTTACGAAGTAATTCTTCGGCACAACGCGCATTTGTCATCGAGTTAATGCTCCGATGAAGCGTCATTGTGATATATGCGACAGGAAAAGGCAATCATGCAAAATAGAACAGTCAAGCATTACAGTCAAGTTTTATCTGTGACTTGGTATCAAAGAACCTGAGTCACAATTTTCATCGTTCAAGTAGCTTTCTCCGTAAATCAATTATATATATATATATATATATATATATATATATATATATATATATATATATATATATAAAATTGTGAATCAGGGAGCACAATATGTTTATAGCAGCTCTTTCTTTATATTCATTAATTTTTTACGTTGGTGACGACGATACGATCATATATATGTATAATATGTGTAAAACGACGGAATAATTTCCATGTGATCGGTCTTAAGACTGAGAGAGAGAGAAAGAGAGAGAGAGAGAGAGAGAGAGAGAGAGAGAGAGAGAGAGAGAGAGAAAGAGATGCATTTCTTTATTTTAACAATAGAATTTCTTAATTATACCTTGAGGAAGAGAAAGGATACATAGAATTTAGATATGAAAGAATCGATGGTTGTCGGTTTGATGGTCGGTTGATGGTTTTACGTATCAAACGTTTAACTTGACTGATCTTTAATGTAATTTAACCCTTTAACGCTCAGCCTCCCGTTTTTTAGTATATCGTTTGGAAGCCTAATATATCGACTGCGGGTTCTTTACAAGGGCTCAAACATGGTATTTTGCAAGAGGAACACCAAGCGTTAAAGGGTTAATTTCGGAATTTTATTTACCTTAAAATCGAATATAGTGTTCGAATATTTCCGAATATTTGTTGGCGAGGTTCGATTTACTTGCAAGTCGACGCTTATAGATTGACAACATTGAAAACATTCCCTTTTTTATTTGGAACATCTGATCACTACTATTATGAGTGACATTCGCTAATCGTGACACAACTAATTAGAGAAAATAATTCTTGAAACAAGTTGAAGGCTGAATGAACGTATTGAAGGATATTATTTCATCGTATTTACTATAACGTTGTATTCTATTTGTATTTTCTTGCAAGTTCACTTAGGATTTAATATGGCTTCCTCTCGTGGAAAGATTTAATTACGCACAAAATCAATTATTCATTCAATTATCTTGAACGCAAATAAATAGTGCGTAAAATAATTAATGTAGAAGTGTTTCGAAATTAAGCGTTAATTACATTAGAGACAAATGATTCAGTTATATTCGATTGTAAGAAGAGGATTAGAAATCAGTCCTGTACGTATTTATTTACGTTATTTTATTTGTTTCTTGAGCTAATATTCGGCGTGTGAGTCACATTTATTGGAAAGATATGAATATAGTATCTTTTTTCCACGAATTCTGTCGTCGAGCTCTTGCAAGTTAACGTCCTTAATTTGCACCTGCGAGATGTAAATTGAACTGTAAAGAATCATCAGAGAGTAAAATGTATAATTATCCGCGGAATGTTAAACTATTTTGATATTTTATATGAACATTTGCTCTATATATTAGAGAGCGTAGATTACTGAAGAAAGTACTATACTTGAAAAAACAAATTTGATATATATTTAACGAAGTTGTACTAGTATCTCGGTGAATTTCATTGTTTCTGCTAAGTCGCTCTTTATGGCGGAAATTATATGTTTAAACTTATGTCCAAAGCAGTTTACCCTAATAATGTTAGTATGATTATACTTTATATTTACAGTCCAAATATCCGAAAATTCAAACTTACACAGCGTTTTTTCAGAAGACTTTAAAGATACTTTCTCAATTATGCTCGGCGGGTGGAATTCCATTTTGGCAGTTTGTTGGCACTTGATCGGTAATTTATTCCATTCGATTAGATAAAACTAACTAATTAAATGCAATGCAGATGCGAAAGCGCGGAAGTCTATTCGTAATATAATTATAATGCTCTTATGCAAATCAAACACCAAGTCGACCGTTTAATCAAATTCTGCGCTGACTACACATTACTCACATATAACTAAATATAATAGAACGTGCAATGTGTCTTCCCGTTATTTGCAAATAGCACACCGTATTGCTAGATGTGTTAAATGTATTCGCAAATATAGCAACGTATTTGATCCGTCGATTTATCTAGGAATTTAGCTTCGTTAATACTAAGAGAACTACTCGAGCGAGTTGTACGAAACGTGAGTCTTCATTTTGCGATAATAATGCAATTATCCCTAATTTTTTTGCGACGTTCTCATTGTTTAGAAAGAAAAAAATCGTTGTATGTGTTGAGAAAAAAAACGAGAGCTATTTTTATTTAGGCATTTAGATACATATAATTCAACTGAGAGAGAAGTTATTCTTAAATGCTGTTAAAAATTCAGTCAAATGGAAGGAATTATTTCATTCCCAATGTTTTATTTGCGCAAGAATTCTACTTCTTTCCGAGGAAATATGTATTCGAGGTATTTTGATAATGACGGTAAATAGTAACTGCAATGTTACCTGATGTGACTTTTTGTATTATTGTAAAGACAATAATTTTATTCGGAGCGTCGCACACAAATCACGAGAGAAAAAAGGATAGACACATCGGCATGAAGATATATAGTATTAAATCTTTGAATCTGTAGAACGGATAAATTAGCGAAAAATGAAGAAAGAAAGGTAAAAATAATTAGAAAGTTTAATCCCAATTGTCACAGACCAAGTATGTAGAACCGTGAGAATTAGAGAGACAGACAGACACTCACACGTACACAATTTGTGTAGATTTCACATATCTGAATTTTGCTCGCGACCACACATGTACACACAAATGAGGAATTTTATTTTCACAAGAGAAAAATTTAAAAAATTAGAAGATACGGGTGTAGGACACATTGATTCTTTAATACAGTACATAAATGATTCGTATTTTTATCATTTCTTAAATTTGTTTGATTGTCTCGTGCAGTACATTAAAATTTATTTACCTGCTAGTAAAAATATTATTTAAAAAATTGCTCAATGCACACAAAATATTAAGCACGCGGTTAATATTCTAATCGCTAGCAAGCGATTACATCTGCAGTGTCATATACCCGTGCTCTTTGTTGCGATCTTCGAAAAATCCTTTCTGTATACATATATAAGTGCTAGGACAATTAATACAGCGATGAAATGTACCTGTACACCGACCATATTGATGGTTTGCCTCTACGTACGGATGTTTAAGTTTCGAATTCTCAATTCTTGCGTGTTTCAGAGTGAAATTAACATAAGCAAATGTGTAGTGATACAGTAACGACTGTTTATTTCTCTCTTTTCGGCTGTCCCTCGGATCTATTCAAACTGAATTAATTGCTCTTTAAAAAAGATACTTAACTAAACCTATCTTTGGCGTTTATCAGTTATTGAATGCAGAGAAGATTAAATAAATTAGAAAAACTTTACACAACATTATTTGATATCGTTATATCAAATTGGAACATTTATTCGATAAAATTTTCAAAATTTCTATTTTTTTCAGGATTCCTTGTAATAAGCTAAAATTTTTTTATCCTACATTCTATGATTGTTATGTATACGTTTTATTATTACATTGAAAAATTATTGAAAAAAGTTTTTCTTTACAAAGTCAGTATCTATTTTAGGAGACGAGATTTTGAGTACCGAATTGAAGATCTATTTCTGGTGGTTTCTGATAGTTTCCAATACCATGTTGGTTTAAAGAAAAACGCCGTTTATTTCAATAAGGATCCAAGGGATAGAAGATGGAGCATGCACACATGACTTACCTTACATTATTTTCGATCAAGAAAATGATGATTAATAACATATGCGTATTACATTTCGCATACAACAGAGATATATAAAATATTTTAAGAGACAAATTTGTGAATTATCGTAAAATGGATAAAAAGAGAAAAAATATATATATATATACATATATATATACACACATACATACATACATTATTATTACATATTATATATATATATATATACACATATATATATATAATAAACAAATATATTTAATAAAACTTCTTGACATATATTGTAAATTCGAAGAGATATTCATTAATCTATAATAGGATGGATTCCGATAATTTTGTTAATTAGCCGGTGGTGTTGAAGACACGAATTGCCGATATATCAGTAGTTAGTGACCAAAGCCGTAGCGACAAATAGATAACGCAATGAATGAATAAAATTATTCTTACAACTGAAAAGAAGAACGATCGAAAAAGAAATATACCGTGGTACAACGTACAGAGATTTTAGGAATAAGAAACTTCTGCTATATAAAATTTCTCACTAAGTATTTTTTTTACTTCGTTTAATTATTTAAAAAATACTTACGTGATTATTTATTAAAGAGTATTGCGCATAATGCTTTCCCTCAAAATTTTCCGTAGCACAGATAGCAGAAGTTAAAGACGATGAAAAATGATTTTTGCTTACATTGTTCGACACTCGTTGTGAAAGAAGCGGACGTTAATTTATTTCTTTATAGTCGGAAGCTGAGTATTAGCGAGAAGTATTAGCGGGAGAAAAGTATAGGCGTTTCTTATAAATATTAATTGGAATTGTACTAGCAACTAAGTCTTGTAATTACGAAATCTGTATATAATGTGTATAACGTATCATATATGTTACTCTTGCGTTCGTTGAACCTTCATTTTAGTCATTTTTTTACATGAATACAGCATTGTGAGAATAATTTATAATTATATAAACATATTTAATTTACCTGTATCTATAAAAGCAACTAGCCAAACTTCTGTAAATAGACCATCGTAATAAAATCTGTCTAAGGAAAAATATGTACTTACCTGAAAATTATTATATCCCACAAGTGTACTGACTTTGCTCAAAACATACGAAAAATTCAGAACAGCAGGTTTTTACGTTATAAAATCTTACATTCATATATACACACAAACTACCAACATATATTACAGATACATTCTCTTGTTGCCAGTGTTTTAATTATTGATTATGGTAATACGACAACGTAAGAAGTCACAGTTAAGGCCAGCACATGTACATATCATAATGGAAACAATAGAAAATAATTGAGAATAAAATTCGTTTAGATGATTCAAAAACTTATATTTTCAAATTGCTTCTTAAACTTATAGTTTAAGTGATGATTTGTTTTCAATCAAACACAATACTAAATGGCTTTATAAATGCTTCATTTAATTAAAAACTGTTTCTTTTGTTCTATATAACATGAGTAATATCAAACAATACTTAACATACAACAGTCTATAGGTGAATATTAATTTTTTTACGTTCCTGACGAGAACGTGAACGTGGATACGTTTTTCTTATTTACGCGCGCATCTTAATCACACATTAAAATATAAATTTATTATTATTTATAATGATATCACGTTATGTCAATGTTATTCTTCAGGCACATGTGAAAAATATTAAAATACAACTCCAATTAGCTCACAGACATCACGACACCATGATTATATGAAAGCGAAGCAAACGTTTTTACTTCCATTCATTTCGCAAAAATATCAAAATAGAGATTAAAGTTTTATTTTTATTTATATTTCATCAAAAAATAATTACTCTTGATTGTATATAATATGAATAAATTATTCTTTTTGTTTTAGTCAAAATAACAATAACAATTTTTCCTTTAATTGCATGCATATATGTGTTTTTTATCAAATTCTATTTTTATTTCCAATTATTACAAAATTTCTGTGCTATATACAAAAATAGAAATCAGTTCCTTAGCTAAAATTCTTATATTATTATGTGGTGACTCAAGCAAGCTGGGATCATCATTTGGCTTAGTTTAAAAATCGATGATAAAAAATTAATTTAAAACAATATTGTCCTTCTCTATTTCTGACAAGAATATTTGCTTCACTTTTATTTACCCGATCTTACGCCGATTGTGACTCGAGATTTCTATTGACTTTTGACACGTAATCATTATTCCTGTAGGCCATTTACAAGTACACAGATCACGTCTCGATGTGACCTTGCAATTGACCTACTATCTTCCGTACCCAACCAACTTGGCTCTGCCCCGCGGAAACATCATCTCCATCCATCTCGATGTTCTGACTATAACCATTCGCTGAATCGTTCAGTGGCTGATGAGTCATATTCATCACTCTCGCGGCAACTCTGACCTCCGAATCACCAGCGGCAGGTCCCCTCGTCAAAAGCGACTTTATTTTTAAGTAATCCGGTTTCTGTGCAATGCTCGGTTTACACCTCGCAGACGACATCTCTTGCTTCTTCTTGGCAGGTACAGGCGGTGCAATCTTCGTCTTCGCCATCGCTGTTGTCACCGTTGTTATCGCTAGCGTCGACTGCCGCGTCACGAATACTTCATCGACGTCGCTGAATATTGCACTATCCCGGAACGCCTCATCCACGTCAGCGTCCGCATAATTTTCGATGGTCTCGAAACTTCTCTCATAGAAACTGTCCGTCTCACTCTCGTGGCGCTCTATATCCTTATTGCTATCCGTTTCCTCTTCGCAGTTTCTCCTCTCCGACTCGGTGGTCTTTTCGGACTGATTAATATCAACGGCAGAGGATTGCGCACGTTTATTCTCGGCAAAGAGGATCTTTGGATCGGCGTAATCCGACTGGGCAATTCTAGCGCCCAGACTAGAACTACCTTGCTTGTAGTAGAGTTGGGGAACTCGTTGATCATTCGAACAATTTACCAACTCTTCCACGTCCGAGGACAATTCCCTCGCATGCTGTTTCGCCTTGGTCCGCCTTTTCGAATGCTTGCCTCCGGAGTTCAATGAGCGGAAATAGCGTGTTCGTTCGACCTCGTCATTGCACTCGAGCGTCTCCGTGCTCATGGTGTTTCTTAGACGACCATGCAAACGGCTACCAGCCTTGAAGACATTCCGGAAAATACTGCCGCTGCCGTTACCATTCGCTCGGTATATCTTGTGATCTGGATGAATATTCGCACTGTCGCTGGCAGATATGGCTCGTACGTCGGAGTAAGTATCGTCGGGTAGTCTTGTATCTTCCAGCGAACAGAAAAAAGTCGAACTGGAGCTTGTTGAAGCGACGGGCATGGGAAATTTCGCGATTCTACCCTCCGGCTGGCACGTGGACGCATACCTCTCCATGTCCTCTAGATTGATTTCCGCTGGCTTGTCGGATGCAATCGTGAACGGCCGCTCGCTCATCGGCTTGCCATCCCGCTGTAGGAAGCGCGACTTCGTCACGTTTGTCGGTTGAGAGTTTGGGCTTATCTGGAAGCTGCGCGGTAGCGAACCACATTTAGGCGGCGAGGTGGGCAGGCCCTCGCACAGCTTGGTGAGCCAAACAGCAGGCCGAGTCGGGCTGTCGTTACTGTCGACATCGCCCTTCGCCGTCTGCAGACCTTCCCAGACATGCTGCAGATTGTCATAGTTGCCGAAGCCCTTGGACTCGGCATCTCCTGCATCATTCGCGTTGCTTCTCTCGTCGTTACAGCATTTCGACCCATCCTTTTCGAGCCAGTCCGTCATTACAATAGAATTAATCTCCTTTCGCTCTACCGCCTGGTGATTTAACGCGCACGTTGCTGGAGACGATACGATCTCGTCGTTGTCCGTAGATGTCGAATTCTCGCGGATATGAAGCGCTGTCCTGATCACTTTATTGTCGGTGACGATGCTTTGTCGCTTTAATGTTTCAAAGAACGCCTGCTTTTCGTGGTTCTTACCATTATGCGCGACTTCCGTCGATCTTTGAGTAGTCTTTAGGTTGTCATAGAAAAGTTGCAGCGGCTGCTGGTTCTCTCGCGCCGGTGCCGAAGACAATAAATTCCATGCGTTATTTGTCCTGATCAGTCGCTGCTCTCGATGTGTTGCCCGAGCGCGCCCCAATCTATTGTTGTTGTTGTTGTTGACTGAGTTGGTGATATAATTAGCGTTTTCCGAATCACTCTCGTCCGACGTATCCGCTGAAATACGCTTGTTGAAGCGTTGGTGTCGCACGTTGATGATGTTGCTGGTTCGTTGTTTTTCCAACAATCTCTGGAACTCTTGATTCTGCATGAGAATGTTACCGACGATTTCCTCCACTGTTTGCGCCGAATTAGCATGTTGTTTATTATTTTCTTTGGCTTCAGCTGGTGGCGAGGAGTTCGATGTTATCTGACTCTCTTCTTCGGTATGAATTTCGACTGCTTCTTCGGCCTCGACTGTAGTAGGTTGAGCATTGCCGGCGGTATCTTCTTTTTGTTCCTCGTCCGAATGGTTGAGACAAACGTACGACTGGAAGCCTGGCTCGGATTTTCGTCTCCAACCGGTGAATCGATCCTAAATACATTCCAACAGATTTATTGAGATTGTACTGCTTTTCACATCGTTACATTATTCAAGATATTTTAGAAATTTTCCTAAATTAATAATTTCCAGTTAGTAATTTCTACAGTGAAAACTGCACTCTGTTTTTATCTATTGCAATACCTAAAGAAAATGTCAAAATCAAACGAGATAAAAGTGTAATAAGAACTAAAAGATAAGTAAAAATAATTATCTGTCTAAAAATAATTATTTATCTGAAGGGGGTCTTATTATTTGGACTACTATGCAACAAATAGAAGAGTATACAAGTACAAAAGTATACACTTACCTTAACTTTCGAACCGCGTGCATCCGAAGATCTGTTGAAAGTTGATTCCCTAGAGTCATTAACGTCTTCACTGTCATTTTTACGGGATGATGCAGGTGAATCCTAACGTGAGAAAAATTTATAAAATTTCTTATATATAAAGAAGAGAGAAAGCGAAATAAAAACAAAGTAAAAAGAGAAAAAAAATTCGCCTCACCTCCATCGTAGTATCAGATTTCCTGACACCCTTTTTGAACTTCTGCTTTAGACCAGTTTCAGATCTACGTCTCTCCCTCTCCTGCTTGCGCTTCTCCAAGTATTCCGGAGGAGCAGAGTGTTTCTTCGCCGATCCTTTATCCGCCAACGCGTCATCTGTTTGAAATATAATGTGCATTACTCTTTGATCGATTTCTCATAATGATTGAAAGTAGATTTCGAAATATTAAATTGTACCTTCTTGTTGCGTCTGACCCAATTGTAACACTAATTGTCTCGCATGCGACGGTATAACCGCATTATAATTTTCTAGTATCACTCTCTTTATCTGTAATGTCCATTCTCTCTTTTGCTCTAAATTGCGCGCCTAAAAAACAGACGAATGATTGTTCAGTGAGAACAGTTCTCGCATGTACATATAAGGTCTGCTTTCTCACTATAATAAGATATGATACGATGACATGATAAGATATAATGACACTTACTTGCAATGTGTACTGCAACCGAGGATTATCAAAAGGTATTACATGAAAACTAAGTGGTTCTCCCGGAATACTTTCAATCAGCATTAGGTTTGAACACTAGAAGCATGAGAAAATGAAGAAAATATAGTACTTGTTGTATTTATTTTCTAAAGAACTAATATTTAAATATATGAAAAAGAGAAATCGAAGTATCTTTTAAAACATTTTTAAATATCCGTTATGAAAGTTAAACGAGCAAAATAAATATATATACATATATAAATGGAAGTAAATTTTTTTAAAAGGTATAGGTAGGTCGTACAAAGAAGAGGCAGAAAATTATGACGGAGAGCGTACCATAATATGAGCTTTGTATACAAGGAGACCATCCTCCTTCTTCTTCGTCAGAAGAAGCATTCGATCAAAGAGGAAGGCGTGTCTCGGGGCCTTGGCTCCTCGCATCCTGAATCGACCTTCCGCGACCAATTCGCCACTTGTAGTTAGGTCTGGTCCCAGCCAACCGTACAGAAGTGATTGAATTTCTTGAACACGTACGGCGTGCTCGTGCCGCCTCTTCATAGCATTGATGTGTTTTGCAATGCCAGTCATTGCGGCAAGCGCAGCCTCGATGGCACATCTGCCTTCAGCCTCATTCTCTCTCGAATCACAATCAGCGTCGTACTCCTTCGATAAGTTCTCCAGAAGCAGATGATACTTAAGAATCCTTTGGACAGGCTTTAAAAGAAAGGATCCGAGCGGTAGCGCGTGACCCAGAGCCGCTTGTCGTTCGCGGAAGGCGGATGCGGTTTTTCCCTGGCCCATTAAATCGGTCAACACCGAGACCGTCCTCGGATAATTGGTGCAGTATTCGGTATACACTTTGAATCCCGAATTACGTTTGATGAACGTATTCGCGACGCAAATGGGATTCAGGCCGCATTTCTCTATTTCCCACAAGAATTCTCTATTAAATTCGAAGATATCCTCAATATTGCTAAACAGATCGTCGAGATGCAACTGACGTGCGAACGACGGTGGATCGTCTCTCCAGAATATCAGATAACCCTGAATAACTTGACGCAGATGCTCCACGTATATCGCCTCCGTGTCCACGATCTCAAGGAGCACTCTCTCGACGGGATTGCGATGTGGATCACAGTAGCGCGGCCTATGGCGTAAAGGATCCTCCTCGGCGCTGTTCCTCCTTTGCCCGTTGTCGTCGTTCAACACCCGACAGCTAGCTTCCGAAACCGTCACGACTCCGCTGTCCGCGGAACCCTGGGAGCTGGCACATGTGTCGGCAAGGGATTCGACGGACGCCAGATAGAGATTGGTGGCACATGTGTTGCCCTGATTGCTGCTGCTGGAAGACGTGCTGGATGCGATGGAGCTTCCGGAGAGCGGTCTACTGCCGTTCCTACGTCGCCTATTGTACCTCAACGGGGTAGTGAGACCATTGGTCTCTCGCCTCTCGTACATCGGCTTCCCAATGGTCTTCTCGTGCTCCAAACCCGGGATGACCGTCTCTACCATGGTGTTATCAGCGACGTCTACAACAACCTCGTCGTATTCGTCTTCCTGCTCTTTGCTCTTCAGCATGTTCTGATGCACGGACTTGGCTAAGTCGCCGCTTGTGCACAGCTGACCGAATACAGAACCCCGATGGGCGACTGGTACCATACTCAGACGTTTTTGTAAAACTGCGGGTACGCCACAGGACGATGATAGGACCATGCGATCGCCTTCATAACCGCGACGTGCCAGCTCGTCAAACATTCCCAGGAGTTGCGGGACCAGATCCGTGCTGGTGCCTGAAAACGAATAATCCACCCTGATTAAGAGATATCAGAGCTGTATTATCAAATATCAATGTATATCAATGTAATTTAATGATTAACTTCAGCAGTAATTAGCTTCAACTTTCCAGCATAAATAAATTTCTACGATAAGACGATTACTGCCAGATTCCTTTAATTGCTCGGCAATTAAAGATTTTCCAACAATTTATTTCGAGCCTAATTTTCTTCAAGTATTTCTTCGAACAGACTCGATATCGTTCCTGACGTTTCATTACACGATTTGTCGCGCGAATTTTTTCACAGTCCATTTATTCAAGGCAGTCGTAAAGCAGCAATATTATAACGATTGGCAACGCAGATGTTCTGGCAGAGAGAATGCCAGTGGAAGAGATACACAGATGAAATTTATTCTTATTAACATTAATAATAACCTTCAATTCACACGAGAAAGACAATGGCTTCGCGTGAAAATGCTGTCGACACTTTCTTTCGTGTAATGATCAATCATTCCCAAGCGTATTAGAGATTCTGAGAATGCTGTCTGAAATTACCGTGCCTTTCGTGGCACTCAACTTAATTCACCGAATGCAATAATTAATAAATGATCTCTCACGCGAATCGTTATTGTCATAGCAACGTAATGAAAATTAATTTTTCTCACTTTACAGCTACATGACATATCGGAGAAATAATTTTGCGCGTCTTATATGTATCACTGACCATACATATACATATATATGTAACGACGAATTATAAAGTTTAAACCGATAAATGTATTGTTAATTTGATGATTTATATTTTAATCTTTTTTATGATTATTTTTGAAAGTTGCGGTCTAGAAAAATTTTACTAAACCAAAAATTTTCTCTGTTTTAAAAATTACAAATAACTTTGTTATAGACGGAGTCATTTCTAGAATATCACATATTGTTCTATCTATTGTTTTAAATAAAACTGCATTTTTTATTTTTTTACACAAATATTTTTGACTTTTTAATATAGATGAATTACACTACTTATTCTTCGTATTACACCAAACTCATCAAAAACTTAACATTTATCAAAATTTTTTTTACTTTTTGTTTTTTTAGAAATCATCATTTTCAGCGTCAAATTATTATTTAATATAGATTCCTCTACAAGAGCAAGTTATCGTAAATTTATCAGAACCACATTATTGAACATTAGAATGTGCGTTTTATGAGACACCCCCTATATAAGGACATAAAACAGTAAGAAATTAATTAGTACTCATATTTCCATTTATATCAAACCAATAAATCAACACAGGATGTTCCTATTGACATATATCCGTGATATTTCATAAATCATTAAAAATTGTCGATAAGAAATATTACCGTTGCCGTTGGCTGCGTTTATCATTAATGCGATCGCCTCCAATTAACTCGCTACCCGTTTATCGGCGCTAAAAGATTGGCGGACAGCTTGCGCCGATCCGATTACACGCATACAGACGAAAATCACGATGTAAGTACACACACATATGTAAATATGCACACATATGCTTAAGCCCATGCATGTCGGTATTTATATGTTACAGAATAACCCTATAGCTTATAGTCTTATTTCTTTAATGGCCAGATTCTTTGGCAAATATAGAAAAAGGGAGAAAGGAAAAGAGAGAAAAAGAGAAGGGGGAAGGAGAGAAGGGAGAACAGACTCCATTTATTATATCCACTAAAGGATTTCAAAGTTGTCTACATGGATCATTGTTTAATGAATATCAAATAGATTTAAATCTATGTTTGAAACTCGATGTATAAAATTTACATATAACTATGCAGATGGAAATCGTACAATTGATATCTGTCTCGTTGACATTGCGCCCAAACTACATCAATCTAGAAGCTAATTAAAGTCGAGGGATGTAACAGATAAGTAACAGATAGAAGTGTGTGCAATTAAACAAATTCTAAAACTCACATATTCTTTTGTGCGTTGCAGATAAGACTCAGTCAAATAAAAAAAAAACCGCAACGTCTCCTCTTGTGGGATACGGCACATTATGCAGACATTTAACTGTTATAACTACGCGAGATAGAACCAATGTCAGAATATACAACAGTAAATAATAAATAAATATATGTCATGTGTCAATAATAAAATCATATATAAAATTTAAAAACTTGTTAACTAAAATTTAATAAAAAATTTATTAATACAAAACTCATTAAAAATATAGAAGTTTCCTCCCTCTCTCTCTCTCTCTGTTTAATTTGACCTCCTATCCTTGCTTCCTTTAAGAAAAGAATAGCTCCAAAACACCCTGTATATACAAATCGTGCTCCATCGTTCGACCAGAGCTCGATCGCCGCAATCGCGGTCATCTCGCGACTTCGCTGTCCCGTGCACACGTGTGTGGAAGCCGTCGATTGTGCACGGCAAAACAAACGAGCAGGACGGTGGTTTCCAATTTCCGCGGCGGCAGACGTGAAATCAACGTCCATACCGGTGCGCGTGACCGTGCATTTATGCGCGCTGCACCCGCGGTGCCGCCGCTTGAGATTTCTCTATGGTCACCCACGGAGTTGCCACTCCGAGAACATACATGTAGCTTAGGATTGACCCTAAGCCCTTAACTTTGCCGTATATTTCCCTCCGGATTTACCGTCGCAATATCATCTTGGCTGTCGCAATCCCTTGACTTACCTCCTGATGCACTTGGCTTGGAAATCCTCTAATAATAGAATGGACCATGGATTTTTGTCCGTACGACTAACCAGCTAGATCGTCTAGACCTCCCAAACTTGACTACACATTACACTTTAAATTTATAACAAGATATTTAAATTATTTATTTTTACTCATATTTTATTAATTGATTAAATAAAAACTCTCGATGTCAAAAACGCAACAGGGAACTTAGTGTCTAATTAAAATCCTTAAAGAATTTATTGACACAGAACGTGCTGCTGAAACTTGAGACTCTTACAAACGTCCTCCATATTGTTTTGAAAACAGGAGAACTGTTCGGTTACCAACGAACACGCGCGCGATACATTTAACGTAACACATAAATACGAATGACATAAAACGAATTTTTCGAGGAGAAAATAGCAGCATTTTATTTATATCCTTCCGGCGTGAAGAAACTTAAGGATTTACGAGTGAACACTTTTTGATCTTCGAGTTATTATGTCTACTAGCTCTCAGGTCTAAGATTTGAAAGTGTCAGTTGTCGTTTTTAAAAATGTATCACAGACGTGTTCGAATTCTTTCCGAGCGTACGAAACCAAAAATAATATCTCATAAATGTTGTGTACAAAATAGATCCGTAGACTAATTATATCGAAAATGGTGCACATTGTTTCTGAAAATCTTTATGATTGTTTTGTCAACTTAATGATAGATCAAAATTCTCATTTTGTAGGTATTTGCAAAACAACATGATAACTGGGAATCTTCTATATTACAACATTAGCACGTCAATTATATGTACAAATTTATTTATTTTACAAATTTATTAAATAAATTGGAAATTTTAATATGTTATATTTCGATAATTTTAATATGTTATATTAATATGTTATATTTCGAAACTGTGTAATCACTCAACGTTCATACGCCTTTATATATATATGTATATTTGCTTTGTCAAATTTTTAAGCTGTAACAGGTGATCTTCGGAGCAAATGTGTAAACACATTCTGATGGAGAAACTGTTTTCAATTTGTTCCAATAGCCATTGCTTCTCTACATTTATACAGTTTCTTTCAACCGAATCGTACCATTCACATGTTTTCTCTGAGTGTTTTTTGTTATTTGATTTAATGACTTTCCTTATTTCATGTAGATTATCGGATAAGATTTAATGATTTTCCTTATTTCATGTAGATTATCGGATAAGATAGTTCATATCTTCAGTTCTTTTCATTCCTTTCTTTTCCATTAAAACTTTTTTATGCTCAGAGTAAAGAAGCGAAAACTTGGAAAGATAATGATAAATAATGAGAAAGAAATAATATATTGAAAGATGATACATATCAGAATACTATAGTCAATAATAAATCGTGACTTAGACGACATATATCAAACTGAATACGTCCAAAAATGCATAACGCTTTTGATCGAATTTTTCATTGTCAATATTTTTTCCATTTTCTTTTGATGTATTACAGTTTTACATATTGTTACACAGTAATTATTATTCATGTATTACTTATTATTTGTTGTTAATCGTTGCTCATTACATAATTTGTCATTTTCATTATCGACCTGTATTATTTAATTATTTTGTGTCTATAATATTTTATATAATTTTTTGTACGTATTGTGATTTTGTGCGTGCGCGTGTTGTGTGCACGCATATTCAGAATGATCTACTTCGATTTTCTTCACGAGTTTATCCTTGAAAACAGTGGTCGATAAAAGAATCCTTTGTAATCGTAACTTTTTCTAAAAACGTGGAGCTTTGAAGAATATAAAGATTATTTCTATTTTATAAAACTGTAGTATATCCTTTTTTAAATATATTTTTTTCAATTCATCTTATGTAAATGCAATTTTAAGTACAATTTGTATTGAAAATAAAAATAATGTTTTTCGTGGACGATGACACAAGATGAAAAAGAGATGATACGAAAGGGAGATATGTAAAAGGAAGGAAAGAAGAAGAAAGAAGAAAGAACGACTGAGAAAGGCAAACTCTAAAAGCGGGAAAGAAATAGCTTTCAGTGATGGAAAGCAGTAAGGAAATTTTCAAGTGCTTTCGGCGCCGCGGGCATGTCTGCGTGCCAACACGTTCCTATGAATCATGATTCCGCATAGGCGTGGACATGCGCTTGCATTTGCAGCTTCAAACAGACTGACCGCGTAAGTGCATGGCGGATGAGAGCATTTCTGCAAGAGGACAACTCACAACGAGCCGATAATTTCTTTACGTGGCAATACTCAACGAACGTTTTGCGGTGAATTAAGGTCAATTGCACCGACGGCATCTCCGGTCAATTAACTCTAACGATTTCCTGTTTCCTTGAGGGAATATCTCGCCACGTCAAAGAAGATTTAGCTAATATAGAAATATTAATATTTTATGCCAACCACGACTGTAAAAAAGATTTAGTCGAATCAACGTAACACAATTAACGCGCGTGATATAAAAATAAACAATTAAATGTAAAAATTCCGACAATATTTAAAAAAATAAATATGTTGATATGAAAAAATAATATCTCCCCTCGAAAATCCTTACTACTGTGGGTTTTCTTTTCTTGCGACAATCTTTTCTCATAGACAAGCATCTAATATATACTAATATTGATCTGAATCCAAAAAGAAGGATAATATTTATATATTTGATAGCAAACTGGCTATATAATTTCTTTATTTATATCCACAACACATTTCGACTATTGGTTCTAGTCCTTTTCAAATGTAACAATATATTTTTAAACAGCGTTTACGTAAAAAGCTGTGTGTCGAATAGAGTCCTTATATAAAAAAGAACTCTATTAACTAAAGAAATTATATAGCCAGTTTGCTGTCAAATATTATCTTTCTTTTTAGGTCGTTAATCACTGGCGAAAAGAAGATTTTTTCATATTAATCTAAATCCTAGATAAATATATATAATGACATTTTTCAGCGATATACAGTGTATAACTTATTAATATTATCGAGTGTCCTTCTTTTCGAGCGTTTCGAAAAGATTGAGAAATCGCCGGAGGCGAAGGACGGCTACCGTTAACTGGCTGATATCCAAAGTTCGGGAAAGCATGGGAGAGAAGGCAAAGCCTATAATTGCATCGCAAACGCTTGTTCTGGAAACCGATCACGCGCGGTAACATGCGGTTCTCTCGGAAAATCGCCCCGCGAGAGCAGCCAGAAAGGAAACTGGGAGAAGAGCCGCAATCGTTTCATGCACCTCACGTAGCCGCGACGACAAGTGCAAGGACCGCGTGTGTCGCGGCCGCTGCACCCCGGAATTCCAGAATGCCTTCCTTTTGTGACCTGTTATCTGTTCCCAGAGATAAACCCGGAAATGTACGTACTATACCCTTCAAGAGGCACACATTGCGAGGTGCACTCGGAGACAGCCGTATCGAAGATAAAAACGGGCGCATGAACAAACGAAGAAATCAAAAATAATATATTAAGGTGTTTTGATCATAGAAAGAGAATCTTAGTCGGAAAACTACTACATTCATGTTATTTAGATAATAAAAGATTCAATATCCGATTATAGCAAAAAACGTTACAAAAATTTTTTTGATTATTATTTTTTATTATTTATTTATTTATTTTTTATTTATCCGAATATAGATTTTAAACCTGACGGGATAATGGAAATCGTAGAGGAGTGCAACATTGTAAATTGCATCTTGTGTTATGTAATACGATCACATTTACTATTTACAACTAAATATTTTGTTTTGTAAGGTCGATAACATTTTCTCGACGAAATAATGTTCAGCAGATCGAATTCTATATCACTTCTATATAACTCTTATCCGATGATATCTTATCTGTCGTTTATAAACAATAATATTCACTAATAACCACCGTTATAACATGACCCCTATGTAATTCCGTGTTAAATGTTGATTTTCATCGATTGATTATTCTTTATTTAGGTCGATGACCTATCCTGAAATTTTGAGCATTCATTTCTATCGCCTGTCCTTGTGTCCTAGTTTCAAGTGAATAAGGGCTTCATAAGGGCTAAGTAGGTGACCATCTTAGGTAAAGATGAATCATCGACGAGCTAACATTTACGTTACGGACGTAGAATTAAAAGAGGAGCTAATTTAAAACATAGTAATAAAAGAATTAGACATGATAATAGCTATGAATAGATAAATAGATTTATGAAGGAATAAATTTTGTCTGAAAGAAATATACTAGAACAATAATTGGTGCACATATGTTTCTCAATGTAAAATGTTACTTCCGACGCTGGAAAAATAATATTCCCATATTCACTGTTCCAGTTTGCATTCTGAGATCGTAACGACGTGATCGTCGCTTGATTGTGCAAATCTTGCAATATCGCGGTACAATGAGATAATGAGGTACGGCAAATGAGACAAAGCAAACAGAGCGCTGCCCTATTAATGATCTGAGATAACACAGGTCAAAATTCGTGCCGTACTTTCAGATGAACATCGAGAGAGTCAATTAAATCAATAAGCGAAATCGGAAGCTCAATTAAATCATAATTTCATCCTTTTACACTAACAACGTATCTTCATATAAAAAACTATGCATCCCTTTAATATAAGAAACTATCACAAAATTTCTTCATCCATCGTCTTAATGGCATTCATTAAATTAGAGTCAATTTCTGCTTAGCAAAAATTTAATTTAATCTACGGATTTAGATAAATCAAAGTGATTATTTATTATTAGTTACATTCACTAATAAGTAATTTTAACTAATTAACATCTAAAAAAATAAACATGTAATAACAATACTTTTATTTCATAAGAAAGGTTATTTTCTTATCAGTATTTCTTAACGAATATTTTACTTATATCTTTCTTTGAAAAAACTAGGATAGAATTGTTAAAATCGGATCGTTTTTTATTATTTCGATTTTTATCAAATCAATAAGTTTTTTAGAGAAGATTCTCAAAATAGATTCGCTAAATATTTTTACGCTGACGATCGATTATCTTCAGTTACCATCAAGCGGCCTATCTCAGATAAGTGACTTGTAGGTAGCGTATAACTACGACTTTGAGTCGTAGTTATAGAAACTGACGAGAGTATCCCAAATATTTTACATTCAACACCTGAATAAACTTTTCTAACAAGTGAAAATACCTGAGAGACGCACTCTTCTCACTGGATTATCTCAAAGACTAGTCACGCAAGAGAAAACGTTAGGTTACTCAGCAAATTCGAAAAATATCATGAAACGGAAAGCTAAACAACTGATAAATAAAATCTCGAGGAGTGACGACATTGGGATATCGTGCACTTCTCTCAACACACATTTCTTAGAGCATACAAGAGACTTTACGAGCATAATAATAATTACATAACCGCAGCTTACGAAATCGGAGTTTTCGTGCTCGGAACTGTCCTCGGGATAAGTATCGGTTCGCCCATGGAATTACAAGTAGGTATTTAAGTAAGAAATGAATAAATCCATTAAAATAGTTCTCTATTCTCGTCTACAAATAATACATAATGCTCGTCTACAGGAGAACTATGAAGATTCAATTCTGTAAAACGTGGGCTTTTGACCTGAGACTGGGAAAATGGTCGTCTCTTTACTGCTTTTCACGTAATGGTAACCGTCCTGCGGTGCGAACAACAATAACTTACTGTGTTTCGCTTTCACCCTCGGACCACGTCGCTGATACTGACGGCCTTATCGCTTTACAACCCGATACATTACGCACTCGCGTCTCCTTTCAATCCTTTCGTTTCAGCGTTCGATCACACGTGGCGAATCGGCCGAAACGATCGTCAATCGTCCTCGTGAATTCCGTTAATTGTTACACGACACGCCGGAACACACAAAGCGCTCGTTCCTCGAGAAAATCCGTTTCTCCGTAACGATTGTACCGTCACCTTCACGTGACATCGTGAGTAATCTCACGCTTCGCGAGACAAGGAACATTAGGTGGATTTCGATCACTCTCGTAACACAAGTAGATCCAGCACGAGATATTGCGGATCGCATCGAGCCAACGAACAGGGCGGAGTTAACATCTCAAACTGCTTGAATTTTTGCTGTCGAGAAGTATCTCGATGCTACAAAGGTACTTAAATCACTCGCGGCACACGAATGCGTGTTCGAATCACCCTCGTGCACACGTCACACGGGTGATAAGGGAGATAAGGAGCAGGAGCCGTTCAGTTCGCTGAACCGATCGATCGTTAAAACGTGTCCCACTGATCGAAAAACGCATCACGCAAATGAAAAAAGAAGAGGAAAGACACGCGACGTCGCCGCGAGTAGGTCTCGGCCGCCAGGTAGAGAGGCCGAAGCAACCTTCGCCGCTCGAGCAACAGGTAGATACTGACGACGAGAGACGGTCGAAGATGGGAACGCGTGCCAACTCTCAGATGGACGATCACGGGATCGAAATGCCGAGATGCCGGAGCGGCTTCGTTAAGCCGGCGTCCACAACGGGCAACTGGAAAGCGGAGCGGGTGTCGGATCGCGATAAGCGCTCGCCGAGCGCATTCCTATCTGTCGTTCTACGTCGCCGGATAATCGCTGTCGGATAACCGACAGTTATTGACAGACGACGACGAGTGTGACTCGGGCTGGGAATTAGAGGTGTGGTAATTGCAGCACCGGCGCGATTATCTATACGCGATACAATATGATGGGAAATTTAAGTCGGAACGTCGCGATAGAGAACGTGCGCATTGTTTGGGCCGGGGTCGCGTGGTTGCGTTAGTCGAAAGATCTCTCCCGTTTGGGATTCCTCAGGAATTATATGAAACGTGTAAGTTACTCTAATATCGTAAATATAGAATGAGAGAGAGAGAGAGATTTTATTATGGATGTGTATCGTTACGAAACAATTATTATATATTTGCATAAATGCGTTTGTGTGCGTGGCTTATATCTTTTCTGCTGTTATTAATTCATATTATATAACAATATGCAATTTTTCTGTAAACAGAAACTGCAGTTTAGAGACTTGTCTCGTGGCACGTTATGAAGTATGAATATCTTTTCTAAATGCGATTAAACGCACAAGATATATTGAACAACTCCGTCTAATACGGGGGGCTAAAGTTAAGCGAACGACAATTGTATAATACACTATGATATAGCTGCATGTCAATCTGATTAATAACTCGATTATTAACACGTTACATCAATCATATACATATGTATATCATGGATCAATATACATGTATAACAGGACATTGATTTTTTTGATAATTCTCAGAGATAAAGTAATCTGCAGCTGAAGAATTTTCAGCGCTAATCTTGCGACGTGCACGACATTAAAATGCAATATGATCGATGTGTTAAGAGATATGTGGCACACGCTTATTAACTTATCATAATGGAACGACGTAAATTAATCGTGACCGTATTTAGTGCTTTCTATTAAATAATCGATTTTGATTACGCACAATAAATTTAAAAAAAACTGACAGTTTTCCTCATCGAATGTAGCAATTAAATCAGCTAAATTGATTATTAAAAAAACAAGATGGAATCATTGGAATTAAAGTAATTCTCTTTTATCTTTTAAATCAGATATCGATTAGATATCAAATTTTTAAAACAAATAATTAAATAATTCTCTATATCAATATTGCTTTTTGTACCTACACTCGACGTCTTTTGAATTCCTGTTTTTTCCCAGATAATTTTATAAGCTACTCTTAGGTGTGAAAGCCGCTTCAGTGCGTACGCATAAGAGGTAAGAGGGGGTGGGGGAGTTCAATCATCGCAATGAATTACAACGAGCCAGTCACTGAGAGTGACTCACCGAGTACTCTAGCCACCGGCCGCGGCTGCTGCCACACGGCGCGCGTCACACGCCGATAAAAGACTCTCTCGGCTCTCCTTGCTCTGGAAAGAGGAATTTGAACCGTTTGAGAGGGAAGTGAATAACACGAACTAGGCATTAGGCGGATGCCAGAAAGTCCCAGGGGAGAAGGGGGGACCACCGCGCTCCACACCTAGCCTGGACCGGTTCGACCGCGAATCATATGAATCATCGAAATACCATATCGAAGCGCGTCTATAAATGCGCTAACGTGGATTCCGAGTAAAATCAAGGGCCTAACGATATCCTCGGACTGAGAGCGCGTTTGTTCGCAGATTATAGCGATTATAGCGATGACGAGGGCACTTGCGCTAAGTGGCGGACTCGACAGTGGGATGATAAGTTGAAACTTTGTCCCTTACTCGACACACTTTTGGAAAGTGCGTTCACAAAAATGAAATGCTTTCACGGATAAATCGAATCCATCAGAATATCTTGCAGGCATCATGTTTTGATATAAACAATCACTTATCGAACCTAAATTAATCGTATTAAGTTATTCATATAAATTGACAAAACAATCTATTCTGTACAATCAGAGAATCTTAATTCCTAAAAAAAAACTTTAAAGAATTTTTGTTCGCACTGATTTAATGACATTGTAAACTACCGTTGTGAGAAAGTGATTTTTTTTTCTTGCCTGACTTTTAAGATTAATGTTATTAATTATTTATTACTAAAGAGTCTCCAAATAAGAACAAAGTCTCACAAATTGATCGTTGTCTAATTAATTGATTTCGTGATTATTATTATTATGTTTCGCGCGCTGGCATTTACTTATTGATTCTTATTGCCAATCATTTTACCTTTATCTCTAATTGTATATTTCAGTATAATTTGAAGGATTATTATACAAGGAATTTTATACACTTCGATAAGTTTCGCATAAAAAAATATATAAAATTTCTAAAATCTTCCTAAGCGTATCATATTATAAATCTGCAGTCTCCTCCCCCTATATCATTTCAAATTATGTTTCGGAGATCCCACGGCGTTTCCGGAATACACATTTTACCTTTATCTCCAATTGTCATTTTACCTTTATCTCCAATTGTATATTTCAGTATAATATAATTTTAAGGATTATTACAAGAAACTTCCTTCGATAAGTTTCGCATGAAAAAATATATAAAATTTTTAAAATCTTCCTAAACGATGCGTATCATATAAATCTGCAGTCTCTTCTCCCCCCTATATCTTTTCAAATTATTATGTTTCAAAGATCCCACGGCATTTCCGGAATACACATTTCACTTTTATCTCCAGTTGTCATTTTACCTTTATCTCCAATTGTATATTTCAGTATAATATATAATTTGAAGGATTATTACAAGGAACTTTCTTCGATAAGTTTCGCATGAAAAAATATATAAAATTTCTAAAATCTTCCTAAACGATGCGTATCATATAAATCTGCAGTCTCCTCCCCCCTATATCATTTCAAATTA
Source organism: Crematogaster levior (assembly GCA_901521435.1). NCBI lineage: Eukaryota > Metazoa > Arthropoda > Insecta > Hymenoptera > Formicidae > Crematogaster > Crematogaster levior. Next base: position 538,880 of record CABEGB010000113.1, on the reverse strand, counting down.
TTATGTTTCGGAGATCCCACGGCGTTTCCGGAATACATACGAACCGCACGTATGTATACGCATGACGACGAGAAACGTACGTTGGTATTCGTTAATTGACAGTCAAAGGGTAAACGCAGCAATTCGTAAACGGCGCGTGCTTCTGTTTGCTCAGCCCGACGTGGCATTAATTATGTTACAAGCGTACTGTTATATTTAGCGACGCCAGGGTAACAGGCGCATCCTGCACAGTGCGGGGATTTTCCGATGAACCGTTCGCCGCTTCGCACGCGAATTCCTCGCCGCATGCAACGTGAATATTTAATGCAACGTTCTTGCCAGCCGAGGACACGCGGGTGTCGTAAGAGTCTTCCTGCACGCCTTCCCGTTCATCACGACATAGCGAGTTCCCTGTCTCCCACGTTGCTCAGGGTCAAAGAAATGTATGTCCCCGCGATATCGACGGCTCACGCATGGAAATTCCGCGTCGCGGATTTGCGGAAACGTAACGGAGATCGATCGTGAAACTCGCAATTTTACAAATGCGTCGTTTGAATCGAGAACGCTTCCATGTGCGTTATATTATGCTCGTGTTCCCGCGTTACGAATCACTGAAAATCACGGGCTAACGAACGTCGTGCACGATTTCATTCGCTTATCAGAGTATAATAAACGCCGCAGGCTCCTGGATTGAGCTTTATTATTTTCTACGCACGGAAGCAAGCACTTAACTAAACTCGAGAGATCGATGCATGTGTGTGCCGGTGCATCGAGTATGCAGTACGCGGTTCGATACCTTCTGTACCTTTCACTGACTCAGATAAAGAATTATATTTAAACCAACGACACGTAACGTCGCGCAGCTGGGAGGAATGAAGAAATCGCGCGTTTTATCGCGATTTATCCACATTCGCGGAATGCGATATCGTAATTGCGTTGCAGAAGGACACACACACACACATGCGCGCTTCTCTCTCCGATATACCCCCTTGCTATTCAATTTCCCAGCTCGGGCAACATTTAACGACACGAAAGTACCGAATACACGAATTATCTTCTTTCACTCCTTATTTTTCGCAATTACACGAAAACTGTGTGCTGTAAAAGCAGCGAGTAAATCGTTCTGGAAGCAATCTTGTCCAAACGTCAGTGCTTCTGCTATTACACTTGGCGGCCGTAGCACAAAAAGACGGCTCACTGACGGCAGCAACAAAGAATCGGAGCATTTCCATCTCGATCTGCGAATGCCCGACGTCGGGAACTTTCTCAGTGCGGAATGAAAATGCGCAGCAGCGCCGGTTCAAGAAGGCACGTATGAGCATTCAGCTCATCTACACAGAGTGTTCCGTAACAACACCAAGATTACACGGAAAAGATTTCGTCGGATACCATCTCTTATATTCTATTTCATTTCGCGTAATGTCGTATTTCCATTCTTAAGGTTTTTTTAAATCTTACCTGTCTTCCATTTAAAAAAAGCTCTTAACATTTTGTTATTTGAGTAACCCGTGATTCCGATTTGATTTAATTAGCAAGGTACTTCATAATTTAGAAACTCCATACTTGGCATTTTTTCATTAAGCAACGATCGGCCTCCGTGAGCAACGTTCACCGCTGCATTTCCAAACACTCCGTATATATCGTATTTAAGATGTTTAATATCGTCGCGTGGAGAGGTGGAATAATTATTAAGCTGAGAACCGCGCCGGTAGAGTTGTTAACATCACGAAAGTGCATTTCTGCGAACCGTTCTCCATTTCTTTGCCGGGGCTAGCACTCTATTAACCCAGAGAACTGAACCGACAGCGAATCGCGATCGTTATCAAAGAGAGTCATTCAACCGAGCTCGGATACATATTGAACACAGATATCGGATGCCAGGAGTAAACAGCCTACATACTTGGTGAACGTCGGATGCGTGTGGGACGAAGCCAAACGCGGGCGACTGATGACACCGGCCGAATGCGGCGATACGAAATATCGGCGCGTTATGGATTTATCCAGCGGCTACGTAGATCGTTTCTCTATCGAAAGGACACTGCGGCGGGTTTCCTTTTCCCGCGACGGAAAACTTTCTCGAGATGCAACGATCTCGCTCGTGCACTCGCTCGCTCTCGGCGTACAACGCATTCGCGGAAGGTCTATATATAGCGACGCCGTCGCAGATACGCGCCCGAGTTTAATGTTTGCGACCGGGCCGGGAACCAGGGTTCGTAAGTAATTGCGGGCGTGAAATCCGGTTCACGCGGCGGCATTGCGCGGATACGTGTTATTATCGGTGGCCGATCGGAAACTGGCCGGATAGGAGCTTTCATAAGCACGCACGCGACACCCGTCGTCGTTCCGCAGGCAGGTATGCCGACCGGATCGACGGCCGGGATGTCCTGGATATACCGATGACCGGCTACTCTAGAAACTGGATTCGACGGAAAAAGGAAGGTCTGGAAGTTTCGGTCAGCTGCGTGTGAAAACAAGTCTCGACATTTTTTTCGGCATTCTCACGTGGATTCCTCAAAGGAGAACCTCCGAGTTCGAAATGACGAGGTTGCTCTTGGAATTTCAGCTAAACGAATTTAACGGCGTACTATTGATATCCCTCGGGAAATGAATCGGAAGTCAGAAGTCTGAATTTTTATTTTTACATCGAAAAGGATTACGTAGACATTTTCTCCAATAATTTTATATAAAATGTTTTTAAAACACATGCATTTTATTCCTAATGTTATTAGCACGATTTTATTGGTGTTTTTGGAGAGATTCTAGCGAGATTCTAATGAGAGAAAGAGAGAGAAAAATTGTGAGGTGCAATGGGATAAATTATTTCCTCTATAATATATTATTATTATAGAGAAAACTAAGACGTTATGGAACAGTGACGTTCATAAGGAGATAAAAGAGAATCAAGGTCAATGCGATATCGTAGTTCGATTTATACGAGAGAAGAAAGTATCGAGTTTCCGTAAACATCATGTACCTGACCTGGAGAGAAATTATATACTGTACAAATACTTCATCACATGTTTATTATCTATCTTAACAAATGGATAAACTTGAGACTTTTTGAGTCTTAGGTGTTGTCCATATGTGTCTCTATCTTCATCATGAAGATTATATTCAGCAAATAGAGTTTCATTTTTGCTGTCACAAACATCTGACATGCTTCCTCTGCTTGCACAGATTTAATTCTTTTTATATAAGAATATTACTCTTTTCGACACACAGCTTTTTATGTAAACGCTGTTTAAAAATATATTGTTACACTTGAAAAGGACCAAAACCAATGGTCGAAACGTTGTGGATCTAAATAAAGACATTATATAGCCAGTTTGCTGTCAAATATTACCTTTCTTTTTGGATTATATTCAGCGATCTAAACATTAAAATTTCAAGCACAATTGAGCGTTTTGATTAAAAAACTGCATTTCTTTCCGCAAAGAAATACTCACAATCTGTTTACAAAACCTTTATGTATTATTTTCTATTAGTCGATGATATGTAGATACAGGAAGCGTTGTGTTCCATGATAGAGATATTATGTATAAGTATAAAGAAAATATAAAAATTATATATTTTGAATAAGGAATACATTGATTTATATTTCTCAATTAATTGAAGTATGTATCAATTAGTTTCTTGAAATCGTCGATGTTTCACTTCGTTAAAAGCTGACGAATAAGAAGATCACTATCCTACCAAACCATTGGGTTAAGAGATTAAACGCTGAGAAGGCCAAGAGATAAGCAACTTGTCGCGATAGAAACGCATATATCTAACAATGTTATCTCGGTCTTCTGATTATATTATACAAAAAACTTACTCGCGATTCCCTCGGGAACAGCTTGAACTATATCTATCATTGGAATTCGTGTATCAGGAGCACTCGAGAAGAGGCACTCTTCGGATCGCGTTCTAAAAATATATGCCAAATAAATCTTGATTATGCATCCGAAACAAGACCCTTCCCCGGCTTGTACGTAGTGACCTCGCCGCAATTTGATCGTCAATTAACCCTTGTACTATCGAGAGGGGTCTGCCGGACCCCAACAGCGAGGTTTCATTCATATAACGTTTTTTAGTATCACTCGAGAGTGTCCGTCATCTCCTCACTTCACTCAAGTAGAATCGTCAGGCAAATTCTATTATTCGCATTCCACTATAAGTGCTTAACGTTGAAGATGAAAATATTTTAGTTAATTAAAATTAATATAATTGTCGTTTGACTTGTAAGCAATCGTATAAATAGAAAAATTATTGATCACGTTTTTGGATTAAATAGTAAATTAGATGTCTCGTGCTTTATATTTTTGTGTAACTTTTGTATTTAAAAAATATATACATACATATTTAATACAATTATAACACACACACACACACACACACACACACACAAATACAATTTATAATATACAAATTTATATTATATATATATATATATATATATATATATATATATATATTTATTTATTTATTTATATAAAAATATAAATATATATAAATATGTATAAATTGTATTAATACTATAAAAATAAATGAATATAAATACATGTGTTGTGCAGAACGCACTGCATTATACAAATTTGACTCTAGATTAGAAATAATGCATTGATCAGATCTTAGACTAGATCTTATGTTAAGCGCAACGGGACACTGCTCCCTCCCATAAAACGGAGTCCGCTGCGTAACACGACGTACCGCGTGTGTCCGAAGGAAGAAAAGTGCATGCGGAATAATGCGTGCGGTAGGGGATGGCGCCAATCCGCGTCCTCCCGTACCGCGCCACGCCGCTCCACGCCGCTCCTCGTCGCCGCCGTGGCCAGCGGAGTAGCTACGAGATATTCGAGTTTTTATTTCTGTTCCTCACATCTCTTTAATTCGTTTTTATCCTCGTCATAAATATAACCGTGTATCTCATTACTTCAAATAATGCGGAACAACTCGTCTGAGATCGACTATTTTCTCTCGAAAAATCGATTACATATCTGTGGGAGAAACATAAATTATTTTTATCACTTTGTACCATCTCAGCTTGTAAAACCATTTTATAAAACGACAAATATTCAGAAAAGTATTCAAGATATTGAGGAAGTTAAGTGGATTCCATTATTAGTCAGAATGTTTTAGGTAATATCAATGAAATTTAAATCGTGAGCGAGAATAATAAATATCTCGCTTAAATTGAATTTCGAATAAACAGTAACAAATCCGAATTCTATTTATTTCCAATTAGCTATTAGCGATACAGTGTCAGATCCTAATCAAAGAAATATATTTTCTAACACTTTTTAAAAAGCAAAAACTTTTGTGGCTCTCTTGCGTTTGCCTTCGGAGCAAGTAGTTACGCGCCTGTTCTTGGACGTATTAGTATCTCTAAGTATATCTCACACCGCAAGAAAGAGGAAGAGAAAAAGAGAGAGAGAAAGAGAGCGACGGAGGAAGAACGCGGGTTGTGTATCGGCTGGAACGATGAGGGATAGAGAAAGAAAGTCCACTGTGTCGGATGTCTGCTCGTCGGATCGTTTTTCTCCAAGGAGCGGCGCCTCCGCATGGGATCGGCCGACTGGATCGCCGGCACCGCGTCGTGTGTTGCATCGAAAAGAAAAAGAAAGATCACCGGGAAAAATACCGATGTGATACTCGAAGATGTTCCGTTCGAACGAAATTGAGAAAAAAAAGAATCTCGACTGGGTCAAGCTGAAAACGGAGGTGAAAATTTCGATCAAAAACTTGATTGAAACTTTAACTTTAAACGAGTACTTTCAAATTTCAGGTCATCTACACATTCTTTCGAACATTTGTAGAGAATGGACTTCATCCTTTTATATCTGTTGCTTTAACTGTCTATATTTGGTTTAAAATGGTCTTTCTTTGTCTTTCATTTTTTAAAATCCTTTTTTTTTTTAAAGTTTAGAAAAGAAGAATTCCTCTGTTTTTTTCTGTCAATTCGAAGTAATTATGCTTTTACGAAAAGGATCTAGGACTCGAATGTTTTGAGCCAAAAGGAATGGGAGTCGAGGTCGTTACTTTCTTCCTCGTAAGAAAAATTCCGCTTGGACGTAATACCGGTTTACGTTTACGTTTAAAAATAAGCCGAATCGACGGCACTGCACGTGCACGTGCTGCTGATTTCCAAAAAAGGACTCAAAGGTACGATAATTACCAACCGTTAACCCACAATTTTGAAAGCTGGTCACCTCTTTTCGTTTAAACCGCACAACGCCATGAATACAAAATGTGACGAAACAAACTGTCAAAAGATCTTACAGACAGAGAAGGGTCAATGCATCGTGATAAAGTGTCAACAAAAAGTTTCTAATCGTACACGTTAATCAAATCTTACAATCATATTTTCTTGCGCGTACTTTTTTCTCTGCTAATGTCACATTATCTGTTATATGTCCCTCGATATCTTCCGGCAACGGGAAATATAAACCAGCTGATCGGATCGTTGTGGAAATCAACTCAAGGTTTCCAACTCCTAAGTAATTCGATCGGCTCGTTATGTCGGGGTCCACGTCCCCTTTAATACTCTCTCCGTAATCTTTCCCCACGAGAAAGAGGAGCGATGAAAGTGATTTCTCGAACTAGGATCGCGGTGCGAATAACGATTGCCTCCTGGACTCCTTTTTTTCCTTCTTCACGATTGGTTTTCACCATGCGCGGTCGACCTCTGTCGCGTAGTTATTGAATCCCAGCGCGGGTCGAACCAGGCAAATTTCCAACATTTTGAACGTATTGAAAATGTTTGCCAAAAAGCTTATATCTCTTGTTAATCGAGAAACAATTATCACAGTCGCAATCCATTTGTCACGCAGCAACTTGCCTCATTTTCCTTCTTTTCTTTTTACGTACGAGCCGGTAGGTTCTCCAGTTTCACAATCATCGGCTCTGTTCAAGAACCTTGCGACCCTGGGCACTAATGTGCTTATGCGATGAAGGTAATTAACGGAGACAATGCTGGCGTTATCGCAATAAATTTGCAAGTTCCCTCGAGCGGTGCGATTAGATCGCCGCGCCGTCGTAGCGTGATTAAAGACGGCAAAACCGATCGAGACGACGGTTCGCGGTATCTCGAAGTCTGGGTTGGGCGAATCGCGCAATCCGATTGTTACTGGCGCGACATTGACAGGTCCAATCAGGGATCTAAGATACGCAGCGATCACCGCGTTGTACTTAATAATCGCTACGCTCGCGATGCTTTCTAATTACGAAAATTATTGCATATGAGCCTGGCGCCGGGAACGTTTTGCAACATTTCACCGTGTATTAATAGTGAATCGACTCACCTAGAACCGCTGATCACTCGCGAACGTTTGCGCGATTTTTGCGCAATTAGATATCAAGCCGCGAGTACGAAGGAGTTCGCTATAAATAGATAAACTATTCGTTTAATATCGTACATTTTACAAGCGAAATACAGTATCGACTGGTTCGCAAACGGATTGTCCTTTTTGTTCACTTTCTCAGTCATGTGCAAGAAGAAAATGCTCCATTTACGATAACGAATTGATATAAATATAAAAATGCCTCGATATCAACTGATTTTCATTATACTTACGCAAACACGAGAGATATGATCGTCGTTATTGCGCATTTTACAGATAAAATAGAATTGAAAAGCTATTTATACCTTCTACACAAGTTATCTCGCTACATAATTACTTTCTCGGAGGGGGAATAAACATATAATTATATTTATAACTGCAATTTTAACAACGTTAAGATTAAGGAGAAAACCCAGTAGGTGCGTATTTGCTCAATTAATCTTATATAACTTAATAAATTTAATCATGAAATGGTCTATTGCTCCTTCTTACCATTTATACGACATCGATTAACATAAATGTGAATCTGAGTAATTTAAGAAAAGTACATTAATTAAAATTAAGAACTGCCTGCTTGTTTGGAGTGAAATAAATTAATCGTGAAAGTGTAAATGGTATCACGATTTTCTAGTAATATCATTAAATATCAGTAAATAAAAATAAAAACAAAAATTTTATCACAAATAACATTTTTATAATGATAAATTTTATAAACTTTACAGTCATAATATTCTAAAATCACATCGTATATTAATTTAAAACGTATTTCGCAAATTTTTCAACTTATCGATCATACATACATTGCATGCATGACGATATTACTTAATAAAATCAACAAAATTATTGTCTTTATTTTATCTTAATTTTATGATTTTATAATTTATGATGGATATTATTATTCCGTGATGGTCAATTAAATAACGTTGCTGTAGAATCCGTTGTGGAATTTCCGATCGTTCCGGCGATACTTTCCGGTTTCCGTGGTCGGATTTTCACGCGCGTGCCTCTAATTTCACGCGCGGTTCGAAAGTCAACGATAAAAAGGCAGATAGCGGTGTACTTACCGGTCAGTTACAGTTCTCATGGTGCTATAAGGCGACGTGGGACACGATATGGGGCACGGTCGAGCATTCTCCCCGTCTTACGTACGTGCCCGGAGAACAATGACGGTCAATTGTCGCAATTAGAGCACCGAGTTTACCGTACGGATCAGCAACGCAGCTGTTTAAACGCGTGCAAGCGCCGGCAATTTTCGATCAGTTACAATTAATCTCGTCACGACACCCCGCGAAAGTCTCGCGTCGTGAAAATTTCTCAGCTACCAAAAAGAAAAATACATGCTCGATATATCGACGTTCTTGAATAATTCAGTGGCGTCACGGACACAATGGTTTCTCGAAAGTGGATTAAAATTGCTAAAACAATTTGGTTTCACTCTTTCAAAAAAAAAAAAAAAAAAAAAAAAAAAAAAAAAAAAGAGGAATTTAATAGCTAACAGTTATACAAGGCCAATCAGCAATGCGTTGAAATGTGGATATTTAATCACCCACATACGCGATGAAAATGAATATTCGATTGATCTGCCAGTCTCTGTTTTATTTCTGTAACGTTTGTCGATGACGAAATCGTGGCCCTCAGAATAAATAGAGTAACACACGAAGTATTCAGATTCAACGAAGAACCTCGTTGTTATTATGTTCGACACCTCGTGTTACGTTGTGCTACAATTATTATCTTATCTCGTAAGGATGTATCATGATAACGCATCCATTTACAATAGTCGATAAGTGCATCAACATTAGAGAGTTGTTCCCTTGGATTTCAAGCTAGTTGCTATTATAAATATGTTCTTATTGATCTTTCAAATGTGTTTTTATGAATGACTTAAATTTTTTTTACTGACATTTCGAAAGAATAAAATAACTAATTTAAAATTATGCATAAATTTCAAATATTGTAATAAAAATGAATTTTTATGAATAAGAATTTTCCTGATTTGCTCTATTCTACAAAATAACGAACGATTATTCACGCGTTATTCTCTTTCACCCTGTCTAATTGCAAGATATTAGCTAATCTACGTCGGTATACGTTTATGGCAAATAGCGGTTCACAAAGGACATTCCATTGCGTCTTACGTCGTCCACGTTATCTTTTGTATCACGAATGTTAGAACAAAGAGAAGAAAACGTCGATTCAAAATATTTCTATTTTCTCAAAGCTTAACATTATTAACAATGTCTGTTAATAATGTACTAAAAACATAATTTCGTAAAAAAAGTCATTTTTCAGATTCATAAGCAGTGAGCATCGAATGTTTAATTTAATAATCGAATATTCGATCATCCGAATACTGTCGTAATTTACAAAATGAAAATAACTTTGCCACATATGTGTCAATTCACACAGTTTAACATACGTTATATACGATATATTTTAAAAATATATAATCATAAATTTTCATTTTACTTTAATTTATTCATTAATTAATATAATTTTCTGCATTAACTAAGAAAAAAGATTCTTTAAAGATTTAAAATCGATATCGATTTTAAAGTTGATGATTTACTACATTTCAATGTCTGACAAATTTGATCGGTGGCACGCAGATAATTTGCCAGACGGGTTGATGAAAATTTAAATTTGTTTATTAATATTCACTGGCGATAGAAAAAGTTGAAAGTGTCTTTAAAGATTCTTGAACATTCGACAATCATACGTGAATCTTTTTCCAAAACCATAATCAAATCTGCAAGCAGCCATACGTTAAGATATTGTTGCCTCAAGCCTCTTGAATAATGCACAAAGTTTTAACAACATCGATTAAAGCTCGCAACTCAAGCGACCTGAATGCGCGAGCGAACGATACCATAGCCGAGGGTTAAGCCCGGCGGTACCGAGAATCGTGTAATGTATGATGACACGCGTAACAAGACTATCATCGGCAAAGCTGCTTTTTGCGGGACGCGCTATGAATATTGAACAAGGACTTGCGCATTCGTAATAATAAAGAGGCGTCTGTATACGATATTATATATGGCGGAAGAGCGGAATATATCGCATCTCAAGATAGACCTCGAGATATCGCCCACGATCTCCGAAACCATCCGATGATCGCGGTTTATTAATGAAATCTGATTTGCATACTTCCACTGCAACGACAGGCAATAGCTATAATTTGCGCCGACCAATATCTGTCTCGAACTGATGTCACGAGAAATAGCGATCAGTGAGAAGCATAGAGATTCAGAGAAGGATCGAAAGGATTCTCAATTGCTATTCGCTATTGCAATTGAATGTACAAAATAAATAATCGAGGTAATCACAAACTCCTAAGTTACGCCTTTTTTTACCAGAGTTCGTGGGTCATTAAAAAATAGACCTAGTAAAGTTAAGTTCTGAAAACAACTTTAAGCTTATGTCTATTGGGAAACAAAATTTTATCTAGTTTCTAATAATACAGATTATGGATTATAATAATGCATTTAGAATAAATGGAATAAATAAATTGAACTCGGCAACTCGATAATTGGTACGCAGTAACTTTATAACATAATCTTTCAAGAAAACGACGGAAGAAAATCGCAAACATATCTCCTTTAAACGCAAGGTTTTGTTTTTTCTTTTGAGGAGAAACGCGGGACTGAGTGGGGTTTTCGTTCTTGTCGCGGGATAATGCATCGTTTAAATCTTCCTTGTGTGATCTCCACTCGTGTTAAAATATTTGAATCCCGTGATGTGCCGCACTACGTCACGCGACGTCTCGTTTCGCGGCGGCACTTTTCCGCGCGGTCGACTGTGAGGAGCAAAACCGGTCTGGAACGAGTCCGCGTAACGACGCGACAGCTCGATGAACGCCGAGGTTGGCGTCACTGTCAGGTTTCGGCAATTAAACAGCAATTGGAACAAAACGGCAGCATGAGTGTAATCGCCTTAAAATTGCCGGAAAATCTTTAATCCCTAAGTCGCCAAGCAAATCTGAATGCTCGACTGGTATTTTAAGCCAAAGAGTTCAATAGCAACGATATCAGTTACAAGTACAAGTTGTTACACACGTGCAATGATTAATGTCTTTTGTTTTCTAACTTACAAGGATTTGAATAGTATGTAAAATTTTAATTCATATAATATCAATAATAATAAATATATATATAATATGTATATAATAATATAATATACATAAAACTGAATATATATATATATATATTCAATTTTATTATATAATATATATATTAATATAATATATTAATAATGTACAAAATTTCAATATACGTATAACATTTCTATTCGGCATATCACAAGTTCATGTACATTTCATTGATATACGCAAGTTTTATACGACTTTTAAAAATAAGTTTTACTTGTATACATAACGGATTTATCCATAAGGTTAATTAAGGGTTGATTAATATGTTTTATAAAAATATAATCGGTCTTTGAAAAATTCTTAAGAGATATCGGGTGAGACACATCTCTCTCTCTCTCTCTCTCTCTCTCTCTCTCTTCTCCCGTTTCTCTGTGTGAGATACGTACGATGATTATTTTAGTACATACGTTGGTAAACCTGGTCGCTGTCATTACACCCACGACGCTATGTCGCGCGACGTAATAGGAGCGTAACCGTACAAGCAGGCTCATGGCCTCGAACAAGTTTTTCTCTTTTTTTTCCCTTTTCGTAGCTCTGTAATCGTAGCATGGGCGCCGCAAGATCAACCGATTAACAACGAGAATCAAAACATTTAACTTATTTAATTCCAAAAGAATGCGTTGAATCGAGTTTACATTTCACAAATCACGCCAAAAACTTTCGCATATTGTTTACTTTCTTTATTTTCTAAATTTTAAACTTCTTGCTTTTTCTATTCTTGTTTTTTACATCGCACAGCGAGAACATCAATTGGCATTGCAGTAAAATTAAACGATAAACTTTAATACTTTTGATTTTACACTGTTTTGTTAAGACTGAATTATTTTATGATCATGATTTTATTGGATCAAGATGTATTATCTCGATTAAAGAAAAAAAGAAACAACTTCGGTGTCAGTTTAGTGTCACTTCTTGAAATTGTCCGACTCGACTTGGTGTGTTTTGACCCTAATTCTTGTCGGCAAAATATTTTTGCGACAAAGTACGAATGGGAATTAATTAGCACCCATAATATGCATCGCGTTCGGAGAATGTATTGTCCGAACAGGCACGTTCGTGAGATATCTTTCTTTTCGGTTCATTGTTACGCCACTGCACACGCGACGTATTTCGCCTACCACGTGCCCTGTACGGCCCACGATCAGATACATACCTGTACAGGGTGGTCCGGAAGAAGAAAATAGAAGTAAGACGAAAGACACTCCTGTCAATGCAGCATTAAAAATAACTACATTCGTTCGAGATCTGATTGTTACGACTTTCATTTTTGCAATGATTGAATTTAATAATTAATTTGTCACAAATTCCATTAAAACAGAGTGAATTTAAATGCGTTAAATTGCATTCAGATATCATCAAGATACATCGATTGTCAGTTCGACTTCGGCTACGATTTGGAGATATATGATTTTTAGAACACCCCGTATGCATCAAGAACAAGAAATTGCTCTCTAAGAAAGACAACTAGACAAAGATAGTCGATTAAGAACCAATTTACCTTTCGTTTAATACTTACGCGTAGCATGATTCTCAAAGTCCGTCAAGTAAAACGCGGTACTCGGTCGAAAGAGTAAAAAATAAGAATAACGTACGTAATTAAATTCTGCTTATCGGCCGTATGCCGACTCGACTCGTCCTTCGAAAAGCAGCCGCACGTGCCCAGGTTGTGTCGGGAACGCGTCAAAGATCACGTTCATCGCGGGGAAGAAACTGATTTACAGGAGCGCAGTGAACCTGTGAAAGGTATGGAATGGAAAGGAAAGGAGCGGACCGCAGCCGCCGGGTTGCAGCACTTCGTGAACGCGATAGAACGCGAGGCGCTTTTCACCGTTAGTCGCGCGGCTGACAGTCTTCTAGGAGTCAACTCTCGCGGTGCTCCATCGTCAAGCTCGATGAATCTCGCGGCAATCCGCGTGTAGCATTGCGATTTTCATCGCTATTTCATCCCAAATCGCCGGGGAAAAAGAAGAACCTTTTAATCCGATCGTTGATCAATCGACTTGTTAATGAAACAATTAAGAAAATTTGGAAAAAGAACACGAGCAAAAACAGTTTTGAAAAAATTTAGCACGGTTTTATCTCGATTTAAATGATTCTTAGCGAATTCGTCGATTTATATCACATCTTCGTACTAATGTAATATTCATATTAATATTCCCGAGTTGTGCTCTACTTTGACTGACAATGCGTCAACTGTTTTGAATTCGAGCCTTCTCGCAATATTAATACATCGAATATCTTCATATAATAGTACATTGTGTCATGAGGCCGAGAAGCGGCTTTATGAGTGCTGCAAGCTTCACACGAGTGTTAGAGTGGCGCTTGTTGGCCGAATGTCACATACTATTTTTTGTCACTAATATCCATAAAACGCCATTTTTGTCACGAATGCCCAAAAGGGGAACATCGCTCGGGTTTTGTTGTCCCACACTGTCACCACTTACTGATTTAGGCCGTACTTTTAATAGCCTAGGCCATCTAAGGTCTCACTTTTAAAGGTCTAGCCGTTTTTTTAATGGACTTGGACGTAATCTGCCATCTATCGATCACAGCAGGCCAAGAAATGGCTTTTTCTGGGCATTAGTGACAAAAAATTCAATTTTATACCAAATTAATATACCGGAATATACATATATGCGCATCATAATTTTTTTCTGAATATTCAAAAACGTAGAGAGAAACGGTTTAGATTTTGATTGTTATGTAAATTGCATACATGTGAAACGCGCGCATAAGTGAAACATGAAGGTGCAGTGTGGCGGTATTTTGCGAGCCGCAAATTGATTTCAGGCTGTCCGGTCGCGGCCTTTTGGCACGGGGCTTTGTGCAAGGCGACACCTTCCCAGAAATACAATCTCGGCGGCGCACGTGCGACTTGGGAAACGGCCGTTCCGCTAACTCTACCTGCGCACACACGTGACCATCTTCCTGCTCCATGAACGCGCTTCTCTTCTAGCCCGTGGCACATACGCTTTCGGCCCTTAAATGACACACGCATGAGTCATTCGTGTCCGAACCTGTTTTAAAATATTAAAACGTCCAAAGAATTTTAAAAAAATTCACACACCTAATTTTAATAGATTATTATATTTTCAAAAAAAGTTAAAAAAAATTAAATATTTCACTATTAATTATTACACGCGGTGCAAAATTTAAACGTTCTGTGAAAAAGTTTCCGAGAGCTACAATATATTTTGCGATTTTTTCCATTAACTTTAGGAGGCTATAACTCGGAGGGAAAGCATTTATGAACTCATGTTTATAAGAACTTTTCTTCTTATTTTGACCCCCAGAATACGTTCTTAAAATCTCTGATATAGGTTTAGAAACACCCTGTATATGTATAGGTTTATTTGTAGCTTTGTTTCTTCTCTATTCGAAGAATAATAAAAACTTTGAAGCTTTAGTCCTTAATTTATATCACTAACTTAAAAAATATTTTATATAATAATAAGTGTTTTCTACAACAGAAAGAAACAATTTACGTGAGATTTTCTAGAAATTTAAGATTCAAAATAGCGTAGATTGTGCCGAAAATGTTCGGTGATAATTTTTTGTGCGTGAGTGCAGCAGACACACAGTGCATTATAATATCTTTCCACGTATGTCTAGCCATATCCTTCGATAATTCCACGATGTACTCAAATTAATCACGGCTGAATTAATCCGGTCGCTGTTCAATGACAGGCCAATTATGTACGCTCTCCGAAGAGCGTATCTGCGATTCGTGCTACCCCGCCGACAGGCGAAATGCACCGCGAACGACTTTAAATCAACTATCTCGTATATATTGTGCGCTCGTATGTCGCGATGCCGCTCGTTTAATTCACGTTTTACGCTTGGATCCGATCGCTCCCTCTGCTCACCATGGGATTAAGTACTCGGAAAATAGCGAGCATGAATCGCCCCGCCGTATAGTTATCGCAAGTGATATGTATCTGAGATATTAATTACGTCTGTTATCCTAGAACCCGATATCATTATATATCAGGAGTCTAACGCGTCTAACTTATACAACGAATGAATTGCGTCAAAGAAAGAAGCTTCTCATACATTCCATCGAATTCATATCATGTTTATTTTAGCTTCTCCGTAGTTTCATATATTTTGTCAAGCAAGAAACAAATATTTTTAAAGAAAATAAAATTTTAAGTAAAAAATAAAATTCTCTTTCTCTCTCCTTTACAATTTCTCAACCTAGATTTCGAGGAGAATGCCCGGTTAAAATGGCTAAGCCGAAGCCAGCGAATATTAATTATGTGGTTAAATCGGTAAGAAAGCCGGGGCATGAAAGATCGAAGATCGCTCGATTAATAGATCATGCTAGGGCATGTTCACGCGCGCAACAAAATGCACGACATATATGAGTGCGTTCACACCTCTGTTACACATTAGCGACACGCGCGCGTTAGCGATGCAAATTTTTCCCGACCTGCACGAATGTCGAATCGATTGGTCTTGGAAAGAGGTCAACGTTTTCTCAAGATAACCATTTTTCGAGATGTTTATTATTTCCTTTTACTTTGACATTTAACTTCGCTGATAAAAACGAATGTGTACGTTTTTATTGATTTATGTATGTATATATGTACACACGCGTATATGCAACATATTTTATTACTACAGAATATTCTGCAGTGATAAAATTTAGTAAATTTAGTACATTTTAATTAACACTTTTATGATATGCAAAAACTTTCAATACGTCACTTCTATGTTGGTCGCCGTTTAATCGATTTTCCCGTCTCTCGCAAATTTTTAAAAATATTTCCAAATTCCTGCGGAAGACAACAACTAGAATGTGCACGAAATGCATTTAACGTGAGCTCAGCTTTTGCAACGTTTTATCAACATTTGAAGAGTCGCGCCTCGCACTTTCGCAATCTTCGCAAACTACGCGTGACATTCGTCAAAATACGAATGACGAGTGACGTAAACCCAAACTAATTATTCCGGCCGTTGTGTTTCGATACATGGTCGTCCGGTACCATTGCAACATCCCGTAACTTACGTCCTTATTTATCTGGAATGTTATATGTTACCATATAAACCGTGTACATATACCGACTTAAACGTTCTCTTTCTTTCTCGTATGTACACGTGACAGAGTGCTAAAACTCGTTATCTTAGAACTAGATGAATATTTAAAAAATAACGAGAAATGAAAGAAGGAGGAAAGAGGATAAAAGTGATTCAACAGAAACGTGAACACCGCGGGTCAAGAGTCGAGTCCCAACCGATTTGTCCATCAGATCTTGTGTGATTCCGGATTCAGCATCTGTTGTGAACCGCGCCGGTGCGGCCGATAAAAACGAGGATAAAAAGGCGATTGCACGTATCCGATTGGGTCGTTCCCGGTCCTTCCCTCCCTCTCTCTCTCACTCACGTTTCGCGCGATCGAGTTCGCGTGTATACCCAGTTACAGCTGATAAAACCGGATACCCCCGCTAACCAGGGGTTAAGTCGCCGGGATGCCTAATGTCGCTACTCGTTACGATTCCCTTATACGCTTAGCGAAGCGTCGCGTCGTCGCACGCGAATCGAGATAAAGGTTCGTTCACACTCCGTGTCGTGGCCGGTTCCCGAGCCAGGTCGGCCGCCAGCTTCCTCGATCACGTTGATTTCGCTAACGAGAGAGAGATGCGCACGACCGAGCCGCCGAGGGAGAAAAAAAATGTAAACATTGTTAGCGCCTTAGCCGTAGTTCATAAAAAAACGTCGTTTCCCGATCGGTTTAGATACATATGATTGTTTAAGAATACGAAGTTTAAGAATTACATTATTAATGCCTATTTGAATAGAAAAAAATTCCATAAAAGTCAATTCTAAGAAAATTAGTCAAAAATTAATTACGTTTATCTGGTGAGAAAATTAAAGGTTTGTCTTCTTAAAAGTTTGTCTTATAATATCTTTTGGACATTGAACGGAACAAACGTGAGAGATGACATTCGCGAAAGATGAACTCGTGCAAACGAAAAATCGTATCATTTCTCGTGTGGGCGCGAATGCGATCAAAAGTCACGGAGATACGAGTTCACGCGAAGAAGAACAAAGCCCGTAAACATCCTCTGCCCGTTATGGTAAACGAATGTTGGAATACGATGTGATGGAGAGGAAAAAGGCAGCACGACAATTCCGGTTAGATAATACGTTTATCCAGCAGCTCGCATCATCGTCAAAAAGAAATCGCGATAAATAGCAATTGCTGTCGCCCCAACTATTGCCAATTGCTGTTCCGCTCGTAATCCTTGCCAGAAGGTAGCCAAATTAAAATCTCTAAGAAAAAGAGACTGAACTAATGTAATTATGAACTATTTTAGCTTTTCAATTGGCGAATAACAATTGGTTGTACTTATCATAGAAAAAAAATAAAAAACTAAAATTGATTATTGTTATGCGTTTACATAACACACAATCTATATGCCAGTAAGATCTTTATTCGGACAGAGATAAAAATTACATAAGTACAAATCGATTTTGCATTCCTGCATGCTGAGTCATTGATGATGCTACATTGCGTATACATCCAGCGTTAATTTGGTCAAGTTTAGCTAAATGGAAAAGGACGAGATAAGAGACTCGGTGGATGCACGTTCCGGTCTCGCGAGCGAACCTGTGCCGCCGCAGGCGATGCGGCTCTCTTTTAAAATTTCTGCACGTGCAAGCGAGGCCGCGGGAAATCAAGTTCAATGGCGTCTCGGATGAAGATCTAAGCTGGCCGCACACGCGTATGGTCCGTGCATGCGTAAGAATCTACCCAGAAGAAGTGCGTCGCGCGACTCTCACGTCGCAGTTGCGTGTAGTCATAATACACTAGTATTATGCCCACATCTTTTAAAAGAGATAAGAAGAGAGAGAAAGAGAGAGAGGGGAGAGAAAATTTTGCTAAAATTTAATTTTGTTTAAAATACATATAATCACTTCCGAATTCTACATCCCAAAAAATTCTTTCTAGGATAGAAAAAACCGCTTCTCTTTCGCGGAATTGCTATATTTCCACATACACTTCACGCAAGATGTTATCACGACACTTGATCTATTTATGTACACGTGTGTGTGTGTGTGTTTTCTCGCATACAAATTGTCCCATCGTACCGCGGACCTTCCTATTAACCCTGACGACGCTAACATATTTTCTGCAAAGATGTGCGTGATGTCTGTTGTGTAAAGTCGCGTTTCCTGCTATTAAGTTTCTCTTCAACTCCTGATGCTTTATGAGGGAATATTTGTTACGTTTCCATAAAGAGATTAATAGGCGATTATAATATTCTTTATTAGCGTGTCCATAACTTTCATACTCTCTCTGTCCCACGTTTTGTTTTCTCCTATAAGGATATCCTCTCTATCAAACAACACAAAAAATAATTATATGCAATCTAAGTTTTTCGAGCGTGCCACACATGTTGGATCTTTCTTTCAAGTTTTTTTCATCGGCGCGTTATTTTTTATTTAGTAAGTGACTCTACAAATTAAGATCTCTTAATGTCTAATATATTACATAAAGCCATAATAAGCCGCTAAAACGACATTTTTGCTAAAACTGTGAAGAGCATTACGTTAACATTTTAATAACTGTTATCTCTTGTATTCGAAAAAATACCCAACGCTATCCATTATGTTTTCTCGGATCGCCCTCGGCGTTCCCGAAGCAGAAACCAAGAGAGCAAGAAGCGCGGCGTGCACGCCCACGTTCCAGCCGAGGCCCACGCCACCAGGACCGTAAGTATCGTGGTGGCCGCGATGTCGTGCCGCCCGGAACGCCCGGTCACACACATACACACACGCGAGACAATCTGGATGTCTATTCCGAATGTTAGTCGCCGAACCGCGGAAATGCCTCGCCGAGAAGGATCGGCGTTTAAATGCGCGCGCATGATCGTCTCGATGGCCGAGAGATCGAGTTGCGATCGTTCGTTCGTCTTAAACGTGCACGCGGAGCCGCGAGGGAACCGCGATGCGAGCGAACAAACAAGGATTTCATCCTTTCGTTTTATTCGCGTACATATTGCGGAATATTGTATAAATCTGGCGAATTTCAAGGAATTTTAATGAAGAATATTTTTTTTTTGTAGAACTTAATGGTCCTTTAAGAATGTAATCTTTAAAATAATCTTTAGCTTAGCAGAAAGTTGATTTCCTCCGAGGTTTGAGCATTTCTAAGACTTTACGAAATTAGATCTTTCGACATTTGAAACTTGAGAAACTTAAGGGCGTTACGGATTTTGTAATTATATTTAGAAAGCACGAGCCGACGTGTTTTAATTGCCTGGTCAAGGTACAACGGTGACCCTTGTCACCGCCGGAAAGACCGGAGAAACTTTTGGATCGGCTTATCCAGACGCGAGATCGACCGCTCGAATTTTCGCTTGAGACGCGGCGTAAAAGGACAAGGGATATGTACGCAACGACACGCACACAACGTAAGAAAGGAACGCGCGTTCGACCGTCACTCTAAGCTGCATCCGGCAAAGCGACGGTTTTTTGCGCTACGCCGAGTATTACATCCTTAAGCTCCGCCACTTGTCTTGGAAGTGGTCGAATGGTCGTCGTTTTGCACGCGGTGCAGCAGCTCGCGAGCGAGCAGAAGCGAGGCGAAAAGCTTCACCCAGCCGAGAAGAAAACGCGAATTTAAGAACTTTCGGGGTTTATATATCAAAAATTGATAAAATTAGCAATGTTTTTGCAATCAACTGTTGCTTTTTTAAAAACTTATTAATAATTTATTTAGTTTACTGAAGAAATGACAAATTTATAAAAGTGACCTCGATTGATGATAAGGGTCTCAAAACTGAGCTAATGTTGTGACACTTTAAGGACACACTATATTGAGTAAGTTCTCGTTGTCAGAATTCAAATACATTTTGTTTCCTTCAATATGTTGACATAATCTTCCATACTTTAAACGATCAATATTGTTATCGCATGACAGCTCACGCTGCGTTCCAAATATCGATCGCAAAGGATGTCATAAGCTCTATCTCGAATTCGTCCTCGGAATCTCATGAGCTACGGTAAAACAAAAATTGAGATAGTTATCGATTTTGTCTCAAATTATTTATTATTATTTATCAATTTATTTGAGGTAGCATTTTAGTTTCGGCAGACAAACAATATACTTCAAACGTATTGTAACAATGCTTTAGACGAGCTCGAATTCGGCAGATTTCAAGATAGATATTTGTAATTTTATGAATATGTCGTGCATTTGTATATATTTTAAAATGTATTTTGAAATGTATATTTGTATGCATTTCCAATTCTTTAATAGATACCCAATGAATAGAAAATAGAATAACCAATGTAGACTAACTCTAATCTCGATTTAACTTACTTATCTTTTTCTAGTTTTAAAAATTAGAAAAAGATAAAGCGCAAATTGGATCGAGATTAGAATTAATCTACATCGGTGGAAATAAATAAATGTTCTTCGTGTTACGTAAGATTCAAAATATGAAATATTCTACCTATCTAAAGTCCGACATAAATCACACATTTTCTAAAATGAATTTAGGATTCAGTAGTAACCGGCACGTGATTCAAACAATAATGTTTATAACTCGAATTAATATTAAGCCAACGATATGCACGGTGATAAAAGGTACCATGTTTATTTATTCGACATATTTTCGGTATATTTTCGGGCGACAAGTCTCTGAAGACGAATGAAATTCGAGCGCGAGCGAAGAGCATCGCGACTCCAGCTTTACGCACCGATTTATTACAAACGATTAATCCTGCCAACTGGTTAGTCGCGAGTTAGCTTCTTGACCTTACGGTAGCTTCGTCCCTACGCGCGTAACGTCTCAATTACGCTTTTTGTCATTACAAAATAGCGTATTTTCTGCGGGCGAGGAACTTTCTAATTAAGGAGAAGCGTTGCGCCACGCAAACGCTCTTCCACCGTAGAAAGATAATTGATCCGGAAGAATACACTGGAAATATTGCGGGAAAAACATAGCGATCAGTCTTCGCCGAAGAGAAAACTATGTCGAATTCACTATATAAAGGAAGTGATTAGACTAGAAGACTTCTAATCGCGGCGCAATATATTTGTACGAAATACATATTGTACACGTTTATAAAGGTTTAAGGAAATAATCTATAAATGTATATATTTCATGAAGACATATGTATATATGTATATAAAGAAATTTTTATTTTTTATATATATTTTATATATATATGGAAAAAATATTTTCCAGAATATGTGTGTGTGTGTATATATATGTATACACATATATATTGTAATATCATATTATATAATAAATTATACTATTCTTTATTATTTATTATTTAACTCTGGACAAAATAATATATTTTATTATGTAATATAATGAAATAGTGTATACACAAAAATACGTATAAAATATATATAGATATATACGCAATACTTTATATAATACATATATATACATATATGCTATGTACACTTTTAATGAAGATTCTCTTAACGATAGCAAACAAAATATCGATAAAGAAATTATACAGTAAAGTTCTTATTCTTTTTTAGCAATTGTAAATAGTTCTTTTCTATATAAAAAAATATGAGATTAGTTTCGTAGAAAAACAAGATTCTATCTTTCACACGCTTCGACGCTTTAACATCCACGATATAGTAGTTCATGTTCTCTCTTCGACTGTACTTTCTATATTTATTTACTACCTTTTCCTTTTTCTCTCCTTTTCCGGTCTCTAAATGCGAACGGCAGCAACGTTAGGTTCGCGCAAAGTATATGAAATAACAAAACGCGGAGAGGAATCGCCAAGTATCTCACGCGCGAGTTCCGCGCGATTGCGTCGGAGTCGAATGGACAAAAACGCGTCGAGAAGGAAGACGATTGCGCATCATTAGGTGTAATAAGCGCGCGAGACGCACGTTAATCCGGGTCGTTCGTTTCGAAAGAATACGCGCCCGCACTTTTATTTAAGTATTCAAGCCAACGTGCGACGTTCGCGCCACAAATTGGACTGTGAAGTTGCGCGCAGTGTTTCGCAGGCAATTTCAAACGGGAGTCGCGACGCATAATCGAGGCGGCTCATAAGTTGAAACCACAGTTCTATTAATAATCAAAGTAATAGGAAAAATATATATATATGGATGTGTGTGTGTATATAGTTCCTATTATATATATATATATATATATATAAAATAGAAACAAGATATATTATATATGTATTATATGATATATTATATGTATCTTATATATAGGACACACATATATCAGCAAACATCAACTAACTGTAACATTCCATCAATATTGTGATTTTATATATGATTTTTACTTACCGAAAAAGTCCTCCCAGCTAACCGAACCGTCGGAGTCCGCGGCGTTAACGCTCGCAGCTTCCGCGTCCACCTCGCTGCCCATCGCGACGCGCGTTCCTCGTCCAACAATCCCACGTTGATCGTCAACGTTAATCACGTTGCTGCTCACGCGACGTGCCGCAATCATCGCGCGTCACATCGCGCGACGTCTCGCCGGGACGTGTCGAACAAAGTCGTGGTCGCGCGCCCACGAGCGTGCGGCGATCACGACTGACATGTCTTTCGGCGCCGAAAGTATCGTCGTCGCAGGAGGGTGAAGGATCGCGGAACGACAAACGAGAGGTATACGCGTACGCCGGACGGAACGCGACTGGCACCACCGACTGACGCGACGTGACGCGCCAAAACTCGCTGAGGAGGGTAAGCGATCGCAGGCAAGCCGACGGGTCGGATCGGGCACTGTGCGCGCCGTACACATCGCACACGACGCGGTCGCAGGATGAAACGCGACTGACTTCAGATCAACGGCCGGCGCGCGGCGCGACGCGGCGCGGAGCGACGCGGCGCGTTGCGCCGAAAATCGCCGAGGGTGAACGATCCCGCCCCAACGGAGGTTCTTCCTGAGAATTCTGCGAAATGTATAATCCCGATTCGGGAACACTCCGCGGGAATTTCGAGAGAATTTATCTTAATCCGTGTACATGTACTATAAAAAATGAAAAATTTTACTCAAGTGAAATAACAGGGCTGGAAATCGAAATAATCTTATTGGCAATGTGTACTGAAAACAAATGTATATCGCTTATCTTTATAAAAGCGCACAATGTTAGGGAATTGTAAGATAAACATCAAGATGCTAATGTTATGTATAATATGTAATTGATATTTTCTTAATATCGATAATTAATAATTTATCGATAATACCAGTTTTATATTGGAATTATTATTAAATTGTATGAATACCAACAGTATAAAATTTGTAAATTTGTATTGTAGTAATAATTTTATATATATATATATATATATATATATATATATATTGCATATTATATTTATATAATATTATAATATAATGTACATAATATATTATATACGCAATACTGATATTACATACATACACTTTTCGAATTAATATTTATACCAATCAGCTTCCGCTTTAAGTGCTCTACAAAATTTAAAAAAATATGAGCAATATAACCGACATCTTTTGTACGATTTTTAATCTACATCTATATATATCTGCTATATGCGTGTGCTTAAAGTTAATTTACAATAAAATAACATCAAGTGACCTCCGGCGGCCAATACAAATCTTTCGGGAGTGTCGAAAGAGTGGTATTTTGGAAGATATATCCGCGGTATTTCGATGAGAAAGTGGAACCGGGAGATGCAGCATTGCGTGGAATATTAACGACCGGCGTAACGTCACTCTCGAAATAAAAGATCTTCTCGAATATATGTATATATATTGCTCAACCCAGGCGTTGTGAAAGTCACTGCTACACATTTCTTACGACCTCTCCCCGCTACCCTTCCCTTTACCCCCCGCGCCGGGTTGCGTTTACTTTTTGGAGGAGTGTGGAATACAACGCACCTACATGCACGCATATATTAGGGGTCCGCACGTCCACGAGATCGCCGACGTTCTATTATTAGACAGCCGGCGCTTGCCGCGACGGCGGGATGAATGGGAGATTGCTCTCCGAGGAGATTAGGATGTCGCCCTTCAACCCGCCGTGAACAAAAATTATATCTTGCTTTCTGAAAAATCAAAATAGGAACGACGAAATTCAAGCACGAAATTCTCCGATTTAGCGAAGCCCTTCGAAGATAAATCGATCGTAGCACTCGAATTAATCTTCGCTATTGTTAATTACGGTATCGAGCGAAAAAATTATAAAATTCTGAACTTCATTTCTATACATTTCTACGATCGAACTGTTTTGAATTGATATTTCTTTTCCAATCTTTTTTTTACATGCCCTTTTATTCTGATATTTGTAAATAGATTTTTAATATTGCAAAGTTAATTGTATGTCGATTAATTTGATTAAATTTCGTAATACTAAAAAATACAAAACTTGAAACAATATTTATTAATATGACACAAATGTGTAGCAAAAGAAATTGAACTCATTAATTATTTCATAATTTCTTTTATCTTTGTAACATCTTGTATATTTTCTATTTCTTGCGAGAGCGAGTAAAAAAAAAGAAAGGCAAAATTTAATTAAGAACTATTAATAATAATAATGAGATTATTGAACTACGACATACGATCATACATCTTGTAGTAATATAATTAAAACACACATATAATTAATAATTTATATAAAAAATATACATTTTTATTTTAATAATCTGTTTATATAAATAGATATTTTATTAGATATAATATATATCTATTTAGATAAGGATATTTTAATTATTATAAAAATAGAAATAATGTGTATATATATATATATATATATGTATGTATAGCATATGTATGTGTGCATATACATATATATATTATATATATATATATATTTATATATTACATTTATAATATATATAATATACGTGCAATAATACAGAGGAAAAAACCAAACAATCTGTTGATCATACATATTCATTTTATATTTCGCATCGTAATAAACAACGTACATATACAAGATCGTTATAAGAAAAATGCCGATGCGAGTATATAATCTAATACACAGTTCATTACATACATTTTTTTTTCTTCTTTCTTATTTAGTAGTTACATCTCCGATCATAGTCATATCTCTTTCGCTTAAACTTAAATTATCGCGTCTTACGAAACAATAGTCGTTTCTTTAACAATACTTAGGAGAACACACCCTTGCTGCGCCGTGACTTTAATTATTACTACTATAAAATCCGTTTTATTGCCAGATATAAACTTATACAAAGTAACGTAATATATTTGGCCGTATAAAATATTGACGGATAAGTTATTCGTTCCGCAGACTTCACCATCATCCTTTCAAATTTATCTCGCGCGGAATTTAACTGAACAGATAGTTTCCTGGATACTTTCCGGGTTACCAAGTATCATTCTGTACTTAAATAACACTACAAAAAAATTCGCAAATAAAAATAGAATATAAATACGAATAATGTGTGATTGATGACAGTTAGTCTCGAACAATGACGATGTTCTTGTGGCACACAGGTACACATATGTGTAAACATATATTAACTTAGCACGATACAAATAAATTATCACAAATTGTATTGTAAAAAAAATATTGTACAATGTAATTCTAATATAAATTTATAAATAAATCACGACAACGAAAGCACTAACGATGATTAAACATCAATTAATATTTTTTAAATTCAGAGATTAAAAATGCCTATCTAAAAAATCATAAAGTCACAGGATAGTGTGAAATCGACTAAATCGTGTACTTCCAACATATAATAAGTTATATCATCGCAAGAATTAAACATCTTACTCGTACAGAATTATTAAACATTTCACTCACATATTGAAGAACGTGATCTTGTTTCAGTCACATGCATTACTAATCCCGGACTGAATCTTATTAGCCTTTTTCAAACATCAACACTTTGTCATGATAATTTAAATTTCACAAATTTAATGTATATTACGATTTATATTTATGATTTGTATACTGCACATATAGCAAATACATACCATCAAAATTAATGTATGTTTGAATACGTTATTATCAAAATTAGCGGAACGAATTAGCTTAATGAAGAAATGCCATATTTACAGAGTTGATATTAACAAAGAAAAGTATGTGACATGCGTAATGAGGAAAGAATCTGTGTTATCTCTTCCTGTACTGCTCAATCAAGAAATTATACTTGGATAATTCCTTATATTTTACAATCATTCTTGAGCAGCTACATAGAGAAAAAGTTATGAAAAACAAGATTTCATAAAGAGTATGACCATTACCTCTTTTCTTTATGATCTATTGCACAAGAAACATTCTTAAATCAAGATTTTGTATAACTATTTTTTTATATAATTATCTTTGTTATTATGCAAAGCTCATTTTTGTATCTGAACTGTATTTTATCTTTTTAAAGAAAAAAATATAAGAATAAAAATTTTTAAAACTGTCTACCATGTTATCGATTAAATAAATCAGCATGTATCACAAGTATCCAATGTAGATTGTAAATATATAACTGAAATATTGATTAATGATTGATTTTAATATAATTACACCTATAACACTGCGCAATATTAACATTAATAAATTTAATCTAATAACTAAATTGCGAAAGTTTACTTGTACAATCTTAAATCAACAGACATTGCGTCTTTTTAAAGAAATATTACGACATCTACGCAATCAACGTTTCTACATGAACATATTATTCTATTGAATCTCTGCAATTTTATAGGAGGAAGTCACTTAGTATTATTCATTATTATTTTATCGCTATTCTGTTCGCTATACAACTATTTAGAAGTCCTATGTGTATCAGATAATTATCGAAAAGCAAATTATACAATGACGAAGCAGTCTTAAACAAATTGGCGCGATGTATATCTACAACATCGTCAATGGGTGACATTTTATCAAATAATATTTAATTTCATATTTCCTATTAAAGTGAATGCCGATGGTATCATTGTTAAAAGTTTATAATACTAATAGGACCCAGTTTTCCTTTAAGATGAACCTTTCCTTCTTTTATGCGTAACCTTGGTCGGATCGTCCTTAATCTCTTTATGTTGTTCCTCAGCTCCAAATCCTATAATAAATAATAAATAAATATATATATATATATATATATATATATATATATATATATACACACATACACACACTATATATATATATATATATATATATATATATATATATATATATATGTGTGTGTGTGTGTGTGTGTGTGTGTGTGTGCGTGCATGTATATATGTAAATATATCAGATGTATATGTATAATTCTTAAATCAAGATACATATAATGGCCCATCAAAAATTTCTAATAATTTTTAATAACAAATTTCTGTGACAGATTGGTAAAAATAATTTTTTTTCTAATAAATAAAGTGTCAGCAATGTTTTCTCAAACTTAGTTTAACGCATTTTATATGACTAAAAAATAATGTTTTGCAAATTAATCCTTTTGACAGTATCGTAAATTAACTGGCTACTCAATTCGTTAATGCATCAATAACGTATTAAATTGATTTAATGCTTGATAATAAATTATTGTTCAATCTAATATCTCATAAATCTGATATTAATTAAAAGTGCAATGGTAATAAACCATATTATATGTTTCGGTATTTACATATGAAATATATATATATGAATCTTACGTTTTCTCTTTGCCACACGTGAACGTGTCACACGTAAACTATTTTGGGAGTTAGGTACGGACACCTCAATCTTTTTCCTTAATCGCGCCACTTCTTCCATTGCTGGTGTCATCCATTTTGGTTTGAGTTCACTACTAAAAATACGGAAAATCAGACATTAAACAATCAAACAATCAAATTATTAAAGATATAAGTAATATAAACAAGTAATAAGATGCAAACTGGACACTTACTCCGATGATTTTGGTGTTCCTTTATGTCTAAATGAACCTGATTGCTTCTCTTTCATCTTACGAAGTACTTCTAACATTGCGTATGTCGGCAGAGATGGTGGCCGTGGAGATTCGGGCAATGGTGGTGTAAGAGGCGGTGTGAGAGGCGAAGGTGGCAGTTGAGATGAACTAATTTTTGCAAGTTTGTCCGGATGCAATGCTAACACTGCTTCCCAACTGAATTCTTTTTTTTGAGCTGGAGGTTTAGGCTGAGTATTTCGTGTTATTCGAATCTAAAGCAAATAATAATCAATTATGTGTATAACAAAGTAATAATCAATTATGCATGTGTGTAAACTTACAAATTAGCAAATATTTTAAATTCAAGTAAATTTTTACCTCGCCGTTTACAGGCCTGCAAGGTTTTCTTTCTCTTAAATATGGTCGTTCAAAAAATATAGAAGTTGTAAGATTTTCATTGGACTCTTTCATATTATACAAACATATAGGAATATTGCCATCTTGGCTGCTGTGTAGAAATAAATTCCGCAAATAGGAATAGTTGGGTTTAGTCTCAAATTCCAGCTCAGTAATATACTTCATATATTTCATGATTGCAGCTACAAAAATAAATATTATATAAAATAATATATATCTATATATGTGCATGCATGCACAGGAAAACAAATCATTTTATTATACTTATAGTTATACTTATAATATTTTTACTAACCTGGTGGTTTTTTCTTGTGAGGGAAGCACTTATCCATAAATAGAGGCAAATCTGATAAGAGAATCTCTTTTTGTTGATGAACTTCTTCGGGATCCATAGTAAAACCTATTTCATCATTATCTTGCTCCCAAGGTAGCTTTCCACACAACCATTGTATAATATTATATCCTAAAGTCTCTAAATCTCCTCTCCTTGAATGTGCTGAAAAATATTTTATCTAATAAAAACACACATACATACATACATATATATATATATATATATATATATATAAAATTATCTTATTTTATTTAGAAAATACGAGAAAGCTTAGTTTATCAAATACAGTTACACATTAAATGCTATTTATTTAAATAATATAATTTGCTACTCATTAATACATCTTTTGCTAATGTTAAACAGCTTAATAATTCCCACCAACTTTTCTTGAGAAAGAAAATTTTATATTTTTTAATAATCTCGACACAAAATGATAAGTATACCAGACTATCTGTTAGTATAATGATCGACATACTTCCATGATGAGCGTCCCGCGATGTAAATTCTAAAGTGCCCTCGTGAGCTCTTCTCTCATCATGTACGAACGGTTTATGTTCACCGGTTCCTGTACGGAAACGATACGCCAGTCCATAGTCTACTAAGTACGCCATAGATTTCTCCTTTCCTATTCCGTCCTCATACGATAACAAGATATTTGGTCCCTTAATATCTGCATGAGCATATCCTTTACTGTGAATATACTCTAATGCATCCAGCTATACAAAAAAGGAGAGGGATTAAAATTCTTGAGCAACCGCAAGCTCGATTCAACCGGTTATTAATTACAAGACTCGCATTTCCAAGCGTGAAATTTACCATTTGTACAGCTAACGTATTAACGAGTCTCGTTGGCAATTTCTTCCTATGCGAGAGAAATAGTTTTCCGATATCTACTCCGTATCGTGGTATTACTAGAAACCTGTATCGTTGACCTCTGTAAATATAAGAGCCCGATCCTTCGTATGTGGGGACACCAATTCTCCTCTTTCCTAGAGACTCGCACCAACTTTTGACTGTAAAATATACCAGAACATAAACAATACAATCATTTTATATTTGTATTCACATACATCTCTAAATTGTAAATGTAATTAATATAAATTTTGTTACTTACTCATGTGCTTGCGTGCTGCTCTTATATAAAAATTCATTTCAACAAATAATGGCCCATTATTATGAGGTTCAATCTTTACCACGTACTTTGCATCTTGACCAACAGGTGACGTAATGTCATTAGAGGCTGTGGAGGAGAAATAATGTTATCATTCAAACATAAATATGGAACAGATGATATGGATTACTTCAAAGCTATAAAAATAGATTGCAATATGAAAATATTTACCGAGATAAATGTCTCCAAAACCACCATATCCAATGGTATTACCCAGCCTCCACTTATTCTGCGTAACGTCCGTCAAGATTTCTCCCACTGGTAGTTGTGCTGGCAACTTGCAGCCTGCAGCTGCCACTCTTTTGATAGGCACCTCATCCGCTCGTCTTGGTGGCATTCTATCGTTATTAAATCACTGACATGTACATTGAATTCACCATTAATTCGACAAAAATGCAACTTGTACACAAAAAAGATCTCATTCACATTGTAACAAGATTTGTACTTGCTATCAAAATTGTATCGTAGAGACAAGACTTATTCGACACAAATGTGATAGCAATAAACTGTATGAACAAAATCTTGTACAAACAAAAAACACACACACACACACACGTCAAGGATATTAATAGTCTTACACTTTATTTCTTCATTTATTTCTTAAAAAATGCTGCTTGTATACATTTTTTCCGAGATGCTTCATTTAATATTAATCGTAAGAATATCTCATTATTAAAATAATGACATACAATACATATGTATATATCAAGTGTATCTGTTTCATAGATGCGTAGACAAATTTTTACAACATCAAGGATGCCTACATACACATTTGTAATTAAGAATAAAAAGCAGATGTTCAGTGTATAACATTAAAAAACATAAAACTGTATATTTACCTCCCTCTACTTTTATTTTCCCTTAAGATAGATATGTGCTAATTGTCCTCTTTCATAGTTTTTTTTTAAATATGTATATACATTAATTTTATTATTTCTGGCATTCGTAGCAACAATTATCAATCCTTTTTCGATGATTCAAATGAAACGTGCCACACGGCACGATAAAACACTACTCTTCTTTAAAAATACCGTTCATCACACACATGTAGAGTCGAAAACGTGTAACTAAGATACATGTACATCGGAATCGTTGTAAACAATTTAACAATTCAAACAGCTGATAAGGAGGCTACTGAATATTCTTCAGCGATTAGTGCGAATAGCAAATTTAATCACCTGCACTATTTTGCACGCTAAAAAGTTTTTACTATACATGAAGTGATTAAAGTAAACAAAAACACGACATGAACATCTTGACTCGTGAAATGTTTAATCGTCGCGCATTTTCGAGACGCGTGTCGGATATTTCGTCAGCCAAAGTCCATGTAATGTTTCTGCACTCGAGTATACCTTTATGTACTCTTTGGAACACACAAGAGCGGAATAGTGCAAGCAACCGAGTAAGACTGATTTTTTTTTCTTCTAAGGTCCTTGCGACAATTTTTGGTGATTACGACTTACATGATGCAATAATAATAAAAAAATAATGCATAATTGCATAATATTGCATTTATTGCATAATTGTTAAATAACGGTAAATCATTATAATGTAAATCCTCTTACATGTATCCTCACGACACACAATCCTCACGACACTTTCTACGTGTAATTCACAGGAAACGTACAAGGAGAACCTCCCTCGCGAACTAAATCAATCGTGCGAAACAACCAGAAGGGGAGACTTCAAACAACACAACTACGTCGACAAACAGATCCAGTTCGTGCATGAAAAGGAGCGTTCGTTACAAGTGTGTTTCGACGTCGCTGATAACGAGAGCACAACCGCCGATACGGATCCATTTAAAAAACCAAGCGCGTCAACATGCCGCTCTACGTAACAACGATATACTTACATGGACGTGCTTTTCTAACGAGCTTTTTTTCCTATTTTTTTTTTTTTTTTTGCATCGACCTACTACTTTAACGTGAGGAACTCATGTCGCGCATTCGAACAGCGAGCACTCGCGGAGAAATGACGTCTCGAAATGGGAAACGAGAGATTCGCAGTCTTTTAGGTCTCGCCGGACGCCAGGCGCATCCCGAGAGGTTAATGACGACGGGAGTCGCGAGCGGAAGTTCGGAGGTGCCGCGCGCGGCGATCAGCCGGCGGCCTCTCCTCCAAGACGCGCGCGTGTGCGTAGGGATTCGTGCGGGTAGGACTTGACGAGCGGGACGCGGGCCGTCCCGGTCGCCGACCGCGCGACGCCTAACGACGTTACACGTCGTCCCGTACGTTCGACGGATACTTGACGTCCCGTCGATGCCGTTACGGCACGAGCGGGAAGCGCGCTCGGGGCCGAAACGCGCCTGCCGATGCCCGCCGCTCACGGCCGACAGACACGGTCGCACAGTCGCAGCCTGCGGTTTCCGCCTCTCGGCTACTCGCGCGCTTTTCTCCGCACCGACGAGTCACATCGCACCGCCTCGGTAAACACGCTCCTCTCGCGGAAGCGTCGATCAGCTGGAACCCGTCTCCGACGACACCTCTCGCGTAGGAGCAGCGCGCAGCGCGTATCGCGCGACAAGCGGACAGCCGAGTCGACGACGGTCTTTTTTTTTTTTTTTCGAATGTGACAGAACGCAACGGAAAGCGATTGGCTGATGGGAGAGCCGCACGCGCGCGAGACACGGCCAATGACGTTCGACGTCCAATAGGAAGACGAGTTTCCTAGGGACCACGGTGTCCCCGGCTGAAGTCCCTAGGGTACGCGTTTGCCCATTGGACGCCGGGATATCACGCGCGTGTGAAATCTGCATAAAACCGGCACGCACGACCGGCGGAAAGGTAATTGAATTTTTTTTTTCAGAAAATTTCGGAACGCATTCTGCTAACTTTCAGTTTTATGCCTATTTTTATCAATGTGGATTAATTTCGATCTCGACTTAACTTATTTTTTACCTTTTTCTAGTTTCTTAGAACTTGAAAAGGTAAAAAATGAATTAAACCGAGAGTGAAGTTAATAATCTATATTGGTAGAAATGGACGTTAGACTGTCAGTGTTCCAAAACTCATTGAACAAAATATTTCAACATTTCAAGTTTAAGAATGTTTGTTAAATAAAGAAAATACCCAAACGGTAGAACAATTTACAATATTATAATTTCTTACCGAACTATATAAGTGTAATATAACACATGTTGTACATAACAGTTATACATTGTTGAGGAAAATTATAATATTGATGTAATATTACTGTTAGTTGGTGTTTGCTAAGGATAAAATTAATTTCATTAACTTCAGTCATGCTTACGATGTTTACAATAATTGGCGTATATTGTTTGATAAAATTTAAAGATTTAAAGACTGCTTATGGAATTTTATTCTAAATACATACATTTTCCCTATGTTCAATTGTGATAGTTGATAATTTACATCGGACTGTTCAACGTGAAATGAACAGGAGGCCGCTCTTGTAGAAGGGATTTGTAGAATTTAAAGTTTGGCGGTATCTAATATATAAAGACAAATATACACATACACCGAAATAGAAGATACATCTTAAAATATAGGTATGTATATATATAAAATTCATTCGTTATGACTTCAAATACAATAAAAATAAAAATAAGAGTGTGCCACATGACAGTGTTTAGCTCCTATTTCCTATATATATATATATATAATATATAGAATAATCATTTGGAATATACGACAAAATATATAACGCAATTATAATGTCGATGATGAAGAGCAAAAGTGCTCTTCGATTTAGTAGTAAGTAGAATCGCATCTGTAGTCGAGCTCTCTCCTTTAAAAATCTTACTGGATGTTCTTCAGTGAGTAATCAGTCGCTGGAAGAAAGGGAAGAACTCGACGCAAGTGCGACTCCTCACTACATCGGGATAAAACAGTATTTTTGCTGACGATTGTACGTGTACAACGTGTATCCTAAAATCATTTATTTCTCCTTTATGCCAACCAATTTCGCACTTACTTCCCACAGACGAAGCGCTACTTCCGGATCCAGATCCTTTTTAGAGACGTAGAGCTTGCAATCGCGATACAGATGTCCGCTTTCTTCGGACAACGACGATTCCGTCGCACAATGCAGTATCGTTTGCGCACCCTGTGAATATTTTGTTTTTTTTTTACTTAGAAAATATTTCCCAGAGCAATGAAAGATTTTTTTAAAGACGTAATATATTTACCTGATTTGGAGTGCGTAAAAACATAAGAGCAACCGGCGAGAAAATGATATAGTGAAACCAGCTTCTTTTCACGTTCCTGAATAGACCGGTGTAGGTAAATCCGGGACACACCATGTAAACATTGATACCGGTATTTTCTGTCCGTTTTGCAAGCTCGGCGGCAAAGTATGCGTTCGCGAGTTTCGAATTACAATAGCCAGGATTCATTCTGCTTTTCACTGGCAATCCTTTCTCGCCATTCAAGTTTGAAAAATCTATTACTCCAGATTCCAAAAGCTTGGACGTCACTACCACTATTCTGTATAAGATTTTAATTTAACATCTTTTTGTCAAACTTTAAAATATTATATCGTATAATTACTAACCTGCTGGGAGCGCTTTCCTTCAGGCGATCCAGAAGTAAGTTGGTAAGTAGAAAGTGGCCCAAGTGATTCACTCCAAAATGGATCTCGAACCCATCTTTCGTCAACGCGTGATCTTTAAGAGGTGCGTACACTCCGGCATTATTGATCAGCACATGAATTTGGGGAAATTTCTTTAGCACTTCATTGGCAAATTCTCTGATCGATGAGAAAGATGCGAGATCCAATTCCATGGGAATCTGCAAAAAAAAAGAGATAAAAATTAATTGAAAAAATACCTAGATCGAATCAACCACTTATTGTACGTAAACAGAGATAAGTCCAAGATCAAAGAATAAGCTATATATAGCTTATTCTTATATAGGGTGTCCTTAAACAAAGCTAAACTTTATTGTCTAAATGAATTTGTACTTCTCAGAGTCCTCAGTACAATAATTTAAGATGTATTAAATAGAAAAGATAAATATTAGGTCATGTTGACAGTAACAACTTAAAAAAGAGTACAATACAATAAACATAAAAATCAAAAGAGAAAGAAAGAGAAAGAGATAACCGTATCGAATACATATTAAGTTAGAAAATAAAGGAGAGAAATAGAAATCAAATAGAAACAGAAATGAAATTTCATAATTCGACATTCTTGGTGTTTTACCAAGAGAATATTACCAATTCGCCAGTGGGAATCTTGCTGCGTATTTCCGTTATGGCATTTTTCGCACTTTGTACATCCCTGCAAGCCATGATGACCGTCGCTCTTCGCTTGGCCAGCTCCTTCGCCGTCTCCTTGCCGATGCCAGAGTTGGCGCCGGTCACGAGGAACACGCGACCCTCCAGATTGCTGGTGCTCTTGCATCTTCCCCAGGTGCGCTCTCGGCACTTGCGGAGCAAGCCGATGAGCAGGACCACCGGCAGTATGAAGTAACACCACGAAGATACCATATTAACCGACGGCTTCAACCTCGCGGCATGAGATGACTGTCCGGGCGTGGTGAATCACGATGACTGGCCTGGACTGGCCTTAAACGCGATGATCGTTAATGCATATTGAGTATATGGCACAATATCCACGCGCGTTTCCTCAGACTTTTGTCAATCGAGCGGAGCTTCACTCTAATTTACACGCGTGCCACATCGTGAGCTGTAACTGGAGTACGTCGCGTGCGATGCACCACGATCGAGCACGAGAAACATCGGTCTGCGAATCTGATCATATGCTTACCTCGACCACTCCGAGCGATCGCACATCTCGAGCGATCCCGCACGAGAACGAAATCACCGCAGCCTTACAAATGTGCAACGCACTGACGCGGAGCTTTATTTACAATCGCAGCGCGCAAGCGCCGCAACGTAAAAAGCTCCCCGTTGTCTTCGCGCGAACCCTCGAATCCCTTTCGAAAATTCTTAGAATTCATTCGGTTTAACGCAATATTTGACCGAATCATGACCAAAACATGATTTTTGTCATAATTTAGTCAATATGACGTTAAATTGACATTATTTTGACTTTCTTGCTGTCCTTGGGTGAAAATAATTATAAAGATAGACTTCGATCGATTTCGATCGCGCTGATTCACGAATTCTTCATTAATTAATTTCTCATTATTGTCGTCCCAGCAAACATCAGCTAACAATAACATTGTAGTAATCTAGGTAGTTTGAAATGAAGCTGAATTAATAATTTATATTTCAACGCGTCGAATATGTATAATAAAAACATAGTGTTTAAGTACGAACTTGGTTTATTCAATAGATTGTAATAAAATATTGATAAATATAATTTTGCAATTGCATTCTGTGACCATATACATATATCGTGTATTCTTTATCTATGTTTTTTTCTTTCCTGTCGATTTTACAAAACAAATTGTGAAAATTAATAAGATTGCATCGTTGTTTCGTGTGATATTAAAATTTAAAGCTTGTATAAATCTACGGACTAGTTGGCACACAAATTACATGTTCCAATAAATTATATGTACTTTTATAATAAATTTTAGTAATTCTGTAGTCACTTAAAATATACGTTAAGGCACACGATACCATATACTCTTTTCCACGTGCATCAATCAACATAATCATTACAGATAGAATATTCATATATATATATATAAATTTGATTCTTACTGTATATATATAAATTATTGTGTATAATGCTTTTTGTTTCTTTTTAATTTATATTGTAGAGATTCATATAGGTGCTTTCAATAACATCAGTTCGGAGAAATAAAAATTAATAGGCTTCATATACATATTACGTACGTTATTTTACAAGTTAAAAAATACCTTCTCTTTTGCGATGCTCTATAAAAAAATATTTTATTCATTACGATCGATCGCAATCCCTGATATCGATATCAGAAAGATTCTCGAGTTCAAGATAAAATTGTGAATTGTAACGAATATGAATGTATATTTTATTATGAATAAAGTGTCTTTTCCATCCATTCTTCCAATGTGAACGTAGCTGTGTGGGTTTGATCTGGATCTCTCTCTCTAAAAATATCTAAAACAATATAAAAACTGATTTCATCTTATGCTTATTAACGTAGTTATATATGTATATAATTAGCATTAATTATTTTAAATTAATATTACATTAACATTAATATATTAATAAAATATGATTACATATTAAAAAATAAATATATAATAATAATATATAATAATATATATATAATATATATACACTTATAATATATAATAATAATATATACACTTTAATAATTTATCTATAATTAATGTATATGAGGATACTAATTATTAAAAACAAGTCTCGCTTACCGATCATTGTTTTAAGCCTAACCGCGCACATTATGTAGTCGTCAAAAGTAATCTTGCCGTCTTTAGTACCATAACGATGAACCAATATATTAAGAATGTGATTGTTCAAACGGTATCCTGCACTATTTAATGCTTGTCTTAATTCAAATGCACTTAAATGTCCCGATTCGTCTCTGTCGTACAGCTTAAAAACAGCCTGAAATATTTATCGTTTACAAACATTACAAAGATAACCGCAAACATTTTACAAGATAAAGAGTTGAACAAATTGAACCAAAAGATTTTACACTTACCCTCCACTTTCTGATGTCATTCCACAAAGTCTTGAATTCTTCAAAACCAAGTTTACCGGAGTGATCTGCATCTAACATAGCAACCATACTGCGACATATATCTTTGCTAAAACCTCTGTCGTGAGTCTCTGCAATTTAAGAGAGAAATATTTTGCCTGTTGTAATCTTCGCATATAAGAGAAAATTTCTAACAAAATTAAAATTCAAATACAAAATTCGTATAAAAATGTAAGGATCTTACAGCTTGTCAAATGTAAAAAATGTGTATGACATATACTGAAATAGAAATGACAAATCCGACGATTATGATACATCACAGATGTGTGCCGACAGGTTTAAGCGATTCGTAATATTTCATTCTCTGTTAATTGGAAAAGCATGCGGTAGATATTTTTCGGAAGGTTCATCCTACCTCGTGGGGATGTAAATTAGAACATCAAGCTGCTAATATTGACATTGACACTATCAGTTCACCATACAAGTGCTGATGAAAGCGTATTTTGTTAACAATAAATAATAACGAACGAGTGTACTATAATCGTCACGACGTAACGCAACGACGTAAAACAATCCTGGTAGGAGATGTTATATGTCTTACCTACGGGCTTATTGTACTGTTCATTATTACAAACAATGCCGCACAGCAGTGAGATGAGAGTGTCGACAAATGAACCATCTCCTTCGATAGTTTCGGGAGCATGTGCCTCGCTACGATGAGCCAACTGCGGTAATTCTACCCGTAACACACAGCTACATGTTAGGTTCGAGTTTTACATACGTACACTTGGGCCATAAGAATCCGTGACATTCATTACATTACAATTCATATTTCTCTTTTATATAAACTCTAATAAGTTTCATGGTGTCTATGATTCTTTTAAGAATTAAACATACTTTTAACAGAAGTTTATATCACTTATATATATATATATATTACTTTGTATTTTAAAAGATTGTATTATTGTAATTATTTTTAATTTCGTAAATAATTTTTGATCGACCTAATTAAACGAAGAAAGATTTTTCATGATACTGTACTTATAACAAAAAGACCCAAATGTATTTATGCACTGTAGATACACAGTCACAAGATAAGAGATGCATGCGGAATTGTCAACATGATCATTAAACTGCTGTACAGCGTGCCAAAAGAGTAAACTTTTAACGATAAATCGAAAAAACAAATTTGTAGTAAATTAATCGATTATCAGGCTAAAAGTAAACGGTGCAGGTGAGAAAATATCAAAAATACGAGATTAATGATGAAGCGTAATTAAAGATATAATTATATCAATAATTCCAAGAAACATTGAGCAAATTAAGCAAAAAGATACAAAAAGCTACGAAGCAAAGCTCTTAGAATAAAATACGATCATGTTTTTGCAGGGAATATCGTATTCAGATCTGTATATATATTTTTATACTTTTTTAAATATGTAACAATATATAAGCAACGTGCAGACAATATTTACCTTTCCTCATAGCGAAATCTAAAATATCTTTGAGTTCCATCCAGTCCACTTCCAAATCATCACCAGCGAGTTTCTTGAAGAATTCTCGGACTTTCTCGGCATTGCGATCTTGTTCGGGTTCATCGCGAACCTAAAAATCATACAGAAAAAAACCTAAAGACAATTGTAATCTATGATAAGTCTAGAAATGCATCTTGCATCTTTATCATGAAATTTAAAGCAATTTTATATACTTCGTACTATTTTTAAATTAGAATATTTAAATAAAATTCAAAATATCTAACTTCATATATAATTTTTAAATATTTTTAAATATTCAAATTTACATTACATTATCAAAAATAGTGGTAGCATTCTCGAAAAAATCTATAAAACACAAGTGGGTCCAAAATATAAGCGTAATGAGCACATTCTATTTTCTCTTCAAAATATTTCTACCTTGTTGATTGTAGCTGATATCAGAATGAATTTAGCCAGTTTTTGCTACGTTTATTATGTACTAATCTATTGTGTTCTACATATATTTTCGAATCTTCAGATCAAGTAATATTAGTATGAAATTGAAGCCAGATCATTTCTCCTACTTCTCACACAAGACAAAGCACACATCATTGCTTCAACGTACAAGCGTTTTACTTACATTATCCTCGTTTTGATCTTCCTTACCGCCTACAGGATTAATTATCTAAAAGCCAAGCGACAAACATGCGGATCGTTAGTGACCGATTACCATTGTGAATAGTGACACTCAGAATCCTCACGTGATTAACGATAAATTATCAGACACATGCCAAATTTTACAGACATTATTATTAGGCACAAGACACAATTGCATAGTGTTAATCCTACGATCTCTCTCTTTGTGCAATTTAGCATAAACCAATTTAATGCATTACTAATTTGTTATTACACCCTTTTGATGATTTATTGACACATTTATTGAGCAAGTTAGTTAGTTAGCGAGTTGTTAATAAGTATTTTATAAATTGTAAACATGACATATTTGTGACATATTTGTTAGCATGATATAATTAACCGTAAACAGCGTAAGCTGATAATTATTCTCAATTCCATTTTGAAAACTGAATAAGCTTTCAAATACATGATTTGATGAGTTTTATAGTGATCAATTTTTATTAAAATAAATAAAATAAAATAATTTATGTTGCTTAGGATTAATCTATTATTGTGGATATTTTGTTCATTCAAAAATTCAAAACCCTTACCCTATCATCAACGTCTCCAATACCAACTTCTTCGTCGTTTTCTCTGTAAACAAATAAAACCACTTCAATAAAAGTTCTCCAATATCACGACACGTGTATCACAATAGAACTTACTCCATATTATTCTTGTTCTCAGAGAAGATTCTCAGCAAGAATTCACCCTCCTCGTTTGGATCGAAAGTACTCGGAACTATACAATAAACACCCGGAGGTAGTTTGAAACGGCATGTGACCTCTCGTAAATTTATAAATGCTGGTGAACGTCCAACAGACGCATTGTACTTGAAAAAGTTAATGTCTAGTGGTTTCGGCAGTCTCTCTGGATACTCCAACTGTCGATCAAAAATGGATTTATTAATAAAAAATTTTATACTTTTTAGATTTTCTTTCTTCTAACGTTGATTCCTTAACCTCATATGTTCCTCATGATATTTTACTTTTTAATACGAAAGCTATGTATATAATAAAAAATATAATTTATAAATAATAGTGAAACTTTATCTTCTTCAAGATAAATATCCTTCAGATAAATCGAATTATGATTCGATTGTATTGTATTATTGAATGTCAATTTCTCATACATGGTATATCGCGAATCCGATGGTGAGACAATCGGCACCCATTCTTCTTTGCGCCCTTCTGTTCTTCTGCATTAGAGCGATGATTACGGTACACTTGTCATCGTCGTCATCTGGATGCTCCAGTGTGATACGATACTGTGGATTATGGCAGAAGGTCTCTGCGAGATATGTATTTTTCGTTTAACTGGAACGCTTCAAAATTTGGCCAGTTCGATAAGTATTTGTATATCTCACCTAAAAAATTTCTGCAACCACCTGCTGTTACTCCGCGCACCCACTCTCCTTCGAATACGCTCATCTCCCAGCGTTTCTTCCCAGCGCTGATATCGTTCGTCGTTAGGGAATCTGGATTTAAATTGCATATCTCGAGTTGAGTGAAGTGACGGGTGTAATCGTGGAACGACATCCAAAATTCACCGTCCATGTCGAAAGTCAGGCCGAGTTCCTCCTTCTCATGATCGGGGATGAATCTCCATTCCGGTGATCTGTCGGCGGATGACGAAAGCATGAAACTTGGAAGCGTATAATCGTCGAAGCGGAGGGAGAATACTCACTGATCGCTCCAAGGTCCATTCCATTCCGCCTCGTTTCCCCAAGGATTCCGAAGCCTCAATAGGGGTATGGTACCGTGCCGATTTGGCATTTGAATCTCCACGTTCTTCACTTGAGTGATGCTGTACGCATGACCGCGTATTAATCCTTGAGGCGTTTCAGCTTCTAGTATATTGGGATCCGGCTAAACGGGACAAGAGATAACAATATAATAATAATCAAGTGAAGAATAAATGTCATAATGGTTAATTCACCTCGATGGAGCAACCCAATAACGAATTCCTCTCAAAGGCTTTTAACAGTATGTTGAACAAGTTCGGCGGCGTTTGGTCCATTTGGTACATTTCCGTCACCCCACCGGTAAAGTCTTCCATGGCCTCGCAGGTTGTGCCGCCCTTTAACGCCTCGTAGGAGCCGTGAAGTTTCGCGTATGCTTTCTCGAGAAGGGCGCTCCAGAATTCGTTACTCTCGGCCGAATGCAAATATACTAATTCTCCGCGACAGGTGGGCAATCGATCGTCGATCACCACGTCGACCCATCTACCGTACTGCCAAAACCTGATGTGTGTACATATCATGTAAATGAATTCTTTCCTAGCATCTTGTAATTTAATATAAATATTGTCGTACAAATATCGCAGATTCGAGGTGAAATATAATACCCGTGACATTTCACTTAATTGGTAATTAACGAAACTTCCAAATACGGAAGCAGACATACGTAATTCATATATGTATATAGATATTCCAGTTTATATGACACAATCAATGACGAATAAGTAATATTATATTTTGCCGCGCCGGAAAAGTTGTTTACGAAACGGAATGCGAACCTGAAGTGGAAGATTCCAGCATAATTTTCCTCGAAGCTCTGATCTTCTGGCATCACTTGAAAGAATAGATTCGGATGCATGGTCAGATTCGCCACGGCGGCCAGCAACCAGCAATCCCCCAGTTCTCCCTGCTGAACGTCGAATCTTGAGAAACCCTCCACGAAGAGCTGAGGATCGTCCGCGATTTCCTGCAAAGTACAGCGCATTGTAGATCGTTGAGGACCATCTTCTTCGCGATATTCTCGATTTGTAAATTATTCTCGAATGGAAGCTAATAAAATTCAGCAGATTTCTGACCATCGGTCGCTTCCATTCTATGTATCTGTCCGGTCTGCGGGAGAAGTATAACGACGAGTCGTTGGCCGGGAATTCGGGATCCTCGAAGAGTCTTCCCATCGCCAGGCATTCTCGTCTCAGCGTGTTGAAGTCCTGGACCTCCCCACGTGGTCTGAAGCCGGAACCCTTCTCCCCTAACTGCAAAAATCAGTTTGTGCGTCAAGTCGCGGTGCGAATCTACTTAAAAGGAGGAAGGAAACAAAACGAAAATCGCGAGCTAAGGATTTTTGAGCGACGGCCTACGTTATAGAAGGGTTTTCCAATGAAATTTTTCGTTGTTCGTATCGCTTTATCCTCGTATGGTTTTTTACGTTCCCTTGTCGTGGGATTTGCGTCGTGGAACTTGCTCGTTGCTGAATTTTTGGGAGCAAACTCGCGTTTGGCCGGATAAAGGATATTATTGTTCCTGCTGATTAAATCGTTCGCGGCTTCGACACTGGATCCAACTTTCAGAACGGCGAGACCCTCTTGCATGTAATTGGAGTAACGATAATTGGTGTATTTGCTACGTCGTAGATTCATCTCCGTGAAGCGACAAGGTGAAACGGATTACTTTGTATGCATGGAGGAGAATAAACGCGCGTGTTGAAAAAATTGTCGCGTTTTATATTCAGTAAAACGAGTCTCTCCTTGAAAGCATGTGCAACCGATACGGAATGAGAAACAAAACTACTTCGACAAAACTACTTGGAAGGCTCCGTCGAACTTGGAATTTCGATACAGCTATCATTTTATGGTATATGGTAGCATCCGGTGTGATAACTGTAGCGGAAGACAACTAACCGCAATTTAGATTGCAATTATTTGATAAAGGCAAGCAAATGAGCGTAATGCAGACGTGCATTTTTTGTTATTTTATTACAAAACGAGCAACTATTTAATAAATGTAATGTAAAAATATATTTTTTCATATAGTACAAACATTGTTACCGCAATGTTACATTGTTACGACAATGTTGCCGCAATATAACTGCAATGATCTGTGCTGTATGGGATTTCTTTTAAATGTTTTCTGAGAATATTAAAAGATTTA
Source organism: Crematogaster levior (assembly GCA_901521435.1). NCBI lineage: Eukaryota > Metazoa > Arthropoda > Insecta > Hymenoptera > Formicidae > Crematogaster > Crematogaster levior. The sequence continues at coordinate 495,071 of CABEGB010000113.1, read as the reverse complement.
GCAACCGAACAAAAAAACTCAGATCGACAAAGGTGAAAACCAGTGAAATAAAATGCAAAAGTATACTCGCAAAAGTATCTGAATAATCTTTGCAAATTTAGTATTCAGAAAACGAGAACGTTTCGCTCTTGATTTAGACTGTGTTCAATTTAATATTGCCAATGTTCTTATACATTGCATTTATAAATGGATGCAAAAAATTATTCATCTAAAAGTCGTAAGTTTTGAATAAAATGTCTCATAATAAAAACTAGATTTAATTACATTTTGAATTACAAGTAGGAGAGCAATTTTAACGAAATTATTTTATTTTGGAAAATTTTTTATTATGCAACACCTATTTAATAATTATCTTTAAAATCATTAGTATTTATGCTCCATTTCATTTTTTATCATCGTTTTCTCTAATTTTCCAGTAGGTGAAGTAAACTTTGGAAATATCTTTATTGGAATCCGAATAATTTACATGCTTTTGTAGTACGTAGAGAGCATGAATACCATCGTATTGACACATGCTATGACGCGCATTATTCTATTGAATGAATATCATGCAAAGAATGGCGCATCGTATCAATTACACATTTCTCGTACAATGTCGTCATCGTTATTGCCATCACCGTCGGTGTCGCTAGAACATTTTGCATGCGTGTACAAACGACGTGAGTAATTATGCGACATTAAATTAAAGAGAGAATTTTAGTACCCACATTGTGAAAGATCGATGACCATTTTATTTAGATTAATACGAATTAATCGATGTTAATCCGCGAAATATTTTCAGGAGGAAAATGGGAGAAGGTGTTAAATGAGAGGAATTGATCAATCGTGATTTTCTCGATGTTACGATATTTTATTCCAATACGCTGTGCACATGTTACATGATTTTTTGTGAGTGTTTAATCTCATGCTTCTGTAAAAGAAGACTTGTATATTAAGTGTAAAATACGAAGGCATGTTATATGTAAAACTGGGTCTACACAGCACAGACTTCGTGTCTGCGCAGATGTCGGCACAGACAAAAGTCTATACTTTTTGCCGTGTGAACGTGACATTAGCACAGACTTCGCGTCTGTGCAGGTATCTGACATTCGTCCACATGAGCGAAAAGTACAGACTTTTGTCTGTGAAACTATCTGTGCGAACATGAGGTCTGTGCCGTGTAGACCCAGCTTTAGTGTCTTTAAAAAGATATCCGGTAATTTTGGAACGTTCTATAAATACTCGGGGAAAAAAAGATTCTAATTAAAAAAAAGTTAACCTCAAATTAGAAAATATTATTTCCGATTATTCAAGAAGTAAAATGTTTTTAATAAATTAGTAATTGTTTCAGTTTTTTCAAAAACAATTTAATTAATTATGCAATTAATTGAACAATTGTGCATCCAAAGAGTCTTTACCATTTATCTTAATTCCAATCATTTATTCCAATTTTAGTCGTAGTTGAAAATCACATATAAATATCTAGATAAATTACAACCGTATAGCACAGAATATTTTAGCAATATTGCAGCAACGTTGCTAGAATATTCTCTGCTGTATTACTACCCAATTAAAATGGATCTTAATACATAACAAAACAGAGAAACAAAGAAGGAAACAATAGTAAAATTGCCAACTTGAAAAATCGAGCAACGAAACATTTATTTCGACCAACACTCATCTATGAGACAGATATCTATAATCTGAGAAAGATTCAAAGATTTATCTACTCAGGAGGATTGAAACGGAGCTTGCGCGTGTGAGTCTCGTGACTCATCAGCTGTCGACCCTTTGTTCTTTTTCCGAAACAAGTAAGCGTACCACTTTGATGTTGAAGAGCGACGGTAGAAATCGCTTGATCTCGACCGCCGTTTTAACGATCACATCCTCGGCGCCACCTCCGTCACCGTAACCGCCATAGTAGCTCATCGTGCTCGTTTCTCTCTCCTTTTCTCTCGGCTACGCCCAGATTCGAACAGAATCCCGAATTATTTCGAAAAAGTCGATCGTGTGACGGACGCAACTTTCAATGCCGTTCGATATCCGCTCGTTGACTGACCGGCACGAATTACGAAGTGCGAGAAGATGCTCCGACCGTCGCTTCGATGTGAACGTCAAAACCGTTATACCCTGACAGATTCTGACGCGCCGGGTTCTGGCTTAACCCTCACCCATGACTTTCCCTCCTCGCCTTTCGTCACGCACCAGGTGCATACGACTCTCGAAATGACCTTGAGACGGCACGCGTTCACCTTTCAATGGTGGTTTCAGGCTCACATCGCGGACGGCCGAACGCAATTGGTCGTCGTTCTTGAGCCTAGCCAATGACGGTGCTCGCCTCGACTTCCCCGCGCCATTTTGAAAGCCACGGTCCAGCGCGCGCGCGATTTAAAACGGCGAAGACGCGATCGTTGATTAGTAAGATTATCCGATCGCGTTAATTAGTCGTTGTGCCCGTAGCTGCTGTACAAGTCGTTTCAAAACCCTCGAAACATGTAAGTTACTCACCTCTATGTTCTTCGTTTCTTGTCGGACGAATTCTGGCTCGCATATCTCTCTCTTCCACCCGTACGAATTCATGTTTATGCACTCGAAAATCTTTATCCCGAGATCTATGGGTTATCAGAATTTTGATAACGGTCGGTTGATTTATCACACCAATTGTGCGTCCTCTTGACGATGCCAAGATCTTTGATCTCACTGATTAACCTCACTTTTATATGACACTACTGTCAATGCCACGCTGATTCTCTTAGCAAGGTTGTGTGAGTTATGACTGTGGGAAGTTTAATCATGATACGCGAGCACGGATTATCTTTTTGAACGACTGTATTGTATATCAATTCTAGACAGGGTCAGACGTAGTGCGACCTTAAAAAATTCCCATTTCTTTTAACAGATTCGTTTTATATATATTATATATAATATTTTATATATTTTTTGTTAAATAATTAAATATATTGTCACATTAATTTGTTAGAATTGTTACGTTTCTATTTTTAAAACAGATTATAAACCGATCATAGAAGTAATCAGTACTGATAACTATTTGAAATAAGAATTTAGAATAATCTTATTACTATAAATTCTTAAAAAATAATTTTTAAAAATAATTATTTAATTATGACCTAGCAAACACCAACTAGCATTACATCAATATTATAATTTCCTGCTCAACAATGTAAATATGTACACCATGTGTTATACACTTATATTGTTGAAAAATATAATATTGATGTAATGTTACCGTTAGTTGGTGTTTGGAAATTAAATTTGAATTAAATTCGTATAACAATAGGAATCTTCTTGAAAGAATCACGATCGTGCGGCGGGTCATAAATGACTTTTGTGCAAATTATCTTTAAATAAAACTTGCATGGAATTCCTCCACTCGTTATTCTATTCGAGTCGATGCAGTAAACTGTATATATGCACTATCAAAGGGACTATCCGTCAGATGCACTATCCGTCAGAATGTTTAACTTACACCAGATGTCGAAAATGCACTATCGATGAATTCTCGGGATGATTGCCAAACAGTTCCATCCGAAGATTGATATTATCCCGACAGAGTCTTAAAACAAGTTCCGCGTATCTACGATTTTTATCGTTATGTATTATGACTTTTGCGTGCCGGCAATTGGTCCCAACAATTATCTGTAATCGCGCGCGATTATAATTGACACACACAATTTTGCCGATTTGTAAACACAAAGGTGAAGAATAGAATCCGGGATTGCGCCGTGAATCACCTGTGACTCGACGCGAGATAATGCGACTCTCGTCGTATCCGGCGGTGCCTTTATCAGCTTTTTCGAGCACCTGCGAGGAGGAAATTGGATCTGTCGCCGTTTCGCGGAAACCGCTCTCTACCACGTCATTTAATTGGCGCAGAGTCAGTATCATCGAGTTACGACACAGCGCGCACTATCGCGACAACGCATTATTGTTGCAAATAACGTATGTCGCGTTTCGCCGCCAGTATCGTAATCATGTTTGTTTGTGCGTGTGCCAGTTCAAAGTTTTATGTTACCCATTTCTAGCTTTTATTGCCATCGGCAATCGTGTCGTGCGCGACGTTTGTTTTGACATCTGATGTCATTCAGATGACCAGAAATCTATTACAAAGAGAATATGTTCGACGTCTGCAGACACGCAGATATTATTACGTTGCAAAATGAAAAAATAAAATTACTAGGAGAGATCTGTTCGAAGAGAGAGATCTGCTGAAACGCAAACTTGCAGAACACGATTTCGTGTTGAAAAAAGAATTTTATTCTCATGTGTTCTAACAAAAGATAGAAAGTATCTCGTGAAGTAGTGATTAACTCTTCTCGATGATTCTTATCTTAATATTTATATAGAATTACGAAAGAAATCGGTTTATGTAAAAAAGAGACATATGGCTGATAAATACGCAAGCAAATCGCTTGCTTTATCAAAATCGAGAGTCGTTTCTGAGGGTTGAGTATTTTTGACTCAACAAAGCGTATTATCAAAGAGTATTATCCATCTTGTAAGAATCCCTAAATCCTTTATTTATTATTAAATTCTACACACAACACGGTTAAAAAAGATTGAAGCGCACAGAAGAAAATTGAAAGAGAAATGTATTATTCGCGGGTAATTAGAATATTCGTTTTCCCAAATTTCTCGTAATAATTCATTTCGTACGATAATCTAGAAGCTGCACCCTTTTTTAGCGCTATTAAAATTGTGGTATCGTGCCGAACGTTTTATCGATCCGAAGGCGCACCCTCGTGCAAAACGCGTGTCACGGTTACTGTGTCATATTAAAGATGAACTTTATGTCTCGTCCGATGGTGGATTTAGATACGGTCTACTCGACAATTTAACAATTACCGCAAGGTTGCAGTTAAATTGGTGAACAGGATCGTTTAACCGGAAATTATTAACTAGAAATTACATCACAAAAAAAGTTATCGTGCACAACAACGATGATAAATGGGAACATATAATAATTGTTAAAATGTACTAATTGACTTCCATTATCTGATACGGCTATTGTTATCCGACTAACTATCGCTGCTACTTTACAATGCTCTCCACGTACGTTACACAATATTGTAGTTTTTTCCCATTTTTCCTTTCTTATTCATATTTTAAAAATAGAACTTGTAACACGAATATAACAATGATTAGACAAATTAAAATATATTATTATTAGAATAATTGCAAATAGAACGTTATTATGTAATTGCCATTATTATGAACAAAATCTCTTCGCTAGTGAATAAAAAATCCAAAAAGATAATTTAGTAATGACAAACTATAAAATATCTTTATTCTAAACATTTCGACCATTGGTTCTGGTCCTCTTGAAGTGTGAACGATGTAAATTCAACCGGCGTTAACAAAAAATGCCATGTGTCAAATGATAGTGTTGAGTCCTTATGTATAATATTAAAATATATTCCAAGGAGGAAGCACGTCAGAAACTCGTGACAACAAACATAAAACTCCTTGAGCAAAAACTCAAAGAGTTCTATGTTAGAATTTATTGTACCGTCTATATATTTGCAATTAAACCTCTTTATAACAAACCAATATCGTGAGAATTGTGTAAAATGTGTGAACTGTTTTTGTCGTACAATATTTTTGGGACGTAATTTGAAGACCTTACAGATGATGACAACGAATGATGAACCGACTCCGCGGCGCACGTGATCGTGCTGAAACGCAAACGAGTGTGTGGTACGTGGTACACTGGCTAGCATATCCGGTGAGATTCGTTCTGTTTCGGAACCAACTGTCCCTTCCCTCTTCATCCGAGCCGAACTATGTCGCCGACGCGGCGCCGGTACATGGATTGCCTGCTTACACGTTGCACCGCTTTTCCTTATAAGGCATTCCCGAAACACATTGCCGAAAAAGAAAGTTTCGTGAACCGGTTCTTCACCACTTTGCCAAAATATTGTACATACGAATTTTTTTTATATACAAATGAAAGAATAATCGTATCAAAGCTTTATTATGTGCGAGAATAGAATTTTATCATGTATTTGTTGTCCTTAAAAATATCTTTTTAATTGATTTTTATTTTTTATCTACGAAATTGGCTGAAAGATTGTAGTATAATGTAGTTCATTACATCCTGATGAAAAGTCAGTGCGCACAAGGTCGAAAAATTGACAGTTTTCGAGTTATAAAGCGTCAGAGATTGGAAAAACTGTGTCCATTTTTCGATTTTGTGTCCATTGACACTTTTCATCAGGATGTAATGAACTACGTTATACTACAATTCGACTGGGATCCATTTTCCACAAGATTTGTGCGGGGTCCTTTGTTTGTAAAATTAGTATATTATACTTTATCTCCCTTTAATTTTAAGATGCAGGAAACTTAATTCATAAGTTTTTTGCAGTAGATAAGACTGTTTGGACAGTTTGATGATGTTCAGAGCTCACAAGATTGAGTGATTTTCAAGCCAAGACCGTAAAGCACGTTTTTGACCGACTAATGAAGTTATTTTGGGAATTTTGAAGAAGCTATGAATCATTATGTTGCAAGAACAGATCAGATGTTTTTTTTTCCGCCGTGTCAGATCGACGATATTTTCCGCGTTTCATAATCGTTTTGTAAGCTGTAATTATTATCAGTGAGAAGAATAAAGCAAGTTGAGTACTAACGAGTTAATTCAATTTAATTTAACGTCATGCAAGTTGGAGGTCGAGAATGAACGTTCTTTGGCTTTAGACATATTTTCTGCTGGCATCAAACCAGCCGACGTGAATTATTATTTTGTAAACAATGGAAATATTCACGGCAACAAATAAAACATTTATCTTTTCAGTCTGAAGATTAATTTTGTAATCTGAGGCTTTAGATATTAAAAATCATTATTACAAATTTATTATTTACATATGTAACTTAATCCCATTCCATTTTATGGCTTTTCTTCATCGAAATTTCTTCAAAGCTATTTATTTGATTTTTAAGTGTCTAACGTCACGATGTTAACTTTTAATTAAGTTCGAAATTGAATTCAGAGAAGGTTCCTGAGATAGTTAAGATTCCTGAGATATAATAAAACTTGGATCACACATCTCTCGAATGTAAAATGTACTTTGGAAGGAAAGAAAAATTCTTAAATCTTTTAAATATTTTATAAAATATTAAAATTTAATCCGTTATTGAAATGCTGTGGGAGAAATGAACTTTCAATTTTAAAAGAGACTTCGCAAAATTCCTCCTAGTACAAAGAAGCACAAAAGCCAAAAGGCTCGGCGAAACATTAAAGCTCCACAAATGTCGCGGAGGCGCGAGCAGGCGAAGGCAGAGTGTCGGATGTTGCGAGCCTAAAAATATGTCGACGATAGGTATCGTAGTTCGCGCGTACGAGAGGATTCATGTTTTACATTTAAAAATGAATTTGGCGATGCGCCAGGGAGCAAAAAAATCTTTCTCACAGTGCGAGAAACGCGCGATTAAGAAATGGCAGTGAGTTTTGATCATTATACGCGTTTGGCTCGCGTAGAATGCGCCGTTCAACGAGAAGACACATCAAAGAGTCGAGGGGGGAAGAAAATATATTTCCAGTCAGAGTGCCCGAAATCTTGAAATAAATCTCTCTTTTTGAGACTCACGTTTCAACTAAAGATTACGCTCGAGAACGAGTACTGCCGAACATTTATCGAGGCAAATATTTTAACGACTAAAAAGAGGGATTTGAAAGACTAATAAGCAACAATGTATAACGGAGCTAAGGGTGATAGCGAACCTTGAAAGTGGTATTGGCAGGATGGTGCACATCACCGGAACCAGAGAGTCCTCCTCGTAGCAAACGTGACAGAAGATTGTAGCGACCTAACGTCGACCACGCGTCCTTCGTTGCTTGTACAGGATATCTAAGCAAAAAATTGTTTTTTTTTCTCTATGAAGTATGTATAATAATATATTCCTGAAGATGATGTTGACGCTGAATGAGGGAGAAGGAAGAAAAAAGAGAGCAATAAGTAAAGCAATCTACTTTTCGATTACATTAAACATTAATATGGGACAAGTAAATCGATGTTGATTCATTTAAGTGAAACTAAATATAGATATGAAGAGACGAAGTTGATTTTTCTGCAAGTTATTCAAAAATTCCCTAAGTATCTGCTTTGTAGCTTCGCGTTGAATTTATATCAAGTTGTTTTTATTTTCCTTTGTCCTCGTAGCAACTTACTCTGTAAGTTTAACTAATTTCCAAGATAGTACAACATCTAAAGTTAAAAGAAAAACACAAAAATTTATATTAAACAAGCTTTGTCACCGAAGTCACTTCGGATATATAGCAATCAATTTTTTGTGCCACATCTTAGACATCTTTTCGCAAAGAAACATTTAAAAAACCGAAAAGCCGTGCAAAACACGTGATAGATGTTTCGCACGTGGCTTGTTTCACGATCAAACTTGTGGCTTACCCTTTTGCAAATTTATATGTTTTCGGCGGTTGACCGTCCTCGACGATGGTTTTCACGTAGTAATATGAGTAGCTCATGGTTCCGAGTTCACGCGGTCGCAAGAAACAAAACTCGAGAATGTATACGATCGGGGCACGAGAACGTGACGCCGGGGTTCCATGCGCGAATTATCATCCAGCCACCGCGAATCAGACTGTCACCCTCTTTCTTCCGCTGTGTGTTCGCGTATGCACGCGCTTAGCCTGACATACCGTACCGTCGGTTTATGCTTATCTACTTCGCGTACTCGAGTGCATGGGCGTATATATAGCCGCCGCCAACATTACTGAGAAAACTATGACGCTTTCCAAGATGTGACAATGTCGGCGTGCCAGAGCGACGTTCTTGAGAATGCATCGGCACGCCAAAGAACGAACGAAATGGAAAGGAAGGGAGAGCTAACAATAACGTTAATTTACTCTTCGATAAATTAGACATTAAGTTCGACCACCATAAGTGGCGGACTACTCGCAATTGACTCAAATATAAACGCTAGACAAAGTAATTAAGGGGTTACATACCTTCAGCCGGAGGAAAAATATATGATTTTTAGAAATTTTTTTAAGAGTGGCAATGTAATAAATTAAACATGTAAGTGTTACATATGATTTATCAGTTTTAAAATACAAGAAAATAATTTTTTTTACGATTTTTTGTTGAAATTGTTTGTGTTTTGTATGGCTCCTTGGACGCCTGCTGCCAAAACACTGTCTCAGAGTTGGCATGATTCCGTCTTATGAGATGAATGAATAGATGAATGGAAAGTTCAAAAAAATTATTGTAAAGTGATGTTGTCGTTATAGTTTCTCGAGTCAAATTTTTTAATTAAAAAAAAAATTAAAAAATTTATGAAACTTTAAAGAAAATTAAATTTTTTTCATGAGAAATTTCATTTTTTAATTATTCATAAAAATCTTACTTAACAAAAATTTGCTCGAGAGACTATAAAGAAAAGTATTCTGAGTGATTAAAAAAAAGATCCATAAAAAAATATTAAAAACTTTTTGAGTTATCATGCCGACCGTGGAGAAAAACACGATTTTGAGAAAAACACGTTTAAAATTTTAGATCAGCATCTTTCTCTGTACAGCTCACATTATTCATTATATCTTCGTCATTTTTAGGAGTATCTTTATAATTTTTTTAAAACATTCTGCAAACTATAGAGAATGATAAACAATAATTTAAAAAAATCAAATTTTGAAAATTCTAAAGGTATGTAACTCCTTAAACGATATAAAGAAATAGGGCTAATAAAATTAATCACTTTTTAGAAGGGATTATTGAAGGAACTGTGAAGGAAAGTGTCCTTTATAATACTTACAACCTTTACAAACTTTATTATAACTATATCAGAAGGAAGTATGATGAGGTAGTAATACACAAACACTTCCATAAACACGCTTTTATATTACGTCTCACGTACAGATACATAGTGGCTGACTTTCATACGCTACGCGCACGTAAAGTACGTCGTCGTTGTAAGAAAAATAAAAAAGGGCTTGTGCTCTTTTTATTCCCTTTCCTCCCCCCCTCACTCTCCATTCTCAAGACGTATTCATCGATCAGCCTACGGAAATTTTTACATCGATATTACAGTGTAACTTACTCGACAGCCATGACACCATTCGCATCCGTATCGGAGCCTTAAGCATTTAGACAGGTACCCAATTAACAGTAACATAACGTCAACGTTACAATTTCCCACTCGGCAATGTAACTGTGACATGACACACGCGTTATATCGCATGTATATTGTTGAGCAGGAAATTATATTAACATTCATGTTACGTCACCGTTAATTGACGTTTGCTGAATAGGATAATACGGTCGTACTGTCTCCGGGGGTTTACTTTACATCGAAGACGAGACTACTCGTTTCTTAGACTTATAAATGTCAAATATATATGTACACTGCAAAAATCATTCCCCTACTTGCACTTACCAAGTACACATCCATTTTTTTAATCCGTTGACTTCACTGTCACTCTGATTAGTTCGCGCTCGAGGATCCACATTGACGAGTGATTCGATAATTTTACAAATTCCTGTCCCATTGCTATCATCGAATTAGGAAGTTCATTCAACAGGATCACCTTGCATAAGTGTGTGTAGTGTATACGTGAACGTGAACGGTACGTGTACGTGTACTGAACCAATGTGTGTGTGTATTGAATACATATGTTACGTATTTTTGGTATTGCCCTGCCCTTTCGTTATGTATATAACTCGTATCCTGTTTTGTTTATAGTAATTTCTTGTTTGTAGTAGTAGTCTCTTTTCTTCCTACTTACGATAGCAGCGTGTCTCTTTTATGGAAACCAATGTTCGGCGTGTCAAGAGAAAAATGAGTCGCCCGCGAAGAGAAATTCGCGGTTTCTCACTCACAAAAGGGTCTCCTCGGAATAGTAACGACGCGAATATTCGTTGTCCTGAGCCCACGGAGGCGAGGAGAGTTCTACGGGCTGCCTGTCCTTCATAATCGCAGTTGTCGTGGCCGAACGTTGCAGCTGCAATCGGCGAGAGACGTTGCAGCTGAGCTCGGCCGGGCAGCCTCGTCAACCCCCCTCGGATAAATCTCAGCAGGAGCATTTCTCTTTCCTCGGCAGCTCGTGACCCAGGGAGCCCTTCATTGCAAAAGCGAGGAAGTCGTAAAGTAAAAGGAATTATACCAAGATTGGAGAAGAAATACGTTTCAATAATAATACTTCAAGAAAAATTACAATCGTTGATGCTTTCTTTAGGACTGTTACTGAATTTGCTAGACTTCAATGAACGATAGTTTGGAGAATCTTCTAAAATGTTTATAATTTGAAAAAGATGTCTTAGTAATTCGCAATCAAGGAGTTTACACCGCAAAAAGATGCGTGCAAAAGACGTATAAAATATATTGATATACGATTCTATTTTTCATTTTTTATCTTTCGTATCGTACTACATATGTATAGTATTATTTCTTCTGATGAAGGAGATCACTGCAGATTTATAAAGTTTCTATACTTATTGACTATTATTACCCCTTTCACAGGAAAGTCCTTGATTGTAAATGTTCGAGTTCGGTGGCGGACAAATTGCATTTTAGTGTTAAGTACCTTCGATCAAGGACCACGGTCATGTACAGGTGGAAACTTTGCAGGACGCCGAATGTAGGGGGGAGGTCAAGTTACCTTCCTTAGTTCCATACTGCCCGGCGTGCTCGAACGTTGCGTCCGCGTAGTGATCTTCTCGTAGGGGATGGTGCCTCTGCAGAGTGCGCTTGGGTCCAGGCTCAAGGTCGCCTTCAGAGTACTCTTCTTTATCATACCATTCACGTTACTGACATTGGTATGGAGGCCGATGGTACGATTTGGCGAACACGTGCGCGTATTAGGCGACGAATTCATCGTGTCGGGCGGGGTATCCGAGGATTGCGCAATCAGAGAGTCAGAGTTGGTGTCAGTAGTCGTTGTACTCTCATTGCCATTTTTGCGATCCGTTGTCGCACTATCGGTGTTGGCAGTCATGTGACATTCATCCTCTGGACGGTTGTTGCCGTTGTCTGCGTTATTGCGATTTTTCATATCGCTGGTTCGATGTATTGCCGTGTCGTCCTGTTGATCCGCTTTGACTCTACATTTGTCCTGCAAAGATTGTGTAATCTTAGTAATTATATATATATATATATATATATATATATATATATATATATAAAAGTATATACTTGAATTGTAAAATAAAAAAATATAACGCAACATTAAAAATATAGTTTTAAATGTAATGGACATTTGTTTTTCTGTCATTATTCTTGACGCCGCCCTTTATTTTTTAGGCTCTGCGTTTTAATAATATTATAATGACTTAATACTAATAGTGACCATTAGAATTAATTTTAGATTAATTTTAATACGAAAAGAAAATTTATTTATGATAAAAGAATGTAATTAAAGCATTGATTAAGATAATTAATTCAATAAGAATAATGATTAAATGCAATTAAAGTGATAGATGGTAGTGACAGATTGTTCAGAGTTTTCAAATATATACTTTGTAATCCCCGGTGTCATGATCTTCATCGTCACTGTATATTTGCTCGGAAGCATCCACGCTAGAGTCACACGTATTGCAACTTAATTTTCCTTGTCGACATTCCGATTTTGCGTGAGTCCCACCATACAGTTTGCAGTCCTCGATCGATTTTTCATTCTCCGAATCGTAGGCAGTGCCACCCATAGCTTGATCTACACGACGTGCAACGGATTGTGGATCGATGACCCTCGGTTGCATGTAGCCGCAACCATCCAACTGTCAATATATATATAATAATAATGTTATAATCGTGAAAAATGTTTGTACGATTTTCGACTTTATGCGTATGAAAATTATAAAATAATCCTTGTTATAATGAACAAGCATTTCTAACTTTTTGTATATTTACAAATATTGCAAATTTTTTGTTTATATAATGTTTTTGCAACTGAAAACAATATTGCAATATAGCTGCAAGCTTCTGTATGGAAACATTTTCACATTTTATATTATAACTATACCGACATCAGATTGCACGTTGATGCATTCGGCTTCCGTGTCCGGTGTCATGACCGTTTCACGATCGCAGATTGGCAATATGTCGAAATTAGGCATAGGTTGATTTATCACATCAGGATCCTTAAAAAAAAAACATTAATTATACTGTCTTAGATTATTTAGATTAAGTAATGAGATTGGCTTTATAAAAATATAAAAATAAGAATATAATGATCACAATAATCAAAATAAAATGAAATAAAATAAGACGGAGACTTTTTAAATAAAAAAAAAAAACTAGTTGAAATCCCTGCTGCGTTCTCACTTGTAAACAATAGCCGATCCTTTCGGCAATGGTAGCGAAACTTGGTCTTTCGTCGGTATTTGGATGCCAGCATCGCGTCATGATTCCATATACAGGATCCGGGCATCCCGCGGGTTTTTCGAGACGACCGCCGGACCTTACCATCGACATAACTTCGCGATTTGTACATCCGGTATAGGGCATATATCCGAATGACATAATCTCCCACAGAAGCACACCGAAGGCCCTAAAAGTTACAAAAACGTTATGGACTTTTTTTTTGTAATTTAACATTAATGAAAGTAAAATAAATTATAAAAAGGTCCTCTTTTCGATTCGTACTATAAAACTTTAATTTTCGATGAAAATAAATTACACACAAAAAACGTGAAAATTTTTGAAAAAGAAAAACTGCACGGGATTAAATGACAATTTTAGTGAATACGAAATACGAAGTCTCACCAGACGTCGCTCTTCGTAGTAAATACGCCGTCCAAGAAGCTCTCAGGTGGCATCCATTTTATAGGCAGCATGGCCTGGCCACCTTTCTTATAATAATCACTTCGATAAATATCTCTGGCCATACCGAAATCTGCGATCTTAACTATACGACCTGGTCCTTTGGTAGTCAATAAGCAATTCCTGGCGGCGATATCTCTGTGTATAAAACGTGCTTCCTCCATGTATTTACAGCCGTTCGCGACGTCGTAACCACATGTAATAAGGTCCAGCATCGTTAACGATGTAGGCCGATCCTGCAAAATCAAGAATATATGTATATCACTTGCATCTGAGAAATTAGAAAAAAGTACAGATTAAGAATAAACTCGATAAAGATTAAGAATATTCGTATAAACTGTTACTTAAAGTAAGTGAACCACTTAAAGTAAGTGAAAGATTAAAATGTGTGATGGGGTGTGGGGGTGTGTGGGCGTGTGTGGGTGTCAGCCTCATTTTTTTTCTTGATAGAGTAACATTAATACTCACTGATCGAGGCCGTTCTTCGCGCAGGAAATTCTTGAGGTCACCTCCGGCTAATAATTCAAGAACAATGTACCTCGGATTTTTGTCGAAGGAGACACCGATGAAGCGTACTATATTAGGGTGATTAAATTTGCTCATTATCACTGCCTCCATCATAAGATCAGCTTCTGTCTGCGTCGTGGATAAAGATGGTAGCGTCTTGATGGCGACGGGCTCTTCACCGCGTCTGTACTTGTACACTCCCTGGAAAACTTCGCCGAAGGCGCCTTGGCCGAGAGGTCTTGAAAATATAATTGATCGTTCTTTATTCCATGCAAAAAAATAAATAACTTTTTTACTTTTTTAAAGTCTGAATTCTTAGATGAGAGAAAATCTAAAGATTTTTATATACGTTAAGAGAATAATAAATTTGTAAAATTGTCTGATGTACGGATTGATATGCTAATTATAGATATATATTCAGAACATCCAATTCAATCTGTACAATCTATCAGTATCCGATATTGATATGTTAATTAGTTTTATTTTATATTATGTTATATTCGTACTAACTTCACTAAAGTAATACATTCGCGGGGTATTTGCGGCAAATCTTTGAAACTGTAGAGATTGCCGGCAAACTCGTAGTTGGGGTTAAATTCGGTCATTATCGTGTCCGACACGTGTCCTGGACGCAATGCAGCTAATTCGGTGCCGTTGCCGAACATCACTTGTCGGCGATGTAATAGTGCTCTGTGTTTTTGATATCGTTTATCTGTCGGAAAATATGAAGTATGTAGAGCGAACGAATGCAGAAGAATTTTATATAAGAATAAAATAATTAACAAAATATTTAAACAACAAATGTTTAGCGATTAGTATAATAAAGTACAATGAAAGAGGAAAAGAGAGAGAGAGAGAGACAGAGAGAGAGAGACTGGTGTTATTTAAAAATTAAGATATTTATAATAAAAGCTAAAACAAGACCATCGCAAATTGTCTCGTTTAATTATATTTGGAGGAATATTTTGAATGAAATCATCATAGCTATTATATTATCTTCTTGAAATAAAAATCAGTCTCACATTAATTTGTTGTATTACGACACTCAAGATTTTTACTTACAAGATATTAGGCAAATTCCAATAACAGTCAACAGACTACCAGTTATAATATGGATGATGTATGTTTGGTGTCCATTTTTCGAATCATCAGTCACTGAAATTCAACATTTTACTTCGTTCACATTTGAAAAAGGGCAGTAAGTACAACACCATGGCAGTTGTACTTACTGATGCAGGATTTGGAGTCGTTGCTGAGCAACCAACCCTGAGGGCAGAGACACTTGGTCTCGCTCAAGTACTGATCGAGGGCGACGCAACGATAATCGCAGCCACAACCGCTAATTGCAGGTATGACGAAAACTTCGCCCGAGCCAAAATGAGCTGCAGGTTTGAAATAAACGTCGGTGAGCTTCTGACTGGCGTATGAGTAACCACCCTCACCATTTCCATTGTTGCGTCCGGCATTACCACCTAAAGACCGTGAATTATTTCTAAGCTAATTTATTGAGGATCATTGTTACAATGATCTAAGTCAGCAAAATTTATTTCTTCAATCAATATTTCTTCAATCTTAATTTTGATATCTCAATTGCTTACTTACTTACTTTAAAAATATATAACAAAAATATGTATAATATATGTAAAATAAATGTAAAATATATGTAAAAAAATTACATATTATGTAAGCGTTGCATATGTAATATATAAGCATATTAACATGTAAGCATTAAATATTTAACGTGTAAGTATATTAACATGTATATTAATGCAAGCATTATATGTTTAAATATATTGAAAAACATACATTATGATATCTAACAATATGATGATATTTATAACAATAAGCGTGGAATCAGTTTAAATATTTATTTTCATATTTCTGTTTACCAATGTAACCACCGCCACCACCCCCTGATTGACAACCGCCCCCACCTCCACCGAAGCCTCCGTTACCGTGGCCTTCATCTCCGGACTCGCAACCGATTCCTCCTTCACCTCCCTGAAGTAATGGCTTTCCGGAGTTTCGAAAGTTAAATGTACCATTCCAACTGCCGCCGGGTCCACCTAGGAGCCGAGATTTCATTCAAATTTTTTCTACTTCCAGTTACATTGCAAAAATTCAACTCAGAGATTTTTATGCATTTTAGAGAAAAAAGCTAATTACCCATGCGTTCTGAAACATTGTATGGAGAAGGCGGAAGTCTACCCGCGGGAAAGGAACCGCGCCCATGCTGTAATCCATCGTCCATAGAGGGATTCAATCCCAAACCACCGCCACCACCCGCGATTAAGATAGGTTCCGGATCGCCGTTTGCTCTCAACTACAATCGATTACGGGTCTACTTCGAACTTGTATAATAGTGAGAAGGAGACTAGTGAAAAATTGACTTTTACTGTGCAAAAACACTGTTGTGATTCTATAAATGAAGTGTCTACATGACGCATAATAAGCAATAATAAGCTATAGTAAAAAGTGACGCGTCTTTTATTATTTGTTATTTTATAAAATTCCTATAGCCATTATTTTACTAAAGATATAATATTTACTGTGAAAATGGCAGTCGCACCACCGCCACCGCCACCAGGGTTGTTAAACTCAATCTTCTGCACTTGTCGCACTTTCGATACCGTCTGCTGTGATTCATCCGACAACTGACAGGTGGTTGTCTTTAAGCCCAGACTCTGAGTAAGATCAAGATCAATAATGTCACACAGTTTGTTGCAAATAATATAAACTGAACAAATAGAAGATATCTTTTGTAATTTGATGACTCGGAGAAAAAGTTTTGTTTCCATAAAAAATAAATATAAACGGATTTTTCGCGAAACTATCGAAAAAAATCGATTTTAAAATATTTTGAAAATGACAGAAAAAGTGTCAATGTTGAAGAAAAAATTTATTTCGACAGTGAGATTTGTGGTATCAATAAAAATGATAAAGTAGAGAAGTTTAAGAATACATAAAAATAAGTTCATTAATATTTCAATTTGCATATTTTATTTCCCTGAAAATTTTCTCATGGAATATATAAATGATTATTCTCTACATCTTTATTATATTCTTTTATGTAGATCTCTTACTCCAGTTACTACTAACAATCACTCACTTTGGGACAGGCGTTCGTTCCTTCTTGTCCCATCATGAAATATAGCTGGTCGCCCTTCTGGAGCTCTACAATACCGCGAACAAACGCACCTAGGGTGGTTCCGACGTTGCTCGAGCCCTTCCCTCCTCGTGCTCCGACGGCGATTAATCTTTTCAAAGACAATTTATAATTGAACCAACGTCAAAACAACGTCATCCGGTAAATTCAACAACGGTAAATCATCAATTTAACATTAATTCATGAATTAATCTTTTTGCTAAAAATATGAATTGCCTTCTCATACTTGATTAAATTATTAAATTGATATTAATAATTATGATGCTAATGAGATGTCTTAAAAGTATCCACTATTGCCAATCTAATAATTTCTGATTAGGTCTACTAACGTGTAATATTCACCGCGTGGTGCGGTCCACTGTTGGACTCCGTTTAAAGAAAGTGCCAATTTTTTCTCCGGATCTTGTGTCAATGGCGGCAGTAATTCTACACCACTAGTGTTATATTTCTCAAAACATTTCTTCTCATCGGTAGGACCAATCCTTCCGGTATTCCCGCAAGTGGTAATTCGAATAACTGAACACAACGTAAGATATAATTAGTAACAGTGTAAGATTAATTTGATAAAGATAAATTTTTCGGAACAGAAAGTGCATGCATAATCATTACAAAATCTTTATTTTTTACTTTTATAATGTTTAAATTACTGTAGAAAAGCTTTTGTGAATAGTAAATGAACTTTGTATAAAATATATTTTTCTGTGTGTCAAAGAAAAATAACACAAGATTTATAAAAGTATTTTTCGAAGAAGAGATTTTATGTCTTTATAATAAAATTAATATTTACGCAACATATATATAAAAATAATTCTAAAAAAAGTCCAATAAGTTTTATTGAATGCATCACAATTTCGTGTACCTGTTTCATTTACAAAATCCGCATGCTGCACTGGCAGCTTCTCGGACTCGATAACAGGTTGGTAATAATTAAAATCACCTACAACTTCCGGTGGAACTCCTATAAAAAGACATTCATGTGCGAGTGGCTGATAGCCAAAAATTATCAGCTACGTAATAAAGAGACATTTAACATTATATTACAATTACCAAGGCCGAAACATTCTGGACTCAAGGAAATATCGTCAATCGCTATATCACCTTTCGAAGAATACCCTTTGGACGCTTCGAATTGCAAGTGGTATCTACAGATGCGTGATCATGTCGATGACATTTAGTTTCTCATTGCTCGAAGCGAGAGTTAGTATCAAATTTTGTTTAAAATTTTCAGTTTAAAACGCAATTTTCTACACTCACCTGTATTTTCCTATATCTAAAGCAACCGCCTCGTTATGCCAAATGTCACTATTGGATCCGTAAGACCACCAAATGTTGTCGGTGACATTTCCATATGGTTTTACTTGGATCGAAAAGAGCCCAAGTGATCCGCTATGCGTACCGTGTTTGTGATAGAAAAAGCGTATCTAAAAACGTTCGTAAAATATTTATTAAAATAATTAATAAAACTGTGTTTTATCTAAAGTTCATTTGTAGTCATTTATAGTTAAAAAAAATAGATAGCTAGCTCCAATCTCAAATATAAAATTGAATAATTAATAAGCGTCCTTTCACATCATATTAAATTAAAGAAGAGGTCATTATCTTACGCATAAATTTCATACTCAAATTGCTCAATATAATTTTTCATCACTTGACCTTATTTATTCGGACCAATGCGATTTAAATTTTTTGCGGAAACATAAGATCGTTAAAAATGCTCCCGTTTTTTAGAGGTTTTGTGTGTGTGTGTGTGTGTGTTAGATAAATAGATAATTTAAAATTCAAGATTATATAAGCGCTAAGTCACAACCGAGTAAAAGCTTGAACGTACTTGACATGATCGATAATAAGGACTTTTAGGGTCGCTGCTGTAAGGTGGTGTCGGATTATACAGAGGACTTGTCAAGGTGGCTCGGCTGCCGTATGCGACAGCCGGATGTTTAGAAGCCATGTTCACGAACGCGTACATTCCTGCCAAGTAGTAAGGTGAGTAGATTTAATATTCTGTGAATGTGTTGCGCGTCACGTCGCTTTATCTAATTCCAAACGCATACCAGTTTCGTTGTGATAAGTATGATCGTAACTGGGCCCAGTCCTTTCGGTCGGCGTAGGACCTTTATGGCGGGTCCAATTTAGGGGTCTCCCAGGAACATTCGTCCATCCGCACCAACCGTCCTCGAAGTTGCATCTCGCATTCTGCGGTATCTTGTCTGCGAAATATTTTCGAATGTCCAATTGTATGAATATGAACACGTCTCAAAGACCGGGCACAAAGAATTCTTATGTCACAAGATATGAGATATTTAAGGAAATGTAAAGTGACGAATTGAGGATGTTTGGACATACGTACCGCACTCGAACGCCTCGTCTTCGCCATTGACGCAATCCTTCGTGAAGTCGCAGACACGAGTCCTATTCAAGCAGGAGCCGTTGTTACATCGGAACATGTCCTTGGTACAATCCTCGGTGGATTCTAAGATGCGCGAGAGAGTTATTTATATTCGATTATAGAACTTAATTTTTTATATAGGTATATTGATTTCTTCTAATTATGACTACCTTGGCAGTCGTATACAAATCGCATTTACTTCAAAATTATATCAATTACTTAAAAAATCTCGATATAAGGCATCAAGCATATTATTTTTCATTTAATTAACTTAATTAATTACTTTGATTAATTTAATACTTTCATGTATGAACGGATGTAAAGCAGAAAGAGACAAGGTCATCGTATACAAATACCACAAGGGTATAGGCGTCATTGATACAACGATCAAAATATTCCATTAACTTGATTATTTGACAATATTTTTATTAATTACCTGAAAAGCATTTAACTAGACGAAGGTTGTCGACGCCAATGCATGAATTAGAATGGGGCAAATAGACCTCTAAAACTAATTTATAAGGCTGATTGATCGCGCGTAATGAAAAGCTTATTTTCTTCCATCTAAAACAATGTTCAGGTGTTTTTAAGAGAAAATCTATATATTACTGTTCTCTGAAAATTCTATTATTATTATTGAAAAGTAGATACATACGCGGCGGTGTTATTTCCGCTTTTTGTTACCGCAATAGAACTCATATTATTATTGTTATTGTATATTTGTGTGACAAGATTTATGAATCCATGTTCCATTTCCACCATATAAAGCCAGAATTCGATACGGCAATGTGGACCCGTGCGAGGAATCGATTTGGACCATATTTGGTCGTTCCCTTCGCCGCTGAACCACAAGAAATGGCCTTAAGAGAAAAGACGAAACGCTCATTAATTTTCGGAAAATTTACATTATATGTAGAACTGACTATATAATGCAATTTTTAAACCAGAGTTTCTTTTCAATTTTAATTTGATTTTCAAGATAGATTGATTGCTCAAGTTTTACAATGTCTACTTAACATTGTTTTAATCTTTTCGTACTAGAAATAAAAAATACAAACGGCTCAAAATTTTCGTACCGTTTGAAGAGTTTCCAGCGTCCGTTTTCGGAGCGAATTTTGACGAATTTGCGACAATCTTTGCGTTTACTTTCTTGAAACCTTGATTCTCGTTCCACTCCCAGTCGCAATTTATGTCAAAATCGCAATAACCCAATTGTGGACGTAATTTCGGTACGCTCTCCATTCTCTCCATTTCCGCTTTATTTTTGCCTCTGTGCCCATTGAGCTTTGCCACATAGGAACCGCAGGTCACTGTGACACAGCAACAAATCAGGACGATCCGAAGCAGCAATCCACTTTTGTTGCTGTCGCGTATGGACACGTCCCAACGATTACACGTGCGACTCGCCTGACTGTAACCCGCGATGGTGGTCGCCAGCCTCGGTCGCGTGTCGTTGATCATCACTCCTCGATTTCGTCTAGCGACCGTTCAATAGTTCCCGACAAGGTCATGCACAGCATCGCGCGTCCTGCTTTTCCGAAATGGCAGACATAACGTTCTGCAGCTGATTTTCGATGAAATTAATTTTGACAGAGTTCCGAGGAAAACACCGAGAATGCACGTTTCAAGAGTGTTAACGACGGCGAGAAATTTATGGCGATGAGCTTCGGTATATCACGAACCTCCTTGGCTATGATCGTTTTCCATTATTTTCTAGACTGAAATCACGCACATAAGTATTTTGGTTTATACACATGTAATAATATGTGTGAGATATATTATACATATTAATAAAGCGTATGTGTATATATTGTGAATTTATTTTATTACATGAAATCACTATGTGTGTCTTTATACATTGTAATTTTGCTTTTGTGATCTTATTAAAAATAGAATAAAAATAAGAAATGACTCACAACTTTCAAAGCGTGCTTTTTTTAAAAGAAATCTAAGTAGAAATATAAAGGTCAATGCGTATCGGTAAATATCTGCACCATAGAGTATTTCAAGTAAGATATTCATTGTATTCATTACAATTTGTGAATATTATAATATATGTATATAACTAAGTTTACTTCATTTAGTTTCCATTTTTTATGATTACAGCAATATCAATTTTTTAACATAAAAAAATAATATATTTAATTAAATTTATATCTTTAATTAAAAAGCAAACATTCATTTATTATTATTATCATTTCGAATTTAATTTTAATACATTTAATACCTATCTTATTTCAATTTCATAAGTAATAAAAAATTTCTATTCTATTTGATTACCTTTTTTGATTATGCTTGGCAATTTTATGTTTTTTGCAACAATATTACATTATGCAAGAGCAATATTATAAATTTACTCGTTAAATACAATATCTAGAATATTGCATCTGTGCTATTCGCGTAGCAAAATAGATATGAATGATACAGCAGAGAGATTATAGTATTTCGAAAGAAAAGCAAATTAATGAACTGAAGCCGTGAACACCGGAAATGAAATAATTCATTTTCCGATATTCCTTGATTTCCGGTTTGCGCGCGGAGACGACGTTACGTCTGTCCACTGCCATCATCGATACGATATTTCAGAGGTGACTGATGCTATAATATTTATTAAAAGCAGTCAAAATACATTTCCATTTATGTGACTGTGTATTGATTACAATATCTTTCCATAAAAGTTTTTTAGAGATAAGAAATAAATATTACTAATGAAGAATATATTTTATCTATAATAAAATGCAGAATTACAAAACAGAGAGAACAGAGAAAGAGAAAGAGAGAAGAAAAAATTTATATGACATACAAATGTGTACATTTTACAAGTCAGAAATTATTTTCAACTTTCGATTTGTAAAGAAAATTTCTTTCTAAGAAAATGAGAATAAAAAATGAATTTATATTTAACTTTAGCTTCAATTGTGATCGTCAACTTCAATTGTGGCTATGAACCACGCTTTTGTTTCAGTTTGTTTTAGGTTACATGCTTTAGTCTCAATTCCGAACTCGATATCTTTTTAATTTTGGAATTATTTTTTATATCATAATACACGATGAAAATTTGTCAATGCGTAGTGCACGAACTACGTCGCAAAAATCATATAAAGAGCAACAATTGATTTTATTAGACCAATTCCTACACACATACACACACACTCTCTCTCTCTCTCTCTCTCTCTCTCTTCGTTTCTTTGGCAAGCGATGCTAAGTACTGTCAGAGCGTAGTATTGTCGCAGAATGCGCGATGATCTAACGCACACTTTAACTCTCGCCTCTATCTTACAACGACGAGTCTCTCTCTCGGGAAGTTGCAATAATGTGTCGCGTCAATCTCCAACAAATTTTTATTCTCTTCTCTTCTCACGATTAGCGGGCCCGACAATGGGCAGTTGTCAGCTTGGAATATTGATCGAATCGACCTGTGCTCGCCGGCCAATCGTGATACTTCCGCGATGCGGTGATCATTCGAATGTGTCATTAATCCTAAAGAACTCTAACTGAAACACTCGACGTGATGATTCATCAAGAAGAAAAAAAAAGATTTCAACATGGAAAAGAGGCACGAATGGAAAAGTGAAGATTCACGAAAATGGAGATCACGGGAATAATGTTATAGACAGAACTAGAGAACGATGAAAGAACGGAGTGACAGCTCAAGGAAACATTTAGTTAAATCAATCGTGTTACATTATTTGTATTATGTCTCGCTACTAATATATTGTTTATTCATTTATTTATTTGTTTACTTTGAGAGGGATCTTTTACCTGTTGGTGAAAAAATCGTGTGTGTGGTGATGGAACAATGTCGACATTTTATTCACTACACCAATACTTAGCACGTTCAGGATTCTTTCTTTCTGTCTCTCGCCCTCGGTTAATTCAACTTTCAACACGGTCTGTCTGCTCATGAAAGTACCAAGACACAGCGCGATCTAAAATGTACTGCGCGCAGGATGTAGTAACAACGAGATCTCGTATCTCTGTCCGATCTCGTATCTCGTTAACAGCAATCGAGGAAAGCGTTTTGCTCTCCGTCTTTCCGTCCAGACATATCTCTCTTTCTCTCTCTTTCCCTCTCTTCCGGAGGATTCGAACGATCGCCTGGCTTATGATTATTTCCGTGGATTATGTCGCACCCTCGTTTCAATAATAGCCCGGGTTTTTTAATGTCAACTTCCAAGGGTCGAGAGCCATGAAGACCGACTTTTCGATCAATATTAAAATTCGCGTATTTTCAATATTAACAAAATTTGCAATCAAGCGTACGTAACGACGCTAAATATTCTTCAATGTACGCAGCAAACACCCCAACTAACAATAACGTAACATCAATATTCCAATTTCCCATTCAACAATGTAAATGTAATATAACACATGTTGTAACAGCGACATTGGTGAGTGGGTAATTATAATATTGATGTAATATTACTGTTAGTGTTTGCTGGATATGCTGTTTGTTATGCAAGCGACAGTCCTTTGAAGTACAGTTACTTGAAGTAACGAAGATTAACCAAAAGTCAAAATAGACAAAGCAGTCGTAACGTAATTAAGACAAGTTACGTCAATATCGCTATGTAGTTTTACGTCGTGTTCTCGTCGATCCTGATGATTTCTCGCACGTGCTGCGTTTGTGATCGCACGAGACTCGTGCTCCCCACCGTTCACCTTTTATACCAGTTCAAGGTAAAAGGACTTATAAAACAGAGAGAACACTATCAACAATTGAATAACTCATTATCGAGCAACTGAATAATTAGTATCGAAATTAGTATCAATCTAGGCGATTGCTATAGTTGGGGATATTTTTTGCCGCTGTATGATATCAAGCGTTATAGCCTTTGTAATGCAATCAGATGCTATATAAACACACTTCTATTTTATATATATTAAAAATTATTTTTAAGAGTAAAAAAGATTTTTGAGACATATATATTTTTTAAGTATATATTATATATACAATATATATTTAATACGTTCACTTATATTGTACGTGTATAATTATATACGTAAGAAGTTAATGTATATTTTCCTTCCGTTTTATTTTATTATAGGATGAGGAATAAGAAATAATAATCTAAGTTGCCTTTGTTTCTTGTGAAAATATTTAGTGAGGATATTACCAAAGATAAAAGTTCAAATTTAGAAAGGTTTCCCTCTATAACGCTGTCTATTACAATTTTATTTTTGTGATCAACACCACACAGAGCATCTTTAGTAACATTAATATCAATCAATATTGTTTATTTAATAATGTAGAATTACGCTCGAATAACGGTCAGATTTTGCGCGTGGATTTTACATTCTTCCACATTCGTCTATTTTATAATTTTATGTTTTTTATTATTTTTAAAGATATGACTACACATTAATAACAAAATATTAATTGTATATCGTAACAGAGATTGTTTGTCGCGAAATTTGTTTCGTTTTCAATTTTCGGAAATTAAATGATTTATTTTACGCGGCGGTGATGTACACATAGATACACGGACTCGAGGTTTCGACAATTAGTACGCTATAAAGTGGTTAATATATTGCATCAAGTGCCATATTACCTTGTGTACTTTCCACGGAACGGCCCCTCCGCGCTTCCGTTTCACATCGCCGCCCGAAATTCCGTGGTGTCGAGACAATCTCTTCGTACAAGACGCATCGGCGAGAGCTGCAAGGGCAATTTTGTGTGTAACAATTTCTCTTGTTAGACACCAAATACGAACGGCACAAACGAGCAAGGTCCATCCGTGCATTCGCGACGGTATCGAGCGAATTTACTGCGTTCTGAGAAATTCGTGCGTTTATACGACAAGATCGATCCCGGACCCGAAGACATCCCAGATCTCTCTCTCAGTGAGGAATCACTCGTCGACAGTCGACGAGTCACTTCTCGCTGGGCTCGGGAATCGCACTTCGCTCTCGATCGCACATGGAATTCCGAGATCCCGACGCCGACTTTCACAACACCCGGACGGGGGTGACCCGCGTCTGTTCCACCCCGGCTCGGGGAAACGTCCGATGAGATTTCGGAGGAGTTTTATGAAGCACGAAGGTCGCGCCGCACCACCCCGCCTGTGCGTGGACACGCACGCGTGCGCGCGTGCATCGCGCGTAAGAGCGATCGGCGTACGTCGCTCTCTGCCGACCGGAGAGATCACGCACACAGCATTCTCTGCAGGACCGCGCTCCGGCCGGAGGACTCGTGCCGCCGCTCTTTCCGCTCCGCTTTTCGGTCGTTATCGATCGTCCGTCTCTCTGTCTCTCCGTGCGCCGCTCTCTCCGTACGCGCGGTTCTCTCCGCACACACCCCCTCGCAGGTCGAGAGGTCCCGCTGCCTCCCCGATAACACGGCGCCGGGACCGTCGAGTAGCCGAGCGGTGCCGCTTAACGTCGATACTGACCCTTAAACGCCTCGCGCACGAGGACACGGGTACCCGTGTCGACGAGGAGGACGTGTCCTCCGCGGGGTGTTGTTCCTCCCGAAATCTGGACCTCGCGGCGGAGCGCCGCGCAATCTCTCTTTCTCTTTCTCTCTGTCTCTCTCTCTCTCCGCGCGCGCATGGACCAACACGACGGGAGATTACGACCCGCGTTCCCGCTTCCTCGATCCGGTGGGGTGAAATGGCAAGAGCGGAAGCGATAGGAAGAGGAGTTAAGAGAAAGAGAGGGAGGCAGCGAGAGAGAAAGAGAACGAAGGAACGAAGAGGTGGCGAACGATCGCCTCGCGATTACGTTAGCGGCGTCGCGAGGCCTACCTCTTTTCGTTGCCTCCCAGCATCCAGGCACCTCGGCATCCTCTCTCTTTCTCCCTTTAACTCTCAGCGTGACGTGCTGCACGCGTGAGCTTGCGAGCGCCGTGCGCGTCGATCGATCGGACACGTTTTCACCCCGTCGTGCCAGCCCAAGAGCGCGCGTTTTTTGCTCGCGAGGGCGGTTGTTACATTACTCTCTCCGAGACAGCGAACCGCGTGTCATTCGCCGGGATGGGGTAGATAGAAATATTTTATTCTCGACATAGACGAACTGACCGGCAAGGATTTACTCGAGATATCCAAAGTAGTTGACAATGTGCCTAAGTACAAGGGAGGATGCATATATAAGCGCCTACATCGCACGTGCTGATCCCTCTGGGATCACGTCGCGTGCACTGTCTCGGGTGGATGCGCACTTCAACGTGATGGATAAATAAAGTTATGACACACCACACACACACATACACACAGAGAATGTTTAAGCAAGCGCTTAGCATGATAGTACACACAGTGCTGAATAAAAAATTAGTAAACATAGGTTAATTAATTGCTTCAGAAATATAAACAATTTTTTTAACACCTAGTATATATAAATATATATATATGTATATTAATTATGATCAAATTTACACACTGCTATTTTTTCCATTAAAAATTTTAACATAATAGTGGATAGTGAAGAAAACGATCACACGTTTATGTTACATTTCTAATCACACAAGTGTAAAGTACACAAGTGTAAAACAACTCCTTATGATCGAAACTAACAACAAGGGTCGTAAAGCTACCCCCCCCGTAAAGAACGATCTTTTTTATTATACTAAATATCTTAAGACTTTTTTTTATAAAAAGTGAGAAGGGAGGAAAAGAGATGGGAAATGCTTGGAAGATCGAGAGGGTTGAGCAAGAGGAGAACTATAAAAAGAGAAAGGGATGCATGGGAAATCCAGGGTTCCAGGTTCAGTAACCGTAAGAAAGGACGAGGATGAGGAGAAATTGATAGGAGAAGAAGAAGGAAGTAGAAAAAAAAAGATAGAAAAAGACGACGAGGTAATATGCTCTCCTATTAACGATCGGCGTTAATTACGCCTATGGAGAAAGATATCACGGCTCACGAGCATGTTATTTACTTTGCAATTTGTACGACTATTGTCGCGAGTGACAAATGTTACTCTAAATGAACGACGACCAATCAAGCTCTACAGATTGAATTCATGTATCGAAAGTTTCAAGGATGAGTGTAATTCGACGTAACGATCTGAATCAAGGCGAATTAAACGGTAATGAACTGCGAATTAAACAATTTTAATATTTGACATCGAAAATAAAAATCTTGGTAAAAGTAGTTAAAATTCAATATATGTGAAAAGAGTGAATTAAATTTTATTTGAGTTTAATTGGAGCGAACAATAAGTTGAATGGAATTAAAAGGTTTTGCGAACATCAAGTGAACTTTAGCGTGTCACGCCTACATACAGCATTTCTATGTATAATAAAATGTTTGCAATATACAAAGCTAGTACGTAAAAAGATGCAACGTGTATATTTTTTCTCGTTACAGCGTTATTCTCATGTGTAATTATTTTAATTATTTAATGTTGGATAAAAATCATGCCTACGTATATTATATTGCAAGATAAAAGATATTTTACTAAAAAACTTAATTACCACAATTAAATTATCAAACTTAATCACACACACCTCACACACACACACAAACAACACACACACACACACACACACAATACACACACACAATTTTACGTACATACACATACACATTACACACAATTACACACATGTGCGCGTGCGTGCAAAAAAAAGAAATGTGTTTTATACTATAACAAGTATAAAAAATAAACGACAAATATAAAATTATAAGATATGTTTATATTTTTATTATAAATTATCTTTCAATTTATATTATAATTTTAATTTATTTTAAATTTATAGTATAATTGACTTTTATACTTGCTGCTCATGCAATTTTATATATTTCTTATAGTACTGAGATAAAATAAAAAAAAAATAAATAAAATTACACGAAAATAAAATTACACGAAGTTTATATACTTCTGTTATCGTATACGATTTGTACACTTATTGCCCGTATAATTTTACAGACCTTTTCCTTACATACTGAAAGCGCCTTGAAGTCTAGAAATAATTTGCGCTATTTCTTTTTTCGCGAAACACACGAGGCTCGCTTTTAGACCTGATAAAGACTCGTGCGGCGTTAAATCCGTATCGCTCTTTTACACCGTTGAAGCATCGTACGATCGCAACTCCGCATGCACGTTTATCGTCCGCAGCTCGTAATCGTGCGGTACATAATAATTTCGTGTTGATATCCTGAGAAATTCCATCGAGGTATAAATAGTGGGCCGCATAACAGGCTATCGGTGAAAGGAGTAAGGGCATATCACGCTCTGGCAGGCTTATTCTTTTTCCGTTTCGCGATCGTGCCAATCGTTATACCTCGACGAGTTATGTAGGTGCTGTAAAATCGCTGGATATTCCATCTATATGCTATAAAAAAAGTATGTAAAATTATAAGAACAGCACATGCAAAAATCGTACAATTTGTAAAATGCAAATATATACGTTTCCGTTATATATCACTTTTATATACTTGTCATGTAATTTTATTATATCTTTTTTACAGTACAGTATTCCTTGCCCCGACGTGAAGTAAATATTTCTTTCGACAAAACACGAGTGCAAGTAAGAATGATATGTAATAATAATATTCGAAATTGATTTTTCGTATCTCAAGTAGACCTCTCACGTTTCAATAGAGTCTCACAAGTGCGAAAACACGTGGCGTTAGAAATTGAAAACTTGATATAAGCAATGAATTCCCTCTTCTTTTCTCAGAATTTTTCTCTAAATTGTACACCAACCTTGGACCCGAGCTGATAACATATTCAGTTGACATATTCACTGTGTAAAAGATGAATATAAGGAGAAAAATATTTTGATAATTCTCTCATAAGACTCTCGCTAAATAGAGAGAGAAAAAAAGAAAAATGAGATACAAGAATACATTTCATATATTATTGCATTCGTGTTCATTATGCAATTATATATAATTATATATGATTATGCAATTATATACAATTATCTAGTTAGATGTAATATCAGATACCACACCTTTATCATGTTACTGTTTAATAATCGTTTAACCAACATTGGTTTGACTTTGATTTTATCTTGCGAAAGTGTGAGAGACCACCACACATTTTGTAATTTATTTTTAACATTATACATCTTAGTAATATAATGAGCCTCAAATTCTACGAAAAGTCAATTGAGAAATTAATTAAAGAATATGATCTCTCTTGTTTTAGATATATATATATATATATATATTTATATATATATATATAAAACAAATATTTAAAAAATTCTTATTTTGCACCATTAGTTACTCATAAACTATTGGCGCACCTATTGTAAGGTATTTCAAGTTTCTCATATTTCCTTTCACGTACAGATTGTGGGAATTTGATATAAGGTTGTCTTTTTATGAGTAACATGAGTTTAGGAATAGGAATTCATAGTCCGACCTTATAATATTTAGTCAAAATCATTGTAGGTAATGTCTTAAGATGTCATAAACCAATCACAAAGCCGTATTAACGTTTTAAAACATTTAATTTACTTTACGGTCGTCTAAAAAACCGGACTATGAATTCCGCTCTATGATTCGGCGAAAATTTCAAATCGCTGGCATTCTTGGGAATTTGTCTTTAAATCTATGTTATTTTGTAGTGTAAAAAAAAGGCTTCATCATGTAACGATCTTCGTTCACGTAATTCTCCGTCATACTTCAACATTTGATATTCTCCTTTAAAAAAATTTATCAAAAAATAAAATCCATTTTTATCAGAGTTATATATAACACGGATCCAAGAGGATCTGAGCGACTCAGCTTTCCGAGATCATTATGGAATCTTAAAGACGTCTTATATTTTTATAAGATGTCTTATCAAAAGACGTCATTATAACGTCTTATACCCGATTTATGACGTCATTGACGACGAGATGTCTTGCACCATTTTTAAATATATTGTAAAACATAAAAATTATTCAGGAACGCATTAACAAAGAGAAACGAAAGAGAAGTTAGAATTGTTTGATAAATGTCGATATATAAATAATTTAATATTTAATTCTGATAACAGTATATCTATATGTTACAACGGAACTTTAGCAAAATTATGTACGTATTAAATCATTAATATCGTATCAGATAATTCCAGCTTCTGTTTCGTATTTTTCCCCCCTTTTGTACATTAAATAATACATCTGAATATTAAATTAGCTGGCAATAAATATTTTTACAAGCTAAATATTAGTAAAGTAAATAGTAACAGTATTTTCATAGTATATAGTATAAAGCAAACATTTTCATCTACATTGGCTGTATGTATTTTAATCAATAAATGTTATAGTCGATAATGTAAATACCTGTACATGTTCTGATGTCATAAAAGACAACTTTCAGACATCTATTCCAAGTTTTAGCTAACATCTTTTAGACATGCATGTAGTTGGTAGTTTTTAAAAATATTTCTGAAAGTGTAAATTTTGTGACATTTTTCTGTCTAATTTGCAATGATTATTGGTAAGATTTATTAGTTATTCAAATTTCTCAAAATCTAGATCCGGAAGAAATTTGAATCTTTCCAGAAAATCAAGTTTCTCTTTTTCCTCCTCGAGAAAGTTTTTCCCGCAATATTTTATCTAACAGGAAATATTTCAATCATTCTTGCGAAAGAGTTTACATTTTGGAACGGATTTGTTTTCGCTAGATAAAATTCGCACAAAATGAAAGGCGATGTCACGTCTTTTTTTTCCGTTATGTTACGCTCGTCTCGCCGCGATCTCTTTTCACGCACGCGTGTGTTTTTCTTATCTAGTTTTCCGCGCCCTATCTGATCTCTGGGAACGTCACGCCGCAACACTCGCACGCTCAACATGCGCAAAATAAGACGGGAATAGGGACACATGTGGCTTCCACAAAGTCGGCATGGTTCATCACTCGTTAACTTGATCATTTTATTACATATTATAATTATAATGTTATTATATTCTAACGTGTCTCTGATGGCCCTATTATATTTTTATCTAATCACAATTCGATTAGTATTAGTATCTTACATTCATAATCTTATTGTATTTTATTTTATATTTAGTTCGTTATATTTTTATCATTTTACATCATAATTATATATTTTCATATTTGACCTATTGGCTTGTTTATTTCTTTTCAATTGTTATTTTCATATTCCCTGGATTGTTATTATAATATAACGCTTCATCATACTTTCGCAAAAGTAAAACGGCTTCTCGTTTAAAGGAGGAACATTTAAAATATCGAATTAATATATCTCCAATAATTAGTGCGCGGAAAAAAGAATTAGCTACTATAGCAAAACTATTATTTGCAATATTTGCAAAATATGGACAGCTAACATTATTTGCAGCGAGAACTATAATTTTGCAATAGCAGCAAAACTTTCTATACTTTAGCAAAATCTTGTTGGTTTTGTTACTATTGTAAAATAGTAGCTAATATTTTTTTTTCCATGTACATAATCGAGAATACAAATGCTTTCCGTTCTTCTGTACGAAATGAGATGTCGGAAATCGGTATGAGATAACGGGACATCCTACAACGTTTTCTCGGAAGAAATTCTTAGTTCCTGAATAAATTATTGCCAAGCCAAGCAAGTTTATCGACTGCAGTATCACGGCTTCGTTCTGCGCCGTATTTGCTGTATCATATTGAAGCCTCGATGAAACTATAGGTATCTCTTTCCCTCTCCTTGCCGAGTACAAATCCTTATTCACAATACCCGGTGGGTGGTTCTTTCGTCATCGATCCTCTCCTTTCACCTTTCCTCCCGTTTTCTCTTCTCCCTTTGCACCTTCGTGCGATGACATAATGGATTTTTCCTCTCTCGGCGCGAGAAACGACAATCTAAAGTCGCGGGTCCCCGAGCCGTGTATTAGTTTTAAGCGGAAATATGTGTGTCAAGTATATGTAACAATAGCGCAATGCGATCAATACCCTCTTGGCCTGGGTAATTTCCCGTATTTAAAATCGCGCCAGCGTGCGGTTTGAGCGATGCTAATAGCGAAACGTGCTAGCGATCCCCGGCCCGGCGGCAATCGATTATTTTCGTGACACGAGGAAGGAGCTCCTCGCACAGCGTGCGATGGTTCTGACGTCAATTTGCGAGGAAATTGTATCGCACGTAATATGCGCGATATGACGTGCGATAATTTCCTAGTAAACGACGGAACTCTGGGAGTTTTTATCGTTATACGGGAAATACAAAGAGGACGTTTGTTCGCCCACGAGTATCGTTTGTAGAAATATTTTTCAAATTGATGCGCATTGTCGCTTTCAAGCTCTCTTCTCTCAAACCATGATCACGTCATTTTTAAATAAATGTGCTTGCCGAGGCAGATTTTTGTTTCGAAATTCTTTTCGCGATAAATATCGAAGTTGAAACATGAATATCGCGTAACTGGAGTGAGTTATATATTTATACTACATTACCGTTACGACATATTTGCTGATAAGGATATCAGGAAAGGTGGCTTAGGCTTCATGAAACATTAATGCGCTGTTGTGTCTTTGGATTTTCAATGTTATACTATAACATAATCTAAGGCAAACCGAAAGAAATTATATTGCACATGAATATAACATATAATCTTTCTTCGCCGTTTTTTATACAATAATAGTGTCGCGTTACTTACAATACTGTTTAATCTATCGACCGAGGAGTTACCTAAGCGCATCCTATGCATACAGTTACAATCTAGGAGAGATAAATTAATCGTCATCCTCCGGTTAACAAATTAAGAGGTTACTTAATACAGTACTGTACTCTTTAAGATTAATCTTAAATTCACAAATAATCTCGCAATACACTACGATACGAAAAAGACAGTAAATTTAAATTCTATGGTCCAATGCAATGCTAAAAAAAAAGAGTGAAAAAGACTTTCCACATTTGACATCTTGTAGTTTGATTCGTTTTAGGCGAACGCGTAGAAAGGAACTATTCGATACTTAGGCATTCTATCTGATGAACAAGCATTTTTAAGAAATTTAGAAAGTTTCGTCGGTGATTTACGCATAAATAATCGACGATAGTAAATGTGCTCAAGAATAATAAAATTATAAAAAGTAAAACTGTTATCGTGTGCAAATATACAATTCGCATTAAGCAATATTGAGTAAATACGTAAAAAAGAGCGAATCTCTGATAGAAAAAAAAAGACTTTTACTTCGATAATATCATAAATGTTTGCTTTATCCACGCGTTGTTCAGATTTCGAAAAAATACGGAAAAATATCGTGGATACCGATGAGAATATATAAAGAAGAGAGTTAACAGCTCGCATACGTGTAATTATACCGACTACATTTTCAATAACAGTCTAGTATCGCTGTATACAGTGCGTTTTGGACGTGTAGGTATCATATTGTAGGACATGTCTGTCTGAGATCAGAATGTTTTGGAGATTTTTATTTCGGTATCGTGGCGTTAAGATACCTACGTCGAGCCCAATGCTTTTCAAGAGTCCAATACTTTCTCTTCTCTCTTCTGTCTCGTAGAAGTCAGATTTTACGTAACTTTACTACGGAATGTATGCACCATACTACAGATTAAAGATATAGCTTGCTGACGGTTGCACAGAGTTTGAGCGAAAGTTAATAAGAAGTGGGGTAAGTGCGCGCTTATAGAACTATGATCTCCCTCTTTTTCTCTCTCTCGCGGAATGTACGTTTGATTGGTCATTAGCCCACTTTAATGCATCCACCTTTCTCTCTTCCTCCCATCCTATTTCATCTACTGCTCTATCTTCCTACTTGCAACAGGCAACTCGTCACAATCTTTCATCTACTAGTAAAACGCGCATATAAATACAACGATGTTGTTTCCAATACATACGAATACTAGCCCCTCTCCCCTCCTCCATTAAATAGATATACATATATCAAGAAAAACGGAACTCGTGGTTGCACATCACATTACTAAGAGCACTTAAACCACGCAACTGTGTTATAAAAATACGCAATATTATTACAATAAAATAATTATCCATAGTTCTTAGTTCGATTAACTGCGTTTACTTGACGAAAGTTTGTTATAGCCTTGCACGTTATCACAGTGTACGATAGTTTCCTTCCTTGCACTGCCTGAAGAATTTCCACGAGAACGCAGCAATTGCCATCAGACATGTAGTAAGAATAATACCACCTACGACAAAAAGATATGCATTATTTAACAATAAACATTAATGAATCAAATATAGTAAAAAGTTTATAATGAAAGAAAAATTATCTAAAAGAATTTTTTATAATACTTATTATGTGTGTATTATTTTAATTATTTTATACGAAAACTTCTCTATATTTCGCTGTTTACTTTATCGCCTTATTGAAAATGTCATTAATCTATAGAAATGACTAGCTCTAAATAATGTCTTTTACGTACCAAAGAAGCTTAGACCATCAAAGTGACGATCCTTAGAAGGTGGTAATGATGGTACAGCTGTTGTTTTTGATGCAGCAGTGCTAGTGGAAGATGTCGAAGTACTTGTTTTCGGTGTTGATGGTGTTGGTGATGTTGTAGGTGATGGTGTAGTTGTAGGAGTAGTTGGAGGAGTAACTGGAGTAGTGACAGTCGTCTTAGGTGTAATAGTACTTGCAGTCGTATCAGGTATAGCTGTAGTATTAGGAGGTGGTGCAGAAGGCTTTGTAGTAGGAATAGCAGTAGGAATAGTAGTAGGAGTAGGAGTAGGAGTAGGAGTAGAAGTAGCAGTAGTTTTGGAAATACTTTCAGATGAATTTTTGATGATTTCTGATATAGCAGTCATAATCATTGATGTAGGATTTGGTGTAACATCAAGCTTAGGTGCTGTACCTGAAATGCATGTAAAAAACTCATACATTATTTCTTTAAACAGTTAAAGATAAAAAATATAAATTTCAACTATGTAAGTAAACAAAAAATTGTTTCTCTCAACTCTTAATAAAGTAAAAAAATATATTTAAAATTCTATTTTTATCTCTAGAAATTTGTAAGCTAATTTCTTTAATTAAAAAGTACTTTTAAATCAACCAACGCTCGTTGTATGAAATAACAAAAAAAAGATCATAGGCAAATGTAACAATTCAAAATTTTGCTAACGTTCATATAATGTTCGTATGTATCGAAATTAGAATAAAGAAGGAAAAAAGGAAAGTACATGAACAACAGATACAAGATTCTGGCAAAGTCAAAATATTATTGAAATATTATTGAAAGTTAACGAAATTTGAATTGTTATCTAACAGTATGTTATACAATGATTATACATTTTTCTTTCTAACGTTTAACTTATTCTTTTGCGCTAAAGAAGATCCTGTGAAGATCGAAACGTTCACATTGTTTATATAAATTATAACAAATTGAATTTATTTTGAAGACATCTCATATCAGCTCATTGTGTTACATTAGCCTCTGACTTATTTTTTCTAATTTCTTTACAATCTATACAAACGCATTGTACATCACTAAGTATTAAAGCCAGTCAGATTACAGATCAGATTACAGATTAAGATTGAGATTTAGGTTAAAATTTAATCAATCAAAATGAAGGAAACTAATCTCGAGTGATACAGTAATTTTTATCTGATTGGTCAAATTTCTAATCTAATCTCAAATCCAATATCAATCTGTAAATAAATATAATAAAGCTATAAATAAGGAAATAATTTACTTAAAACGTTTCTTAAATTAATATTCACATTTGAAAGTATACAGCAAAGAGATAAAATTTACATTAAGTTTCATTCTGTAATGTGACATTAAGATTTTTTTTTGATGTTATTTCTTTCGTAATTTTGAACGTTAAATAAGTTCTGAAACAACATTTTCCTATGCCTTCGTGTCGAATAATGTCGTTAAATTACATCTTTCGTCTCTCGTAGACGCGTGTCAAGATACAAACGCGTATTTTATTTTTCAGAGAAAGCTGATAATGTTAAAAAAACATTATCAAGACCATATTCTCGCCGCCCGACGATGAATTATATCTATCGTTAAATTTAACATCTAAACCTCTCAATTGATTTAAGCACAGAACTTGCAAAAATCCGATATGACCTTGTGTCGTTCGATTTGCGTTTCCATTTTTGTTTGTATTTTTCTTTCTTTTTTTCGTTTGGTTCACGTTACTGAAGGACTTCGTCGAGAAACGTCGTCTAACATTTTGTCAGAATGTATGTATGATTAATTTTGTTTGCAAGTTTCACTGTTTCGTCTCTATCTTAACGATTTAGTTTTAAAAACCGCTTATCTTTTCATGGTGAGCTTGCAACCGCCGCAGTGTTGCGACATATATATATATATATATATATATATATATATATATATATGTATGTATATATATATAGTTGTGGGCGATCGCGAATGAATTGTTGACGAAGCATTAGTCCGTCGAGCGACCGATCGTTCATCGTGGCAAAGATTCGCCCGGTG
Source organism: Crematogaster levior (assembly GCA_901521435.1). NCBI lineage: Eukaryota > Metazoa > Arthropoda > Insecta > Hymenoptera > Formicidae > Crematogaster > Crematogaster levior. The sequence continues at coordinate 457,946 of CABEGB010000113.1, read as the reverse complement.
GTCGGCGAAAGATCAATAGCAATCTGCTGCACTACCGCCTTCGTCTAACGAAGGTCGAACTCGTAAAGCCGGACTTAAAACGACGCGTGGCTCGGCCATTCTTTTCAATAAGTTCACTTTACGAACGCTCTCTTTTTTTAATTTGTTGATAGACTTGTCGAGCCACGCATAGTTTAAGAAATATACCAGGCTGCTATTAAGACGCGTGGTTCGGCGAACCTATCAATTAAAAAAAAAAAAAAAGAAAAAAAAGAACTTGAAAAGGATAAGAATCGTCGAGCCACGCACCGTTTAAGTCCGGCTTGAGGGATCGATGTTTCTCGTCTTATATCATCGACTTCTCTCGAAACTAATCTCTTCGTGTTTCAACGCGTGAGAACGAAATGCAGAGAGTGCGAGCTCACAGATCTCGCGAGCGCCACGGGGGAATTTTGATTCGGTGCCGTGCTATCGGCAATTTGACACGAGTAGGCGTTACTTGGGACGCGAAACTCGGCTGCCTTCAGGGCGTTCAACAATCGTTATTACGTGTTATTGCATAAGCGGCGCGACGCGCCAAAATTATTGAAGACCAGCTAAACTTACCGTTTTCGGCTAGCACCAAGGTGCTGACCGTCACGACCAGTAACGCGCAAATCATGTAAGCAGATTTCATTTTTGAAAGTTTTACGCTACAGAGATTCCCGTTTTCTTGTGCGCAAACGATGAAGAAACGACACGACGTACACCAATGAACTGACCGATGCAACTGATCGCGACTGTTTTATTTGAACACGCAGCGACCTAGAACGACCAGCAACCACCGAACGCCGCGTGCGGTGTAAAGATGGCGTCAGTAACGGCATAGTTGCAAGATTGCCACGGCTTAATAATCCCTAGACAAGAAATCGAGGGTGCTTTCCAGCAAGCCGCAGTGTAACACAGTGTCCACTAGTGTGAGTGAGACACACTCAGTACATCTAGTGAGATATATGAGTGTGTCTCACTCTTACTAGTGGACACTGTGTTACACTGCGGCTTGCTGGAAAGCACCCCGAGTGAGGTTGCAGGTTCGCTCGTTTTACGTGCACTTTCTACACTCGAGTGTACTTTCGCTCTTTTCTCTCCTTCGATATGGGTTTTTACAAGTAACAAATTTTTATCACGGTTAATTATTCTTCTATTCCATAGGGAGAATAATCGATTATAATTTATTGATTGCCCTATGAATTTATGATTAAAAATTTGTTACGTGCAAAATCTTGTACGTCCATCTCGTTTGAATGCAAAAAATACTAGAAGTGCAAGATACGCCAAATAGTCCCATTTGTTTATTTGCATTCCCTAGGACTGGAAATTTGAGTGGAAGAAGCGAGAGCGAAGTCGAAGTCGAACTGGCCTATTGCGTAAGTGGACTATACTGGACAAGTTAAAGGGTGAAAAGGGGATCACAAAATGACACCATTTTGTTTACACAAAATATTTTTTGCAATTTTTTTCCACTTTAATGTCTTCATGTTAAAAGTAACTCAAAAATATTTTATAAAAAATGTATTTTTATATTCTGTTTGTATATTTCATATACACATATGTTAATAACAACTTGTCGGCGTCTTATCTCTATTCTTCACACTCATTGTATCTATCCTGTTTTTAATTCAATTTTGTACGTACGTAATAAAATTATTATTATTACATTACTTACACGATTTTTAATTAAAGTACATCAAAGATCATCTTCATTAAAGCACTTGCAACATAACGATGCCATATTATAGTCAATCAGGTTCGTTCAGGAATCACTTTTTCAAACAAACTGTCATCTTCTTACCTACAATATATAATATACCCTCCCCCCCACACACACATACATTTAATTATTTTCTTAACTCTGATCTAAATAGTATATTTTCGGAATATTTAAATAAAACGTGAACTGATGATGATCTTTATAGTGATTCAAGAAAACAAAAACAATAAATTTTGAATCTCTTTTCTCGTAATATCTAAAGTTTACTTGATCGAAATTACAACGACGCCAATTTCCTTTTCGCAATTTATTCGAAAAACATATTTTTCAAATTTTTATAAAAGTTAGAATTCCTATGTTTGAAAGATATTTTCTAAATTTTATAAAAATGTAAAATAAACGATCCTCTTTATGTGTAAAATTGAAAATACAACGATCTTATTCTAAATGATCGTTTCAAAACGAATTTCTCGCAACTATTCAGCATGCCTTCTGATGTCTCTGCTCGACCATTTACACTTTTGTCGGCGGAAAAAGAGGCGGAAGGGAAGGGAACCCTTTATGGGAAAGTGGTGCCCTCTAGAAACGTCGTTGGCGGGGGAAACCGGGGACGGCAACGGTCGGGAATGCCGATGATGCGCGCTCAGGCGCTCATGGGTTCAGTGCTGGTGCTCGATGCGAGGCGAGTACGCGCGACGGTGCAGCACGAGTGCTCGTGCTCGTACGGGCCTGTTTTCGTTGATCGTCGAAAAGCGTTCTGGCCACCGTCGTGCATACGATCCGAGGGTTGATTTTGCGGTGCGGTGAAAGAGCGGTATAAGCGCGCTCCGACATCCCGCAGGATCGAATACTCGATACAAGGATTGGAAAGAAGGAGTGTATCTTTATTTGTGACCCGCGACGGAGAAGAGAGTATCTTTATTCGTGAGGTCGCAGGACAACGGTCGTTTTACACGGGGGTGGTGACGAGGGCTCGCGGAAGCGCGGGTGAACGGTGCGGCGTTCCGGGGTGGCAGCAGCGGGGTGGCTCGCAGTGGTGGCCAGCCCGCGGATAAAGGGCGAGGGAAATGGGCCGCTCCGCGTTTGATACGTGATACGAGGTGCGTGAGCGTGCGCGCGCGCGCGCTCTCTTTCCCCTTTCTGTGGAGCAGCCCTGCGCGTGTGTATGTGGCGTGCGTGCGTGTGTCGTCGTCGGCCTCCTCGTCCTCCCCGTTGTCGTCGCCGTCGCCGTCGTGCCGAGCCGCGAGTCTGTGTGCCCGAATACGCGTGTGCGTTGCGTGAATGAAAAAGGAAAAAGGGAGAGGGCCGCTCGTTACCCCAAGATTGCTGAAGCGAGCGTCGTTGTGGTGATCGTCGTCGCCGTTGCCGTCGTCGTTGCCACCGTTGCCCCGACGCGCGATTCGACGTCGTCGAGAGCAGAAGGGGTAGGCTGCTGTTCGTAAAAATGCGGCGCGACACGACAACGGTGAGGGGTGGTGTCGTCGCGATAACGACGACAACGGCGACGACGACGATGTCATTGTGGACAGTGTCATCGACAGTATGCTTGACCACATCATCATCGATGTCAACGTCGACGGTGACAACGGTGAACACGACTATCCCGTTCCGTCGCCTGCTCGCGACGACGCTATTGCTGTTACTGATGTCGATGCATCCTGGTCCGGCCACAGCCGCCTGCCGGTGGACCAACGAGGCTGGCAACGACACCCGCTCAGCAGACTGCGCCCTTCGTGTGCTGGATCCTACGGCAATCGTCACCCTGGCGCCGTCCCTCGATGGCGCTCTCAAGCTACGGATCCGTTGCAGCGACGTGCATCACTTCGAGAGCAGCTTCAACGCACAAAGTTGGCAGCGACTGGTCGGTCTGCACGAGCTGCACGTGCACGGCTGTAAGGTGCTGCGTATCCCAGAGGATGCGTTCCAATCACTGCCGGATCTCAAGCGGCTCGTCGTACAGACGTTCAATGCCGCTTGGGGCGCCGCGAGATATTTGGAATTCGCGCCGAGCTCGCTTCGGGGTCTTCGCGAGCTTCACACTCTAGAGATCGTCGAGAGCAACGTGTTAGCGCTTCCGCCCAAGCTGCTCTGCGAACTGGACAACCTGCAGACTCTTAATCTCACCGGCAATCGTATCCACGACGTCGACGACATCGGTCTAACGGTGCGCGCCGACGTCGACGATGGATCCTGTCGCGCGGATATTCGAATCCTGGATCTGTCGCGCAACGAATTACGGCAGTTATTCGATGACGGACCGCTGGTGGGCTTACGGCAGCTGCAAGAGTTACACCTGCAGCGCAATGCAATCACCGACATCGGCAAGAACGCTTTACACGGACTCACCGTGCTACGTACGTTTAACGCCAGCTATAACGCCCTGGACTCGCTACCCGAGGACTTGTTCAAAACCACACGCGACTTACGGGAGATACACCTGGCGCACAACGGCCTACGTGATCTACCGCGGAGCGTGTTCACCCACCTGGAGCAGCTGCTGGTGCTGAATCTCGCCAATAACCGTCTCAGCAGCGATCATGTTGACGAGACCACTTTTCTCGGTCTGATCCGCTTGATCGTGCTGGATCTCTCGTACAATCAGCTGACACATATCGACGCGCGTATGTTTAAGGATTTGTTCTTCCTGCAGATTCTCGACCTACGCAACAACTCGATTGATCGTATCGAGAGCAATGCCTTTCTGCCGCTTTACAATCTCCACACGCTCGAACTTTCCGACAACAAACTCCACACTGTAGGAGCGCAGCTCTTTAACGGTCTGTTTGTGCTAAATCGCCTGACTATGTCCGGGAACTCGATTTCGAGCATTGACACGATGGCGTTTCGCAACTGTTCTGATCTCAAGGAACTGGATCTCAGCGGTAATGAGCTCGCCGCCGTGCCAGACGCATTACGTGACCTCGCCTTCCTCAAGACCCTCGACCTGGGCGAGAACCGGATCAGCGAGTTCCACAACGGTTCCTTCCGTAACCTTCATCAACTCACCGGTCTACGTTTAATCGGCAACGATATTGGCAATCTAACACACGGGATGCTCTGGGATCTGCCAAATTTGCAAATACTCAATCTGGCTCGGAATAAAGTGCAACATGTGGAGAGGCACGCGTTCGAACGTAATGTCAAATTGGAGGCCATCCGTTTGGATGGCAACTTCCTATCGGACATCAACGGTGTATTCACTAGCATCACCAGTCTCCTGCTGCTAAATTTATCGGAAAATCACATAGAATGGTTCGATTATGCCTTCATACCTGTTAATCTCAAATGGCTTGATATCCATGGCAATTTTATCGAAAATCTCGGTAACTACTACAAAATTCGTGATTCTAAGGTGAAGACTTTGGACGCCAGTCACAATCGCATCACTGAACTTTCGCCATTATCTGTGCCGGATAGCGTAGAACTGTTGTTCATCAACAACAACTATATCAGTACCGTGCGATCGAACACGTTCGCCGACAAAGTGAATCTTACCAGAGTTGACATGTATGCGAACATGATCGAGACGATGGAATTGACATCGCTGTTGCTAACCAAGGTGCCAGAAAACAAACCTCTGCCGGAGTTCTACATCGGTGGCAATCCCTTCAACTGCAATTGCTCGATGGACTGGCTGCCGGCCATCAATAATCAAACCTCAACGAGAGAATATCCACGTGTTATGGATCTTGACAACGCCATGTGCCGTACCTCCGGACCGCGGGGAGTCGCTATCGTTCCGGCCTCGACTGCACGCTCAGAACAATTTCTCTGCCGCTACGAGGCCCATTGTTTTGCCCTCTGCCATTGCTGTGACTTTGATGCTTGCGATTGCGAGATGACTTGTCCGGCCGGCTGCAAATGTTACAACGATCGTACATGGAATACGAACGCAGTCGATTGCTCGGGTCTCGGAGTCGAAGAAATCCCGCGTAGGATACCAATGGACGCCACCGAGGTCTACCTAGATGGCAACGTGTTGCGAGAGTTGCAAAACCACGTGTTTATTGGCCGCAAGAACATGCGCGTATTGTATGTGAACGCTAGTGGCATCGAGTCCATCCAGAATCGAACCTTTAACGGCCTCAACAACTTGCAAATCCTACATCTCGAGGATAATCGGATACGTGAGCTCAAAGGCTTCGAGTTCGAGCGATTATCGCACCTGCGCGAGCTTTATCTTCAGAACAACATGATCGGCTTCATCGGTAACTTGACGTTTCTTCCATTGCGATCGCTCGAGATTCTCAGATTGCATGGCAATCGACTGATAACCTTTCCAGTGTGGCAAGTCACCTTGAACGCTCGATTAGTTGAACTATCACTCGGCGGCAATCCGTGGTCGTGTCGCTGCAAGTTCTTGCAGGAACTATCTTCTTGGGTGTCAGACAATGCGCATAAAGTTATTGATGCTAGCGACGTATGGTGTTATTACGGCGGCGACACCAGACCATCTTACCGGCGTCGTTTGAATGTTAACGAAACCGCCTGTTCGGATTACTTCGCTCAAGGTGGTGTCATCGAGAGTATTATGGTATCGGACTATTTACCGTTGGTGGCCGCCACTCTCTCGGCCATTATCGTTCTCCTGGTGATCATAGTACTTGCCTTCGTGTTCCGCGAACCGGTCGGCGCCTGGGCTTACTCCAAGTACGGGTTACGATTCTTGCGCACGAAATCGGGCAAGGCTACGACGACGGCGAGTATGGGTCCCACAGCTGCGATGGCCGCGGGTTGCTGCGATGCGGATCGCGATCGCCTCTATGATTGTTACGTGTGCTATAGTCCGAACGACGAGGACTTTGTTCTGCACTCATTGGCGGTTGAACTAGAACACGGCGCGACCGGTCTAAGACTCTGTCTTCATCACCGGGACTTGCCTTGCGTGTTGCGTGCCTCTGCGCCTGCACCGGCTGTCCTTGAGGCAGTGGACGCATCTCGACGCGTGTTGATTGTGCTTACCCGTGATTTCCTTCAAACTGAGTGGTCGCGCTTCGAGTTCCGTGCAGCGCTACATGAAGCATTACGCGGTCGTGCCTCCCAGCTGATCGTCATCCAAGCCGGCCACGTTGGTACCGAGGTCGAACGCGACCCCGAGCTGCGACCCTATCTGAGAACGGCAGCGCTCATACTCACGTGGGGTGAGAAAAGATTCTGGGAACGGTTGAGATACGCTATACCATCGTCCACGACAACTGCAATCATTGCCACTAGCACTACCACCACTACCACTGCCGTCGGTGACATATCCATCGAGAGCAAATCGTCGCCGTTAGTCTACAAACGCAATATCAACACCTACACGCTGGACGGCGGTGTCGGCAGTCTCGAAAAAACCGGGATGTCGACGCTACGTGGCGGTCAACGCGCTGCGCTCTTCAAGGACGCCTCGTCGGCGCTGATGCTGCAACACGCGCCGCCCGCCTACTCCTGCGGTGGTGCCCCGCTTCCCCTCATGCTGCCACAGCAACAGCAACAACAACAGCCGCAGCCGCCGCCACCGTTGTCGTCGCCGGCACAGCCCAGGTTAACCGTCAATCACGCCTACCGGGACGCGACACCGGCCAATAATCTCGTCGCAACCACCATCGCCACCACTGTCATCGCCAACTGCGGTGGTGTTGGTAGTGGCGTAGGTGGCATTGGCGAGGACAACAGAAGACCACTGTCCGAGCACATCTACTCATCCATCGATTCGGATTACTCCACCCTCGAGAGAACTGCCTGGAGGCAGCAGCAACCACCGCCACCACCACCCCCGCCTACATCTGGACAGGCCTACTTGGTTTAGCTTTCTGCAATCGACTCCGGTATCCCTGTGTACCCATGGGATCGCGGTACTGTCGACCCGACTACGCTAGCAACGAGCGGCGGTAGTAGCTCGTATCCAAAAGGTTGTGCTGGATCTCATGCTCGTCCACGTGACACACGGTCGGTGGCTCCAACAGACTGTGAATTCTCGAAGACGTTGCGCGCGCGTCGAGCCACGGACCTCCGCGAGATTCGTGTATATAGTTCAGAGACGTCGTCGCGAAGAACAAGAGACAGAATGTTCACATATCGTAATTGTCTTTGGAAACTTTGGGGATATCTGTTATGATAATGTTTTTGCACCAAGGTTTCCTCTTTTGCTCAACGAAAATTTTGATTTTTTTTCTGTCGCTGAAATGTGATGAAACGTTTCTTTCCTTTCTTGTTTTTCTTGTCTTTTCTGTTTGTCTCTTTTTTTATTATTTCAATCTTTGTTATTTTTATTCGTCTTCCTTCACTCTGTGTGCTTGATGTAATAAGTTTTCGGCCTATTCCCTTGTCGCTCATCCTTTTGCTAGGGTGCGGATCTTTAATATAATTACGATTTTCTGAATAGTGTCTTGCGAAAATATGTTCGGGTATACAGAGTGTCCTGGATCCCAGTTATATAGAACTGATTTGTCTTTGACATAACATATTAACAAAATTGTGATTTTTTAAATTGTATTTTGCGATTACTATTTGCAGTTCTTTCTAAATACGCAAATTCAAGACCGCAAGAAAAAAGTAATTAATTTTGAAAAGTAAATTAATTTTTAAAATTTTAATTGTAAAAAGAACTTAAATTCTCGTTTAAAATTTAAAAAGTATTTATTTCCGTTCGGTTTGACTTCAAAAGAACGATCCTTTTATTTTCGATTCAAAGAAACTTCTTCGAGTTTTATCTAAGATTGAATATATAAAATAATCTTTCTAAATTTACTCTCAAATTTATACGCGAGAATCAATTATTAAAGCTGAAGGTTCCGAGACTCTCTGTACATCTCTATGAATCCTGTTTACCTCATTAGACTTTTCAGCGAGCGCATCCAAAAATCTCAAAGTTTGCGCGAATCGTCAGGCTGTCCCTTTCGCGGCGGCAATATCACCCTCATGTAAATACTTCTTACTTACGACGAATCCGTGTAAATAACGCTCTTTACTACGCAGTGTGCGTTCATGTACGTATGTACATTGTACATATACATATATGTAACTGACACACGTCGCATTTCGACGGCCTCGCCGCGTAATAGGATCATGATGCTAGCTTCGGAACTTTGAAACTTTCGACTAGGTAGATGATTTTTTATAATTTTATATGTCCGCGGGAGAGAAAGGGAAAATGTGAGTGAATGAGAAAGAGAGAAGGAAGGGGAGAGATGATTGTACGATATGTAAATATGTATATTGAGTATATACACTCTTTATCGCCGCGCCTCATGTAAGATACAATTCGCTGCGTGAAAGAGAGGGTAAGAATCGAAGAGTGAGAGAGACACAAAAGCGTGAAGCACGCGTTCGCGCGATCCGGCGAGAAGCAAGCCGCGCGAACGTCTGCGCATGTGACGTGAGACTTAACTGTATACTTTTGATTTTATTTAAATCATGTGAATAAATTTATAAAATATGTTACTACTCATCTTCACAATACACGCCTTGATATCTTAATTCTGGCAGCGAGTGTCATCAAACCCATTTCGGAAAATCTGTAATTCATTGCGGAATTCATTTTAAGGTCAAAATTAAATTTGATACGTCGTAACATAGAAATTATACGTGGTATAAAAACATATATATATATTTCATAAAGAAGATTCTATAAACAAAGAATGCGCGTGTGGTAAATTGATAAATTTATAATTTACGATTCTTCAGACATTTAATATTGTTTTGTCACGGTACTAGTCGAGAACTTCTCAGCGATGCGGCGACATTAAATTACGATGTGAACAAAAAGATGACACGCTTGAAAACGAGAAAATAATAGGGAAACGGTCTAATTGCGCATGCGCCGATACGTGTTCATAACGTGAGATCAGGGCAACGTAACACTTTTTCCCCTCTTCCGTTCGCGATGTATTTACAATTCGACGCATGAAATTAGATTCTTCCGTCCCGAATTATAGAATTCCCGAGATGGGTTTTCCTCGAGGGCGCTGCATGTCGAAATTATATAAGTACAGTTCCATAAGCAGCGAGCTTACGTGAGAATAATACAAGGAGCACGTGTTCTCTCGAACACGGGGAAGGGGAATCTCTTTCCTTTGGTGGCGCAAGTTGGAGGAGTCGTTTTTTTTTCCCCGCGAACCGAGTTGCGGCGAAATTCGGATCGATCGCGAGAAAGAGAGACAGAGAAAGGGAACTTATTTCCATATGGTAATTTCGCGCTACGATTGGTTAAAATATTCGCGCAAATGCATTATCTGAACGTGTGAGAGGGAGGAGAGAGCGGGAGAAGGAGCGAGCGGAGTGTGTGCAACCGTGTTGTTTCCCACACAGCCCCGGCTTTCTCTCTCTTTCTCTCTGTTACCTATATATCGTGGCGCGCGGCCGTGTGCCGGCTATATAGACCGCGAACGGAACATTGATCCTAGTCAGCGGCGCCGCGCACTCACTGCACACCATCTGCACACTTACATTATTAATGCGCCTACGACCGCCACCGCACCGCGACTTGCACCCGCGCGGAGACGACGTATGTTTCTGTTGTTTGCGAAATCTTTCTGCAACCGAGTGTAAACACCCGGGAATAACGCGCGCGCGCGCGCGCGCATGGCGTTTAAGTGCCGTGCAGCGATTTCGCAGTTCCGTTCGAATCTGGTTGAATTTTAAACGGGACATCTTTTTTCCTTAGTTTTTCTCTCTGCGGTTTGCCAATTTCTCGCGGGATCGACGTTCTTCCTGACAAAGCTTGTCAGGATAGTGAGCTTAATATTAGGAATTCGAAGACTCGGAATGATGAATCGCGAATAAGCTTGAAGAATATAAACGAGACGCATCTCATTCTTCAATTTATTTCTCAAGCGGGGAATTTACTTCAATTATATTTTGATTTGTTTCCGGAAGCTCTTGAATATTGTCAATCTATAAATTCATCAATAAATACAGGATTAACGTCATCTCTTAATTCGATATGTAATTATTGAAACATTTGAAAAATTTTTTATCTCCAAGTTCTATCGAAGAGAAAAATTAAAACAGCACGGTTTACAACTCACAAATCAATAGGTCGACGGTTCGCCCAAAAATGTCAAATTTATTTACTTCACGTCATATGCACACGTCATTGATTATTTTTTAAAGCAATAACGTTACCTTTGCAGCAGAGGATTCGCCGCTGAAAGAAAATACATTCAAATAAAAAATACAAGTCATACTTTCTACACACTTTGTACACGAATAGTGTACTTTGTCTACGCACATAATTATCATTAAGGCTCCCGCACAGCACAAATATGAATTGCTGTCGCAGAGTTGCGCCACGCAGAACGGTGTACCAGGCTGGAAAACCACGCGTATGATACATACTTTAAAGAAATATGATTTCCTCTCCACGGGTCTCTCTCTCCGTATTCTAGCGCAAGTGGCCGCGCTCGGAACCAGTTTGCCCGCCTTGCTATGGAATGTAAGGACGGCTGTAATTATTTGCAACGCGTAGAGCCGCTGGCCGCCGCGATCAGATCTAGGCGTGTAGAATCGCCGCTATGATCCCGCGATCTCCTTGCGGTATATCTCGACGTTCGCCGTCCCGATTTCCATCCACCGTCATCTCTCGCGATAGGGCCCCCCCCCTTCTCCCCATTGTATCCGACAACGCCCGCTCGCTTGCTCTCCTCTGTCTCCCCCTTTTCCGTTATCGGATCCACGACGTGGAACAGAAATCCACATAATTCGTGCATAGTTCGCACAAGCAGTTCGCGCCAACACTTTGCGACTGAGTTAAAATTATTTCCAGTCCGGAATTTATCTCTCAGAGATGCTTCCGGCGCTGTCTGCTATCCCTTAATTATTTGTATGTCAAAATACAGAAAAGCGTACGTACAATATTCGTCAAATTATCAGGAATTTTCATTCTCTTTGTGCTCGCGTGATGTATTCCAAGTTTTTGGAATGCAAAAATGCATACAATGCTGTTTTAACTGAACGATGATAGTGAGACTTTCATTACGTAATAAGACGTGTTTACAAAAGATTGTTAAAGTGGAGATTTAAGAAAATTTTCCGACATTATTTTCCTGTCTCATTAAAATTGTATTCCCGTGACTGGCATTCTTTCCTGTTCGCGCTTGAAAAATTGATGTACGAAGTTGTAGAAAATTTTCCTGAAAGAGACTTTCCTAGTTATTAATATTCATCTTGTAATAATTGCGCGAATGATAACATCGCGGTGTGGTTTCGACTTAATGCAAGAAAGGAGAATAATATGCCGTGATAATATACTTGAGCGTCCTCGAGATTCGCGAGAGCACCTTTCACCGGGGATTCGAGAAAGGGTGGGTGCCACGCGTTGGCGTCAAGTTCGTTATTTGGGTCGTTCTTGCGAAACACTATTCAGAGAGCTCGCCGTACAGTGCTCGCCGACCTTGACGAACGACCGATTTCAATGGCGTAATCGGCGACAAGCCCAATCGGATCAAGAAGATACCACCTGCTCTTCGGGGAAGATGCTAAATCTGTTTTAACTGAACACAATCGTTTCTTAGACTTTTTCTTCTCACCACTTGAAATCTACTGATTCATATTTGGGGCAATTTCGAGCTTTAGTTCTTACACCTGTACACACAGGTGAGATAAAAAAATCATAAATGAAACACTTTTGTTTATAGTTACGTTTATAGTTGCGTTTAACGCGTTTGCACGGATACCAAGAAGAACTCTCTTAAGATAACGAGATATTATGCGATAATGTCCCGTTTACGAGCTTCATAGTTACAGTGGTTTACGTTCGCGACAGTTATACGTATTACACAGGATGTCGTGGGTGGGAAGACAGTTAACGCCGCGAGTACACGAACGTAGTGGTAGGCAAAGCGCGCGTCGTGCAACAACCTGGTCGCTCACCTCTCCTATCACCCGTCCCGTCGAAGGAGGGAGAATAGGGTAACGAGAAACCACCCGTTTTACCCTATTCCAACGACTAATCGAAATAGCTAGTGTCTCGACATGTAAACTCTCGGCTGTGTGTTACATTGGACGTTAAAGCCCGCGTTTCCGATAACGGCTCGAGATAGCCGAATTCATTTTCGATTCCCTTGCCGACTCTGCCGTCACTTCGATCGCTGCACCGGGCACCATCCGAAAGATCTGGTTCCGATTCTCTTAAGACGCGCCGCACCGTGCCAGTTAAATCGTTTTTAGCAGCGCACCTCGCTCAAAGCCGGCCGAAGCAAAAATACGAAAAAAGAAAGGGCACGAAAAGGGGCACAGTAAAAAACTTTGTAGGTACCTACCTACCTACCTGAGGACGCACGCGCGGGCGCGCGTTAAAATCCTCGTCTCTGCGTCTCCTAACATGCTCGAATAAGCAACGAGGGCCGGCAACGCCGGGCCTTTGCGAACTCGCTTGCGTGTAACACGCCGCGGTTTCGCAAACGCATATACATGTATACATATGTGTATATGTACGTGCACATGCACACACGGATGTCATTTTCTCGTGGCGAAGTCGAGCGAGATATCGTTGGCGGGTTTTGTGACTTGCGTGACGACTGCCATGTTTGCAGAGAGAGAACTTTAGCGCGCGACTCGTTGCCCCGCGTGCCCCGTTCTCGTGATATCTCCCTCCCTCTCTTTTCCTGCCCCCCGTTGCTCCGCGTTGTTCCTGCCACCTGCGCCATCGCGCTAACTCGCCCCGCACGCATGCAACGTAGTCCCCTCTTCCTCCACCCGCTCTTTCCGCCCTCCGCACACCGTGCACACGTCAAGTTGCATCCCCCTTTTACCCTCCCTCTCCCGCACTTGCGCCCGCTTTAAACGTGTACCGGTGAACCCGGTAATTTCGTGAAAACTGCCACCACCGTCGTCACTGTCGCGGCCTCATTTCTCCCTCTTTCTCCTCCTTCTTTTTCCATCTCCCCAGTTTTCCTAAAATAAATTTACCTCCTCTTCATCAATTTGACAATCACTGTCGATCTTTCCCCCTTTCTCCCGTTCACCCTTTTAACGATACCATGAGCTACTACGACACACCGTTGCAGGGCTACCCCGAGGCGTACAGAGCGTGCACACCACGTGTCTGCACGCGAGCTTATCTTGCATGCTTCCCTCGGCGTCGGCGTCGGCAGCAACGTCGACGAGCGATTTTAAGGGTGTCTCCACAGAAAATCGCGAAGAGCGTGACCCCGACGCGGCGCTCTTCCTTTCACTTTTCCAATTCTATTAAAAGATTATTGTCCACTTTTATCCTCGATAAGACGTTCGTTGCGCACACTCCTCGCCCTTATCACGAGAACGCTCATTCTCGCAAACCTTTCATCCCCCTTCCGGTAAACACTCGATCGCTCGCACGGCACGGAAGGCGTACCCTTCTCGTACGTCTTCGTTCGCCTAACTGCTCGCTCGTATGCGGCCATCGTCGATGGCCCTTTACAATTAATCAGTCGCGCAAACCGCTCGGATAAGAACCACGCACACGAACGTGCACACAGACGCGGGAGGGGAAGGGGGCGTCACAAGCATGGGCGTCGCGAGTCGCTGACGTTTTTCTCAGGAAAATTGGAAAGAGATATGTGGTTTAACGTAATATTTTGTCGGCGCATCCTGCGAAGCGAATTTTGCGCTACGGTTCGTACGTTAATCCATTCTAGTCAAGTTTCTCTCTGATGGGTTCGACGCATTCGACCTGCAAGACTCTCTTCTCCGTTTCGACGTCGCAGCTTTGAGTCGTGCCTTTGCACTTCGAAATTATAAAAGCAAGTACATACATGCAAGAACGATTCGCACCTCCAACTTTCGCATTTCTTGAATACTTATAAATATATCGTACATATAATGCGGTATTTTTTGGACATAACATTATATACTTCATTTCGCCAACAATTGATGATAAAAATGAGGGATTTATTCAAATTCCAGTAGAAGATTACGCGCTTTTCGGGTACCTACTTATCAATATATATATTGTATACATCATATATATATAATATAATTTATTTATGTAAAACATATACATATATTTTTTATTCATCTAACCAGATGTATGTACATTCTGCACTGAACACTAAGTAAGGAAATTTCCTTAAATTCCTTGACAAAGTTTCCTCAACATATGCACCCTCTTCCCCTTTCTCTTCCTGCCAACCCCTGTCGGAGAAACCCCATCGCGGCGCCCATGTTCGTATATAGGTGGGTGAACGAGGCGGCGATCTAAACTGGAAGGTTCCGCGCTGCGTGACCTGTCACCGTGAGCGTTGCTAGATTTATATGCGGACGCTAACTTGTCGCATATTTACCCCCTCGTCGAGTTGCTGCCCCGCGTCCCTTCCGTTACAGTCCCGCCAGCCTTCGCGAGCCTGTCTGTCCGACAAGACCCTCGTGCCCTATGAACGTCTCGCCTTTCGCCTCGCTCTCATAGCGCGAAATTTGCCCGATATACACTGAGGGAGAAACCTACTCATGAACGAATATATATAACACACACACACACACACTCTCTCTCTTTCTATTTTTATATATATATATATATATATATATTAGGGTGGTTCTTATTTTATACTACATCGAAAATTTTTAAAAAATTTTTTTTGTCTCACCCCTTAAAATGGTTCCATTTTATGAAAAAATAATTCCTATAAAAGTTTATTTCAATCGGATAACGGGAAAGAGTGCCGAAGAGCGTCTAAATGTCCTAAAATAAGAATTAAATCCTTATTTTAGGACATTTAGACGCTCTTCGGCACTCTTTCCCGTTATCCGATTGAAATAAACTTTTATAGGAATTATTTTTTCATAAAATGGAACCATTTTAAGGGGTGAGACAAAAAAAATTTTTTTTAAATTTTCGATGTAGTATAAAATAAGAACCACCCTAATATATATATATATATATATATATATATATATATATATAATATATTGAATTATGAACTGCATCGATTTTAAAATTAATATTAAATAGCTTATATCGATATATATACATATATATATATATATCGATATAAGCTATTTAATATTGTTTTAAAATCGTGCAGTCCTTCTTCGGGAAGAATTTGAGATTGCACAATAGCAGTCCCGAAATGAACAAAGTTAAACGATACGCCTATGTTGACGTGCAATCAGGAAGAACATGATCGAAGGGGAATCGTTTCTATTATTTGCTTCTCCCTTTCTTTCCTCGCTCGGCAAAGGCCGCATGGAAAAGAAACTAACGAGTTCTCGTCTTTTCGTTATTTTCATCCCTTTAAGCGTGCCGAACTGTCCCCGACTGTATAAGCTCCCTCGCCCCATGGTGACACGGTCCAACAATGCGGGGATAGACGGCCCGCCGCCACGCCGGATTCAGATACCCACTGTCACACGCCAACGATAACTTTTTTTTCTTTTGCCAGCCGGTTTCTTTCGCGCTCAACTGCGCTGCGGAGTAGGCGCGCGCTCGTAACGCGGTCAGGTAAGCCGGCCTGCCGACCCAACGTGCATCGACCACCCGTACAGGGTGTCCTATAAGGTTTTCAGCCCCTAGGAGCGTGTTTCTCGGCAAACCTCGAGTAAGGTCGTTCCCTGCGGAAATACAAGTGCGAGGAGCGATTTATATAATTTATAGATTTGTCTTCTTTCTTTAAAAACGAATAGAACAGGCACAAAGCTTGACGATTTATTTCCTGGATGTTTTGTTGTTCTACAAAAAAAAAATTTCTCGTGATTTTTTTCCTCGATTTCTATACTTGCAATAGATAATAAATTTTTAACGTAGATGATGTTTTATTCGTTCCAGTGTGAAAAAAAAAACTCGAAAACTGTATTTTCGACAATGTATTATCGTACAAAGCTTTAGCTTACTAACTTTTGAATCTACTTCAATTCTGGCGAATAAACGAGACTCGTAAAAATGATTTTTTGTGAATACGAGTTCCGTGCTGAATAACGAACGAAAAGTGATAGATTCTAATTGACATTTCACAATTACTATATTTCTATTATTATATCTTATTGTCTATATGTTGTCATATTTTTACTATTCTAAAAACGAAAATATACACATATATTCGATTCTCTCGCAAAAATATACAGATTCGATAAAATATATATAATATTCGATTCTCTCGCATGCTATAAATATATATTCAAGAGCACGTTTCTACGATTCAAGATGCGAACCTTACGAAACACCCAGTACGTTCTACAAGCTGCAAGGAGCCGTTCGGCGAAGAGATCAAACAGCGAATCTATCGTCCCTTTGTAGCGGTAGGTTCTGTCCAACTCGGGACAATAAATATCCCCATCGATGGCAGGGGGAGACCGGGGGAAAGACATCGTGTCGGATAACGAGATATTGTTACTTGTTAGAGGCCGTATTTGAAAATAGGTGGAGAAACGGGAGATACACCTAACGCATTTCAGAGAATTATGTAAATGGGATCTTGTAAAACCTAACTCTCTACGGGTTTCTCACTCACCTCGCCTGCCCTTCGCCCCTTCCGGCGGATAAAGTTCGGCGTTAACATCGCGGAAGCTCGCGAAGTGGAGCGCGGATTCGTCCGAGGCGCGTCGACTTTCATCCGAACTTAGTTTTCGCATGGAATCCAGCGAAATTATAATTCCACGAAGTGTTTGTTCCACGTGGAATTTTCCCGTTCTCTCCCGTCTTATCGCGAGAGACAGATTTCGCCGTGTCGTCCTCGCGACATCTTATTTTCACTTGAGCAATTTTTCATAACACCTTCAATTTTTCATCGCCGTCCGTTTTCGTGCCACGCGATCAAAGGGACAAATCTGAAACTCGGCGTACTTTTCGCAAGGGTGCCCTTAAAGCACCGCCTTATCTGCATTATCGTTCTCCGTAGGTACTTCAACGTGGGTAATATGACAGGGAATGTAACGCGACACTTGTGTGTCTCTCATCATTCTTATACGTTTCCGCGTCTAAATAAGATCGCTTACGCGCGCACTTTCTTTTTGCCATTTCCGCGAAACGCGCGATGTACTGACGTATGCAAATGCGCATCGGAATTTCTCCGTCTTCGAGACCATTTCCGTGACGATTCAGGTATGGAAATTGAAAACGCGAAATTGGAACTGAACATTCAACAATTTTACTTATTAAAATTTTCCTGGCGGAGTTGAACGTCGCGCTGCGTGATAGTACAGCAGCGAGTGTCAGAGAAAGAGAGAGAGAGAAAAGTCAGAGAAGAATATATATTCAGATATATTTTAATATTTAGACATATTTTAATTAAATTTAAAATTATATTTAATCACGCGCCAACAGGCTTTATTAACCCATTAGCTGTCACGATCCCCATTTGGGGATTTTGGAATTTTTATAATTATACTGTTACACAACTTTTTGTGCATATATATAACTTATCCGGCCAAAAATTTCAAAAAAAAATTTGACAGTTAATGGGTTAATGTCCAGCGCAAATAATTTTTTATCCGAATTTTAAAGGACGGGTAATGTTTTGATCTTTGACTTGGACCTTTTAATTACCGTTTTTTAATCGAATTTTGTCGAGTGCGATTGTGTAAATGGTACTTTACAAATTTGCAGATATTAAATTTATAAAAAAAAATCATAAAAAAATTATAAAACTGCTCACGGTAGCTGTTTGCTCGAGAAGATACATATCGGATATCGTCGTGCTGTCGCTATGATATTCGCAAATTTGCGAAACGACACCGTGCCGAAGCTGACGGCTTCGGTGATCGATATCACGAGTCACGATAAAAACTGCTGTCGTGGAAGTGACCTAAGCGTCACTCCGCTATCGATGAAAATTTTCTGAGTCATTTCTGAGTCGGGCATTCGACTCAGGGGACCGCGGGGTGGTGAAGAGAGAGAAAGGGAGGAACTTACGACACGAGGGACAGGGGACAAGCGAAGGGGCGCCCGAAGGGACGACGAAACAAGGCGGTTCGGGCATCGACGGGAGATACCCTTTGGAGGGGATACTTTCGTCTCTCGGGTTGATGTCGTGACAAAAAAAAAAGAAAAAAGAAAGAAGAGGAAGAAGAGACAGGCTCTCTGGGTCCTGCTCCGATTTCACGGCTACCGTCCTCGTCTTCCTCGTTGTCGTCGTTGCCGTCATCGTTCGATCCGACGATACGTATCTTCTCATGGTGTGTGTATGTGTGTGTGTGTTCACACACTTGCGCGCGCACGAAACACCATCCGGAAACGCATACATGCACACGGTATATACACAGAAATGTATGCTATACAGACAACGACGTAACTAGGAGAAAGATTTATCAAGTTTGTTGAATTTATACGATACTTGATAACCCACAGGATCGAATTTTTTCCCTCGACAAGGTATTTATTTCGCTCGCATTCGCGACAGAAAAGAAACATGTGAGTTCGTTAATTTAGTACACCCTCGGTTCTTTATTAATAACGCTAATTTTTTCGCTGAGGCTGTCGTAATTACAGCGCGCTCAAATTTCGGTACTGTGGGGAAGCGATTTTGTGACAATAAAAATGCGAAGTTCGTCTGATAAGGCTCCCTTTACGCTATGGTGAATTAGTATACACATACACACACACATATATATATATATATATTTCAGTTTAATATATCGCGTGAACGATATATAACTGCGATATAACGTGCCTACTTCGAGAAGGGATGCTTAGATGAAGGAACGCGTTGCCTAATGACCGAGTGTTAGGCGGGTGTGTGTCCGCGTAGTTACGCCACTGCGTATAGTGTTCATACGAACGTACGTTCCCGAGTTCAGAAACGCTCGGGAACGCTCCGCTCCGCTTCGCGCGTTCGTACGGCTGGTGCGCCACGCCGACAGGCGTAGCTTTTCTCGGAGGTTAGATGCGCGTGATAATGCGATCCACGGCACATCGGTATCCTCGCGGAAGGCTCGCGCGCGCGGAGCGGAGTGGAAGGAGCCTGGGCGCGCGAGAGGAAGAGAGAAGGAAAGTGAAACGTAGCGGGAAGGGGAGTGAGAACGCGGCAGAAGGAAAAGCAGGAGAATGGCCGGGAGAAGGAAGAGGATGAGGTCGCGCGGCGTAGGCAACGTACCGACGAGGAGGGGGGGGAAGGGGGTAGCTCGTATACACCCTACGATGGAGTAGGTATGCGGGAGTCCGCTCTCGGTCGGCTATGGCTAGAATGGCGGGTGTGGTACGTGACTATGCGCGCGCGATAGAAGGAGAAGGTCGAAAAGATGGGGCCGAACAGGGGAAGCGGGCGAACGGGTTGAGCGCGCGGGGAGGGAGGCAGCGGGAAAGGGTGGTATAGAGCAAGAAGAGAGCTACCGGAGAGCCGCGAGAGGATGCGTCGGTTCCGTTATCGACCTGCAGCAGGGCGTGTCTCTCGCGCGCGCTCTCTTGCTCTCGTTCTCTTTCTCCCTCTTCGTCTCTCTCGTGTGCGCACGCGGTCGGATCTTTCATCTTTCTCGTCGATGGTCTCACTCTCTCCCGTTCTTTCTCCCTCCCATTGACCCTTCATGTGGTTTCTCTCGCTCGCTCCTTTCGTTCCTCTCTCTCCCTCTTTCTTTCTCTCCATCTCGTTCTCGCAATCGGCCTCAGCAGGATCGTGCGCGCCCTACTCCCTTTTCGTCCCTCTCCACCCTCTCTTACTCGTTTTCTCGCTCTTTCTTTCACTCCTCTTCGTTAATTCGCTCGCGGCGATTTCGCCTGCCATCCTCGTCGCGCAGGAGCGAGTCGAACCGATTATGAGTCCCCGAGCGTCGTGGCTCGAACTCTTCGACCCAATCCCGGCCGTCGGCGTGCCGCGCCGCCGTCTCTTGACTTCTCGGCCGCGCGGCACGCTCTCGGGCCCTCGGTTATTGGCATTATTATTATTATTTGCACCTTGCCGCGCGCGTACGTCCAACGCGCGCGTTATGATGATCGACCGACCAACCGACCGGCCTCGCCGACAAGATCGTGCACGGTCGAGGGTGCGAGGGAAAAGGGAGAACTCGTTTGCTCTGTAATGAGTTTAACGAGTTTAAAGAAGTGAGTCACTGCTGGTTGTCGACCGTCTCGTGTCGTCTCTTGCGAGTCTTCCTCGCAGACGTCACGCTGAATAAAAAGATGCGACTCTCTTCGTCGCGGCGGCACGATTCACTCAAATGGGACGCAATCTGCACGAGGGATTGCAGAAAGGTGCATACGTCGTGAAAGGTTTTTGAATAGAATCATTGAGAGAGAAGCGAGCCGCCGCGATTACGCCGGTGGACAATCGCAGGAAGGCACGTAACGCGTACTTTTCATACCATTGTCGTCTCCGTGGAACGACGAGAAAGTGAAACCGAAGGAGAGCTGTTGTATTATTGTCGCATGGGAGTACGGGAAGCTGGGATCTTTCTCAAGCGAGAGGGTAATTGGTTGCGCCGTAATGCACTTGGGAATAATTCATACACTGCGCGTGCACCGACCTCCCAAGTCTTCCCGAGTCCATCAAACATTAATATGTATAGTACCTTGGAGACACCTTGTTACCATTATTGTCACGGCCGATTAGATCGGGTAAAAAATAGATAAGTGGGGATTCCCGTTGCACCGAGGATCGCTTACTTCAAATTAGCCAGATTGGTAACAGGTTTGCCTTCCTTAACTTATACTTAATACTTTTCTACGCGAATTGTATACTGAAACTCGCGGACTTTTGTTCTGTGCCTCGCATATTCTATCGATTACGTGGTAAGGCCTAGAGATTTTAGATACGCGTTTTCTTACAATCCCGCCGAGTTTAGGTTCGCAAAACCTTATAGATTCCCTTGGTGTTTTCCGTTTTTATTCGGTCTTTCCGCGCGATGCAGGAGGCGGTCGAGTGAAACTGTATCAGGAGCGCCAGATTTGATTTCGACAATGAGGGTGCAATGGAACTGTTGATATCGCAAAAAGGGTGAAGGGGAGAAGGGGTACTCGTCCCAGTGACGAAAAGTTATAGTACTCGAAGACGTACCGAATGTACGAATGGCGATGTTTCTACTCTCTTCGCGGATAAGACGATCCGTCTTCTCTTTCCTGGGACATTATCGATCAACGGAAACGTATATTGTTCCCCCGAGGGGACGGGAAGTCGGGCCCGGCAGTGGCGAAGTTACTGTTCCATTAGTCCACAGCATCTTGCACGATACCCGAGCCTTATTGCGTTTCCGCGAGTTCTTCGGCCATTAGCGTGTATCGCTACCTCGATATTGTGCAACCGCACCCCGCGCGATCTTGTTTGCCCCTTTCCCCCCCAATCCCCTCTCGTCCTCTTTTCCGCGCTGCCTCCCTGCCCGTCCACTCGCCCCGTCGTAGTAACGACTTCTGCATCTCGCGATCGATCCGCACTCCGTCACTTGATAACGGTTCGCCTAATTCATCGTCGGAAATGAGCAATTAACCTTCAAGTTCTGCTGTCCTATTGTCGATGACTCCCACTCGGTCGTGCTTCATAATATCGTGATTGATTTATCAAATAACGATGAGGGACACGGAGTAGTAATATCTCAATCTGCGAGTGCGAACGAAGAGTTCGAAGCAATAACGTGGACGAAAGTCGTGAACAATTTTCACTTTATTTCTGAAAATGATAAATTAAGAAAAAAACTCGAAAGCTGCAAAAAATAGTAGTAAAGAAATAAACATCAAAAAATAGTCTAAATAATTAATAATTATAGTTTTTTTCTGTCTGGTATGTCCAAATATACACGTATACCGGATTCATCTTTTCCACTTAAGCGTCATTAATAATTTAAATACATTCTTTATTAAATTTTCTTTAAGAAATTAGGTTAATTAAAATTATATTTTAGAGCTTCTCTAGATATTCAAAATGCGCGACACTACAATGTTTACGTAAGACGTTCAAGTTATATATTTTCTCGATTCTGCGATTTTATTTATATCGCTTAATATCTCGCCGAGTGAAGGAAAAATACTGACTTAATTATCGAAGATAATATTCTATGTAGTTTAAAATATGAAAAGTAGTGAAATTTAAAAATACAATCCAATTATGATATTCGATCGAATTTAAACAATGATAAATTAAATATAATTTCTCCAAGTTTAATATTGTCTATAGACACATACGCACATAATCATTGCATTATATTTAACTTATTAACACACACACACACACACGCACCCTTCAAATGGCAGTAGCGAATGTTAGCTAAGTTCAGAATGAGGGTGGTAATACGTAACGAGTTAACAGTTCTCCGCACTTGGTTATTCGCTCGTTGGGCGCAGGAATACACACTGTATACAGTGCTTGATTTTCCACGGTATATTTTATGATAGCTTCGCCTTGGATATGTGTATAGCAACGATACGGCGATAGAGAGCGAGGAAGAGAGAGAGAAAGAGAGAAAGAGAGAGAAATACGAAAGTTTGAATGGTGTGAACATTTCCCACATTTACCGTGCTATGAACCACCGACGCCGCTAACTGTTCGCGGCGCGGCCAACTTGTCGCTAATAATTCATTCAGCATGCGACGTTCAGCTGTGTGACATAAATAAATACACATATAAACCAGCGCGTAAACTTTAATCAGCGACGAGCCGTTTCTGCGGTTTTACATTGTCGCGCGTCGGTAAACAAAGCGTGTAAACCGGAGTAACGATATGCTCAATCGTATAGAACAACTGAAAAATACTATAAATCACGGACGGATTCAGAACGGGAGATGGGTGACGGTGGTGCTCGGAAAAGAGGCTAAGCTCATCATAAACACGTCAATAAACAAAGGATACACCATATGCGAGCTTTAGTATAATTTTTCCGGTTTATTTTTCACGAGATTTCTACGCGAGTTCTTAAAATCTTCCGTACGAAAAATTTCGCTCACGCTTACAAGAGAGAGAGAGAGAGAGACTTTTTGCTTTTTTAAATTTGCACTGTGAAAAAGATGTGACACTTTTTTTTTATTATAAATATCGAGCATCGATCTCACAGAGTTTTCTCTCACACGAAGGAAACTGTTCCAAATCCCTCGAGTGTAATTTGCTAAAACGTGTTCGGAAAGAAAAGTCTATGTTATTGAAATGCTCGCTGCAACGTTGCAAAAATGCTCGTTTATCATTCTCCTTTCACGAGTAAATACTCGTATATAACGGGTATCTAAGTAACGCGACCGATTCAGGAAAAAACGATTTATTCGACGCGACCTATCACGGAAACACTCGTCTTATTAAAGCGATTTATTTTCAATCATTCCTAGAATAGACAGGGTGTCTCGAACTTCGATAGGGCGGAAGTTATTGGCGTAAAGAAATACGGCTCGCCGGGTCATGAAATATTTTTAGGTTCGCCTCGGCTTGCGGAAAATCGGCACGTTGCGCGGGCGGCACGGCTGGGCGACGAGAGAGAAAGAGATAGGAAGGGATAGGATGAGGAGGCTCGGGTATCCGTCCCTTCGAGTCCCTTTAACGTCCGTCCCCCTTCGTACGAACGGAGTCGTTTCCAGCTTCCACGCAATTACCGTGCCACGCATACCGGCGCGCGGTACATTTCTGGGCCGCGTGTCCACCAATGCGACACCGGGGGGGTTACAAGAGCGGTACAATCGTGGAAAGAGAAACGCGGCAGGACTAATCGATAAGTACACGTTCCCGAAACGAAACTAAGAAGAATGCGGACGACGTCGACGATCGTGCCAGGCGACGTATGCTCTGCACTGGAGATACGATTCAACGTGACCTCTCCTCCTCGTCATTCGCTGAGAGTCCTGTCGAAATAGTTCCTTGAAGATTGTAAATTTTCCCAAACACAATCAAATGCTAAACATAATAGATCGAATATAACACACTATGCAACACACAAAATTCCTATTCGCTAGATAAGAAAAGAATTTACCATTTTCTCTTTTCTCTAACGATTTATGACGACCCAGAAATCTCGCGATGGCGAGTTTTTTTCAATTATTTCTATTAAAATTTCTATTAAAATGAAACATCCTGCGTGTTTCTTCATGATAATTTATGAACATTTTGCAGATATTTCTGTTCCACTCCACAGACTAATCTGCCGTCGTGATTAAGCTGGACAAAAGACTTATTCGTTGCATTAAAAAGAGATTCTTATAAAAAGAACTTGCTGTGTCTCGAAAAAAGTTCCTTTATGGTTTAAAATAGTAGTAATCGCTATTTAAAATAAAATGCCCTTCGCACGTAAAAAAGGATTGGACGGATCAGGGTGTAGGGTTGAATTCTTGACTTGTTGGCATGACTGCTTCTCACAACGGCTTAAGAAATGTTAATTAAGGGCGGATCTAGTGTTAGTGACCGCTTACTTGCCTTGTTGAATACTGACATGTACGATGGTTATCCGCCGGTAAGATTAATCACCTTGTTTGAATATTAATGTTTTTCGAGCGACTTTCCTCAAGTGGTGGATTAACCGGTCTAGTGGGATTCTGGCGCACGAAGTCAAATGTACGTTCTGGCGGACCAATTTAATTAAATTAACGTGCCTTTTACGATTAATACCTACTATTGGCTGTAATTCGAGCCCGAGAATTCTGTTTTTTTTTATCAATTATTTTTACTACCTACTACAAGGGATGCGATATACGTTAATATGATTTTTACATAATTAAGACCGCGGCCAAGTTTCCTGCAAATCCGACAGATATGATCTCGCGTCATAAACAGAATGCCAGACGAACACCGCTCCATTATATAGGTCTGTACATTCGTATACGTGAAACACGACGCGTATATTGTTAAACGGCGCATCGTTATCCCGATAATGGATAACCGCATTAAATTGTACGCATAATCTATATACATGCCAAACGTATAAACGCTCGTGTAGCTAATCGATAGGTATGATCCCGCGCCTCGACCCCAAATGGTATTGTCGTTGACGAGCGATCTGTGTGTGCTTTTTCCAACCGTAAAAAAAAGGGGAATAAATCAAGAAGAGAGGTATACACGAGCGCACTTCAAGCATCAGAAATTGTCCGTGCGCGAATTATTCAACGCATTGTTGGTTCTCATGACAAACATTTCTCCGAAAATGTTTTCAAAAATAAAGTCCCTATTATCAGACATTTAATTTTTAAATATTTACATCAGCTTTTTATTATATTATATTTTTATACTGTTGTTATACATGCATTATACATGCAGTATTCTATATTATTGCAATATTATAGATTAAATATTAAATTTTTTGAAACATTTTTTCATCAATTTTACATCTCTAATCCGATTTCATTTAAATAAATATAAAATATTAAAAACATAATATCCACATGAAGGAACAGAATCAGTTATTCTTCCGGATGTTATTAGAGGGATATGTCTAAGAAATATCTTTAAAAGATTGTATGTTTACGCTACATGATGAAGTTGTACATAATAATTTAATGAAACCTTTTGTTTCTCATTTACCTCGCAAACGGCAATCCGATTTTGTTTAATCTAGATACAAAGTAATACAAGCATGAAGAAACGGTATCAATTACTTTTCTATGGCCCGCGTGTTGTTGCTGAAAGGACGTCTAAGGAGAAACCTGAAATTTTTCATGTTCGCTCCATGCCAGGGTCATAAATAAATTTATCAAAAGATACTCTTGTTTTCCCATTTGCCTCAACAAATGCACTACCCTATGGTGTGTTATTAGATTAGACTTATGTTGTGTGCGGAAGGACAGCCGGCGCAGGATTGAATAATGGCGACCACGTGAACCGGCTGCGGTGGTGCTCGCTTCTCGATTGTGCAGATTGTATCTATTGAGTCCTGTGAATGGCTCGGTTGCCGTTGTTATAAAGCGTGAACTGATCTCTCTGTTTCTCATTGCCGTACGCGCTATGTATACCTGCCATCAATGATACGTATGTACCACCTTTCCTCTCTTTCCCTCTCCACCCTTCCTTCCTTCCCTCGTGTATATGTGCCATAGAAGCGTGCTAACGAATTTCGACAGGCCGCAATTAAAAGTAATTTGTCGAAAACCGTTGCCGACAATGAAAATGTATTCGCCGGCTATTCATTTCCCGGAAATAAAACGAACGCTGTCTCGCGGCGCGAAATATAGTCGAGCCGTTTTGCAGAACTGCAATCTCTGAAGCGTGGAATACATATAATGTGTCTTGTGTGTACAGGAGGCTTCCGGGGCAGTGTTGAAAAAAAAACTATCATTTAGGTATAACACACAGCTGTATCAGTAACTGTTGAAAATGCGACATTGCAGGGCTCGTACAACAAATGTTTCGGGATATCTTATCGCGGGACACGTACTTGACATCGATCTTTATTTCCTGTCTTCGAATTCTCGGTGTATCTTTTACTATCGCACGTCACGCATGTGCGGCATCGGAGAAACTTTTAACTTCGTGTAACAGTTCGCGATAATGTTGCACAGCAATGCCAAAGTTAAACCTGTCTCTGTTGTTATTGTGGAAATTGGTGACACGATTAGGAAATTCAAAGACAGAAATAGGTCGCAAATAAATCGGATGGTAATTCTCTCTTCTCTCGTAGTGGAAACAATCGAAAAAATCTGACAGATCTTCGAAATAGAGGACACGAATAATGAGGTGACGATAATGAGAAGTCGGCGAAAAATGGCACGATGCGATTTGCACACGCGGCGGACGTACAGATTGCTCCTATTGAAGTCCATTAATAGCCTGACATTGTGTAAAGCGCGAAGCGATCCTTGTCTCTTAATGGCTGTCTATATATGTACGCGCGAAGCCATTGACGTGTAACACCTATTTGCTCCTCCCGTTCTCGAGGCTGCGGCATGCACCGGCGGCTCGATTGATTTATACACAATATATTGTACAACAAAGCGACAGAAATAAAGTGACCAGACGTTCTCGTGATAAGAAACGCTTAAGAAATAAATGAGGGTACCGAGCTATATTTAAAAAACAAATCTGGTAGATTTTTCAAAATTTTTTAAATTATATTATTTATATAATTATATTTATATAATTATAATATATTATATAAATTATATTAGATATAATTATATAATATATTATATAATTTTTTACTATTATATTATATTATATTTCAAAGTGTCTTGTTGTCAAATCAGCGAGCTTAAATCTTTTTCTGTGTGATATACGTGTCGTTAATGAATTATGAAGAGTGAAAGATGCCATTTTATCGGATATTGTGAACATTATTAATGTTAGCTTTGGAGCTTTAAAATGATAATGTATTAAATGTCATTGTAGTCACCATGACTACGTCTTATTGATTTATCTAAAAATACAACCAATTATGTCGAAGAATGATATATATCGCCGATAATTAAACAAGCTAACAACATCATATTGTATCGAAAGTTGCACTTTATAATATTATTAGATACATGGCTCTTTTCATTAATTACTAAGAAAATCGATGTCTTTGTTTCATAATGACGATCAGCTTTCATTATCAGGTCGACCTTTATCGACTAATATTTAAAAGCTAAACATTTAACAGCTATTTTTAATTTGGTTCTTGGAAGGTTATAAATAAAGCAAAACATGTCAAACGCATTTAATTTTACATGCTGCGTAATATGAAAAACATTTTTATAAAAAATCAAAATATGCACATTTGAATCGTTTATTTTTAAAAGTGGTAGTTTATTTCTTCTTGTAAAATATCAGTTTTACTATATTATATAGATGTTTTTCTTACATTATATATGTATATAATTTCATATGTTACGTGATTAGAGATTTTTTCTTTTTAAGATAATTGACTTGTACAAAAAAATATACATAAAGATACACGCATACACAATTCGCAGCAAAAGTGTAAATGGGATTCTTCTACCTCGAAATTATACGGTGTTTAAACGTTTTAATATATTTTGCATATTAAACATTTTAAACAATATTTAATATATTTTGTATATTAAACATGCTATAACAAATTCACAAAACTCTCGATGAAAGGATAGCCAGAAGTAAACAGCTGAAATATAATCAAAAAATCTCGAAAATACGGATGATCGTCTGAATAATTGATTAAGATGAATAATTGCCCAAGAATGCATAATGAAGTTGAAATGTGAATAAATACGAATCGATAATACAATTTAAATAATTACGTGAGTACTGATCGGAACGTCCCACTGCTTAATGCAAATTCACATTTTGGATTCTCATTTAAATTGATCACGTATGCATCGCCGACTGCCATTACTTCTACTTGCTCTCGTTTCTTTAATTCAATTTTCGAATCTCCGGGCCCTAGTAATATCTCTAAATGATCCGGATAACATATACCCCGGTGTTGGTGTGTGGGCACGCATCAACTGGATCACTTCTCAAGCGAACATCCCGTGGCTCTAGTGACGGGTTTAAGATACGTCGAATATGCAAAATAAAACAATTTTTTTTTAAATCGTGATGTCTCGAATACATTGAAAGTGAATATTTTGGATATCTTGAATATTTTGGAAATACACGTTTTCGCCACAACTCTTTACGTCGTTACCTCAATTCGCAGACCTATGAATATCAATTTTATTTTTGTAAATTGTAAACGCTTATAACAATACACTTCTGAATATATTGAAAGAAATCTTCCTGAATATCTTGTTTTATGACATCTGGGACCGTCGAGAGTCTCGGGACAAGACTTCCGAGATTTTTCAGGAATTTCCTAGTGATATTCGAGGCAAGTCGAAACTTTGTACGATCGAATTGTTTGAGAACTTTGGAAAGAAGTATCCAAACGCCCATCCCTACCCGTAGGGACCGTAGCCGGTGCTCGTAAAGCGCGAACCGGTCCCCAAGCGTGGATCCAACCGGTGTCACATCGCGGCCGATCACGCCAAGTACGATATAATCATCCGACATATACCGCTGATATCGCGCGCGAGAGACCGATCTGACTCACCGATCCGTATCGGTGAAAACTTAGCGTCCGGCGATTCCGGTTTCAGTTAAATATATTACGGGCAGAGTAAATTTCTCTTTAAGTGCACAGCCTGTTTCCTCACGTCTTGTAACGCGTGAACGCGCTAGAAAAATTCATAATTACTAATGGGCATGCACACTTTTCCCCGATCCGTCATCGTGTGACTAAGAACCATGCGATCGGTATCTTTCACTCGTTTTAAAAATTATTTTAAAAAATTCAAAAAAATATACGCGCTCTATTTAACATTAAAATAACTAACATTATTTTAGTACATGTTTTAGTACATTGATATTCTATATGTAAATATTCATAAACGGGAATACTTCGATATTAAAGTCGTAGAGAGAAAGTTGGCATATATATTATTTTTTTTTTTATCTCGACAACATTCAACGTAAATTCTAACAAAAATACCAATCATAATTTCTGTGTAAATGTAAAACAAGTAATTTGAAATTTGTCATTTTGACGGGGTTGTTTTAGTATTAAAATTAGAAAAATACTATTTCTCGTATAGCAATAAAATAAAAAATCTGAAATATATTTTTAAATGAACGTAAGAATAATATTGTCAAAATAATTATTTATCTGACAAATATCAGGATGTTGCGTTGGCCTTAATCTTACAATTACTCTGATCCTCATGTTTAAAGAAGTTGGCTTCTATCGAAAAAAAGAATGAAGTGGAGAAATAAGGACAGTAGCACAATCGAATGCACCTTTGTTTGAATTAAAATACAACGAATCCGGTGACTAATTGCGGTTAGGGTGCGCGCTATATCACATTAAGAGCTTTAAATACGGGCGTGCGCCGCGTGAAAAAGCCGGAATCGCCAGGTGTCGCGGGTATATAACGGGTCGCATAAAATATCTCGAGTTGAAAACGCCGGTGCGGCGAATAATGGCTGCGTAGTAATATAAGCGGCGACACAATGAAAATGACCGAATAATGGCCGGGCACCCCGGGGACTCTCTCTACGGATCTCTCTCTCCTAGAATATAATAAATTCCAAATTAAAAATCGACCGACGCGGCGACGTGTGTTACGCACGCATACGGGCGTTACGCGCGCATGTCGCGTAATGAAATTGGAGCATAATGAACCAACGAATAATACATTGCGCGGAGTCGGCGCTTAGGCGCAATAAATTCAAAATCGGTCGAGAAAGAGAGAGAGAGAGAGGAAGGGAGGAGGTAATGAAATACAATAAAGCGATACAATAAAAAGTGCGAATACAACGGTTCGCGACGCCGCGAGAGCGTAATGCCCCGACCACGTGGGTGGATTCGAAAACGGATCGCCTCGTGAATGTATAAATCGCGTCGTTGCCGGTTCTCGCCGTTCGACATCGTCATAAAATCCGAACCGGTCCCGGTTTCGATGCTCGCGAGCGCGCCCGCACATACAGCTGTATTAATATGTATTATCAGTCTCTCCCTCTATCTTTCTTGGCCTCTCTCTCTCCCTGTTTCTCTCTTTTCCTCCTTTTCTTCTTTTCCCTCTCTCTTTCTCGCTTGCTCGCACGCTTCGCGAATGGACCGGCAATTCTGAGTGTATAACGCGTTATCCTTCTAGGATCGCGCACTTGTCCGGTGGGAAAATACGGAGCGTCTCGTGAGATTCGCATAAGAAACCTTGGCGAGGCAAGTACACGAGAAAAGTTCTTTCGATAATTTGGAGGAGAACACGGTAGCAATTTATTATTGAATAACTTTGCGGTTACAACTCGATTCGAAATTGTAAATGTCGATTTGGGATTCTCACCTCATTCGCAGCTGTGAAATATTCAACGATCATCTTTAGCAGCCAAGTCTCGAGTTGAAGTTCACTTTGTATAAAGTACACTTCGAACTGCTCGACCCGTTATTCGTTTCTATTAATTTCTAATATCGATTAACTTTATAATTGTATCTTCGCTCAAATATTCATGCAATCCAAGGATCGATTCTAAATTCTTACTCTTTCTCGACTTTGGAATTTCCAACGCGATAACTTGAAATCAAGACTAAGACTCTCTCATCTACATCTATTTTTTTTTTTTACATCTAATTCATCACGTTATGCTAATACGCACGATACTAAGAACTTCTCGGTTATAATGACTTTTGAACTTGTACCGAGTGAAAGAGATCGAAATCGTCGGAGAGGATGATATTTCTATGCAAAGTTCTAGCAAGTCAGGGCGGTGCAGCCTCGGAAGAGAGGTACGCGATGCAAAGCAACGAAACGGAACAGCAGATCTTATAGCTCCGTTACAACCGGCTAGCTGACCGATCCCAACGAGTACGACCGGTGGTACCACACCCGCTCGAGTATTTCGAGCGGAATGATGGAGAGATAAGCGAGCTTCGCTAACTCGCTCGCTCGCTCGCTTGCTCGCCCGTGAGACGCTCGCTGGTAACGAGCTGCTCGGAGTAGCGCTCGTAGACGACGCGCCCTCGAGTCAGATGCCTGTTCTGCACCGCGATTTGACGCGACGACACGCGCCGGTTTAACATTTAGCTCGGCAGACGCGGCAGGTGGTGATTTTCTGGCCGGCCGGCCAGCGCGCGA
This sequence comes from Crematogaster levior, assembly GCA_901521435.1. Classification (NCBI taxonomy): domain Eukaryota; kingdom Metazoa; phylum Arthropoda; class Insecta; order Hymenoptera; family Formicidae; genus Crematogaster; species Crematogaster levior. Next base: position 425,874 of record CABEGB010000113.1, on the reverse strand, counting down.
GTCGACTAAACGGATCGCAGTTAAAAATGCACGATTTCACACACCGGGCAGAGTGAGAGAGAAAAACGAGACGGTTTTTTCATTCGCGGAAAACTTTTTCTTCCATATAGAATCGAATTTTCGCGGAGAAAAAATAAAAATCGTTTCTTGCCTGCAAAAATGGAGACTGTCTCTTTGGATTTGTGAAAAGGAAGCATTTTATTTGAGAACAACGTTTTTCGCTTTTCTCGCGAAAATCAAATGACACGTCGCTTATCATTACACGTATGTACAGGTCACGTACATTATAAATGTTACAAATGTTGCTTTAATCTGAACAATGGACATGAATTTTCAATCGAGATAGTTTCGATAGTTTTTTTTTTAAGAATCTTTTTGAAACTAACAAATGTCTCGCTGAATTTTTACATTATTTAAGAAATGTTAGGGATTTATTAAATTAATCAATTCGTTAATCATACATAATATGACATTGTCAGAAATATCTACAAGAATATGTATAAAAGAAAAGAAAGAGAACGTTTGAAAGAAAAGAGATAACGGATATTCCAGTTTGAATATCGGTCAGGAAAAAATATAAAAAATATTACATAACATGTATTATTCGATCGGTTTGGTCAAGTTTACATTTTGTAGTAAACTGTGTATAGTACATTATGTATAGTACACAGGAGGGAGACAAATAATAATACTTAACGCTATCTTATATTTGAATTTAGCTTTAAACGAAGTAAAGTTTTTTAAATAAGTAATGACAGAAATATTGGAGCTGAAAATATTGAAGCTATTTTAAATTTTGGTGTTTCATATTCCCAGTTATTTAAAAAAATAGTATTTCTGAATAATACGGGAATATCGACAAAGCAATAAATATCTTGTTTTCAATTAGGATAAGCTGAAATTCGAACAAATTGTAATGTGGCACGAATGTACATGTTATTGCAAGTTATTTCAAGAGGCAGCGATTATGCACTATATCAATGCAAATTACAAACATAAACGTTGGTTTTAAATGGAATGCACATTATCCATAATATGTATGTTAAAAAGGGATCCACATTAAATGGTATTAAATGCATTTAAATGTATTTAAAAATTGAGCGAAAAATATCTAATTGTCCAAACATAGAACTGATCTTTCCGCAGATAGAAACGATTCTAGCGATAATTTATCGCTTCTATTTATCACACGCAGCGCGTAAACAAAGGATTATCTTGTTACAATTTTCCTCGTGCGTCCGCAAGAGGTATGTCCTAATATTTCCTTGCGATAAATATTTTCTCAATCCTGAAATATCTTCCTATAAGTTTTATTTGATTGCCGCTCGTCTTTAAATAACGAACGTGGATTCTATTTAAATATATATAATTCAAATCACACAATTTTAATCCCGTTCCCACGTATCACAACTCTGCTTTAAATATTACATGTCGCTAGATCGGTGCAGATGTTCCGCTCGGCGCATTCAGTTCAAGAAGTCCTATATGCGTATACGGAAATACATACCATATACGTAAAAGAAATCGATCTATCGACGACTCGTGGTTCTTCGGCTCGTTTCAGTGGTTTGCTTTCAAAGAGGCGAGCCGGTACAATGCGTCGACAAGAGCGACGATGTGCTACGGCAATCTTAATTACCGTTTTGAGTAACGCAAGAGCGTGTGTATTTGATAGAATATACCGGAAGCAATTAGAACCGCCGCGAAGACGATCTTCATTCCCGTGCGATAGGTTCGGCGGAAATAATGCAACCTGGGAATACGCTAAGGCGTAAAGGAATCGCCGGTAAATCTTCCATAAAGACTGACCTAAGCCTGAGTAAGAGGATACTGGCTTAATTCTAATGAAGACTCAATGCAGGAAGACTCAATGAAATATACATAGACAAGCAAATAGATGCGCGCGCGCTATCATGCCTGACCAGAAATGATCAGTATCACATATTGGTATATTATCGTCATCATTAAGATCAAATTCCTTTCCGAAATATGTTTTCAATAAAAGATTCTCAATTGTTTCCTATTCCTCATCAAGTATCTCAGCTCGTTCATAGATTAACACATAACTGTTCTTCAAGTTGTTCTAGAATGAACCTCTTCTCCGCGAGCCAACGAGTCACTGCAAGGTGGTGTGTACAGGGCAGAATATTTCAACAACATTTCAACATTGCTGCAATGTTGCTGAAATATTCTGGGATTTAATAACTCCTTTCATGATATATGACCAATCCCCAGCCAGTACTTGCGTTTTTTAATCTTCTTGTCTGATTGCTTCGTTGTCTGCCTTCTCGTTCCATGTTGCTCCGAGGACTTTACGTAAGCAGTTAATGCAAGTTTGTAGTTTTGTTATTTGTTCCTTGATTAGAAATATATCGATACACATGCGACCTCTGCTATCTCACGACGCATTTTCCAAAGCTATTATTATTTTCGTACTTTTCGTACGTTAACTTTTTAATAGAGCACGTATGAAAATAACTTAATGAACTAGGCACGACATAATTGGTCTCAGTGCTTCGAACGTTGCGTGAAGTAAGAACGTTGCGCGTGTTACAAGTTACTTTCGTAATTGCACATGCAAAAGGTGAGAATAAGCGGATATTTTTATGCATTATTACGATGATTATGATGATTAAGCGATATCCGCGATTTTAATAAACAAATTTGAGATTTGCATTTGATGCAACGCAAATGATTTTATTCTGCTTAATAATCGTTCAAATTTTTGTTTTTTCTTCTCTCGTTTTCGGTTTACCCAAGGAAGGAGATTATAAAATCGATATTCAATTCTCTCTCTGCAGGTTATTGGCAGGCTATAACTCGTGAATAAAACATTCGTCGTGCGAAATAAACGTTCACACGCGAAATGTAAACGTCGAGCGCGTTATGTCGCGTTCAAACCAGTCGCGGTTCTCGATGTCCGACGGTCTGCCGGCGGTCACGTGACCTCCCTCGTTCGAGCTGCGTCGCTGCTTGCGTATCGCCCTTACTGCTTTTTTCCGGTCGTCGATATATTAACATGCGAGATCTTTATCGAATATAATCGAGTCCTACGCAACAAAGACAAACTACAATCGAGAATAATTGCTTTAAAATCGGAATAGAGCTGAAAAATTTAATATATAACATAATAATATATCATTGCTCGCTAAGATTTTAGCGATAGGACGACAGCGTAGGTGTCAGCTTGAAAATTTTACGTAATTTTAGATATTCTTTAAAATAAAATTAACTTTCGAGTCGGCAAGTGTGGAAGAGAAATATTCCTTACGTCAATTGCCGCGTTTCCATTGACACGAACAAACGCGGAGATTCTCTTTGGCGGTCGCTGAAAGTTAAATTTCGAGCTGAATTGTTGGTTGGAATTTCGTGAATTTCGAACGAATTTCGAATTTCGAAAGTCGCGATCGTGCGGAGCGACGGATTTATCGTAAAGGGAGAAGGATTGGCGAAGGTCGCGACGGCGCCCGCGCGAGCGCGTTTCAACGGCGTAGCCCGCCTTAGTAGCCCAGGTTCTCTGTTTGACAACTACGCGCGTATTTTGCGGCCGCGTCCGAGCGCGGCCGACGCCGGCCGACATCGGCCGAAACGCCACAGCGGCCCCGGTGTCCGTGTTCGTGCGCGTACTTGTCGTGTGTATGCGCGCGCGCGCGTATATTCGGAGAGCGTACGTCGGTGTATAGTGTACGCGAGAGAGTCGGTGCGCCTTTCGGCTGTGGGCACAAATCGCGAGTAAAATGGAAGCGGAATTTCGCTGCGAGGTTGAGGTCCGTCGTTGAAAACAGGTGAACATGGGAAGGTCCAAGTTTCCCGGGAAGCCGCCGAAGACGGCCACCAGGAAACGGATCAAGGTGCTGGGCCAGCCTGAGGCAGCGCAGAACGATCCGGTAACTGTCGCCGAGAACATCTACTACGGACTTTCCCTGTTCAACGAAACATTCGGCGACAACGAGAAGGTGAGGGGGAAAAAAGTGTCGCGCGCCGAGGCGTCCGCCGTCGCCCGTTGCCGTCGCCATCGCTATCGTCGTCACCGTCGATCACCGTCCATCGTTGTGCCGCTGCCGTTGTCGTTGGCCGCCGAGGTCGCGCGAGATCGACGAGCATCGGCGTCGCGCGACGCACCGCGTCACGTCTCGCCTAGCCGCTCGCGCGTATTCTCCGGCGAGCGTCACGGCGAGCAGCATGCAGCACTCGGTGAACTCGGCGATACGCGGGCCGACGTGCTTTGGCGCGGCGTAGCGCGCAGGTTAACCTATCGGCGGCGACCCGACCGTGGCGATCGTGGAACGGCAGGTGCGCGACGCTTTCGCGGCCCCTGCCGTTCGGCGATTCATTTCTCGCTTTAGCGTTGCCTCCCCTTCCGTATGTCGGTCGAGCGATAGCGATTTGTATATGTTCTTGTCCTGGCAGCCTTTGGTACGGAGTATGTCAATGCGACATTGCCTCCTTGCAATTGTTGCTCCGTAACTTCCTGGCGGCCAGAAGGAATGTAGAATTGTTAGTTTTTGTGAATGGTAGTTTGTAGTGGACTAGAGTTGTCCTGTAGAAAAAGTAAACTCAACTTATTAGTCACTTTGTTTACTTTTATGACTTGAAGGTTTGGTTTGATGAGATTATATATATATGTATACATTGTAATTGTTGAATAGTTTGTCATTTTGTAATACTCATATGGATGATCTTTCCTCTAGGAACATCCACCATTCCACGGATTTAGCACTAAAGAGGCTAATCTTTCTGCATCTTACATAAAAACACAGCAACACGATGCGGAGAAGACCAGCGATAAATTGCCGTCTGTCACAGTCAAAAATCTTGTACCACAATCCAGCACGAAGAAGGACATTACTGATGTTAAAAATTCTTCTACAGACATCAAAAACAGCACAGAGAAACTTACCGACGCAAATCCAAAACCAGTCAAAGACATCACACAACCAGTTACAAGCTCGAACGCTAAACATACTCCAAAGATTCACAGAGCTAAAAACCGTAAGAATTGTAAGAACATTAAATTTTCGAATTATCTGAAAAACCCGGTGTTAAAATCAGTGAACAACATCTTGGATCAGCATCAGAGAACCAGACAGTTACGTAATAGTACTGCAAAAAGGTTACTTCAAAGGGCGAAATCTAATGGAAGTAATACACGTAATTTGGTGGTGCAATCTGGAGAGAAACCTAGCACAGTGAGAAAATTTGTTTTACCTGTTCGTAGTGTGCATTCGTCAAGGGTTATAAAGCCAAATAAGAGGTTCATCGAGGAATTGGAAGAAATTTCTAGTACGGAGCATAGCGAGAATGAAATTGGTTTACACATCAAAAAGACTAAATTAAATCCAGATAAGCTTAGCAACTTGGAATCAAAATTGAAGGAGGATGCAGTTAGTAAGTTGTGTACAAAATTTAAAGATAAAGATGCAAGAGGCAAGCCAAAAAGAGTGATTCAAGGTGTAGACTTCAATGCCGAGATTATAACTCAATCGATAAAGAACACGGAGAAATCAGCGAATTCTGTACAAAACGCACAAATATCAAAACCCACTCATAGAGAAATAAAGAAATCTCATACTATATCGTGTAAGAATAAAGTATCAAATCACAGCACATCCGACAACTCTAATAATAATCAAGAATGCTCACAAAACTCAAGCAGGACGGCACAAACTGTGAAATCAACAATTTCCAGAAATCAGAAACAGATTTCTATTCCTACTAAAGTTCTTCCTGATTCCAATGTTCCACACTTCGAGTCTTCCAGAGTTCAGACAAGATCAGGAACTCAAAATGAAATAGCGAGCGATTTAAGTAATCGGGTGAGCTTTGAAAGTGGTACAGGATTAACGGAAGATGGCTGTGCAGAAATTGAGGATCACAAGCCTGAAAATGGTAATAAAACTGTGGTTAGTACACTGAACAATTTTGAGACGGAGAACAATTTATCTGAAAGCGAAAGCAATCACTCGGAGAGCGAGCAATCCGAATTCAGCGGAATGAAACTCAATAGTGGAAAAGTTATATTAAGGAAAGCAAGATTAAAATTGGATAATAAGTGTTTAGCTGGAACAGAAGGACCATTTTCAACAACAAGCACCAGTAACACCATGGGGGGAAGCAATTTAGGTACATATATATATTTTTTTCATTTGGTAATGGTCATTTTACAATGTAAAAGCTGTTTTATTACATTTATACCTCCAGCGTAAAATTATTTTGTTCTAATTATGACTGTTTATTTTTCAGGATTAACAGGAACTATAAAATGTGGTGTTTGCGGCGCAGTACGATTTTATCGATTCGTGAAACAGGCGCGCAAATTTGGCATTCACAGTTGCGAATCTTGTCGAAAGTTTATAAGCAAAATGATCAAACATCAAGCTTGCGCTAAATCCTCAAACAATGTTCTTCCCATTCTCAAATGTCATAAGGGTGACGGTCTATGTTTAGTTCCGCCTGTTGTGAGGAGTCAACAATGGAATCTCATGAGATGCGTTTATAAAGCCAGATGTCCGGCGTGTTGGTTGAAAATGTGTTTGAAATGTTATGACATTCCACCTGCCTTGAGGACAGGTTTAAACGCATTGTTACCACCATTAATGAGAGATCCTTTAAGTATTTCTCTGCCGTTCAATCAAGACGAGGATGGTCAGGGGCAAAATTTGGGCTCATCTAAACTCGGTTGGCCCGCGGAAGACAGCTTGGAAAGAAATTTATTTAAGTCTGCCATGAGTTGGAAGAATTTTGAGATGGGACAGAAAACGAGTTATCAGGGTACCGGAGGCTTTTTCTATACAAAATTAGATAAATGTAAAAGAACTTATTTTATTTTATAAGTGCTTTTTTTAAGATTGCATTGCTATTTGTACTCATGACATGATTTTATTACAGTTGATTCTTCGATGAGTATATCGCCTAACAAAAAACGGAGGAAAAATAACAGGATCAAAGTAAGAAAGAAAATTAAAAATTCAGTGCTTGCCTCTTCGATCGGTAGCCAACAGTTGCAACCTCTCAGACAAAAGCTCGAGTTGAAAGGGCCGAGAGTCAAGCACGTTTGTCGAAGCGCCAGTGTCGCGCTTGGACAACCCATTGCAACTTTTCCCACTGCGGATGCGAAAGAAGACAACGAACATGGCAAAAACATTCCAAAGACGTTGAAGGAAACCGAGAGAACAGAGAAGAGGGATGATGTTACGAAAGATAAGGAAATGCAGAAGCATAATGAAGATAATAATTTAAATCTTAACGTTAATACGACACAACAGTCTCATTCGAGAAGAGGAAAACCGCAACAGGGTGTATCAACGTCACATTTTCCAGTGGTAAGATAGATAGCTACCTATCTTTCAGACATAATCGAAGGAAGTAATCTAGGAAGTATAGTAGAGGCACTGTATGAATATTTATGCTTTTTGTGATAATATATAATTTGAACAAGTTTATATTTATTTTTGCATAACGTCTATAAATTGCTTTTTTATATAAACTAAGTGTTGGTAGTTTGTTTATTTGATTAAATGTAAAACTTGTTACAAGCTTGAGTGGAATTAATTTGTTATAAATAATATATTGTAGGTGTCTAAGGCAGCTATGGATACTGTATATACAGTTTCGATAGATTTCTGGGAGCAATACGATCCTTCCGAGGTCGGAGCGAAGGGTTTTGCTCTTATCGGTTCTGAACTATTTCATATACCTGCTATTTGCTATCTGTGCGGAAGCGCCGGTAAAGAGCCAGTAAGTAACGTTTGAAATATCATTATAGGTGGATCGTTACCAGTGGACATGTAAATAGTAAAACGTGTTATGTCTCTTCGAAAACTTCAACATAACGATCATTCTTTACAGTTGATCCACTGTCAATGCTGTTGCGAGCCATACCATGCCTTCTGTTTGGAACCCAGTGAATGGAACGCTTGTGCACAGCCAAACTGGTGTTGTCCCCGGTGTACGATATGTCAATCCTGCCATCTTAGATCCGGTCCGAAATTATCCTGCATTCGTTGTCGTCAGTCGTTTCATCATTCATGTCTGTCAAAGTCCGGCGTTAGCTCTAGATTGTACAGTCCCGATCGACCTTATGTTTGTCAGAGCTGTATTAAATGTAAAAGTTGCGGTAGCGAGGGTGTCAACGTTCACGTTGGTAATTTACCTCTCTGCTCTATGTGCTTTAAATTAAGACAACAAGGAAACTATTGTCCTTTGTGTCAGAGGTGTTACAACGAAAACGATTTTGACACGAACGTGAGTATCTGTATGATAATCTTGATGTAGAGTAGATTCACAAAATTTATCGTATATCTGCAACGTATATATTATGAGCGTTTCATTCTTTCAGATGATGGAGTGTAACGAGTGTTCCTGCTGGGTACATGCCCGTTGTGAAGGCCTTTCCGATGAGCGTTACCAGATACTTAGTTACCTGCCCGATTCGATCGAATTCACGTGCAGCCAATGCTCTTCCAATTCGGATTCCTCCATCTGGAGGAATGCCATAGAAGCGGAGCTGAAGGCGGGTTTCATTGGTGTGATAAAATCTCTGAGTAAAAATCGCAAGGTTTGCACGGCTCTCAAGTGGAGTCCTAGAAAGGAGTGTCTCTGCAGGCCGATCTCGAGCGTAAGGAAACTCGAATTTCCCGAAGACAAGAGCGAGATGAACTGTGTGAAGGAAAACGAGGAATCTGAAGAGTGCAATGGTGACAAGTCTACAGATACTGACTCGAGTTTGGGTGTCAATTACAGGGACGGTATTAATAAACCTGATTTGGAGGAACATTTGATGGACGGTTCCGGTAGAAAAGGTCTGCGACGACTACGACAGAAATTTCATCTGAGAGAATGCTCGGTTAGAGTGAAAAATTGTATCTTGAAGGACTCTCAAGACAACGAGAGAAGAGACTGGACAAATCAGGATTCGTTAGTTTCTTCGAACGATGTTACAGAATGCAATTGTTCGGAGCAACAAATTATTGTGAGGCCCTCACCCACTTTAATGTCTGTGAAACGTAAGGTGAATGGTAACGAGTACAAATCACTATCGCAATTTCATTGTGATATGGAGCACGTAATCAACCGCGTCGGTTCGAAGGATCTGATAGAAACGTATCACGACATTTTGCGAGAAGTCTTTCCATGGTTTACGCCGAAGAGCTTTAACAGCAGTGATGACAATGACGATACGTTCACATCTAGTAAAGATATCGGCAAAGACATCACTCTGATAACAAAATTTGATGATCCCATTCTGGAGGCATGGAAAGAGGAAGTGATGAAAGCGCCGAAAGCGATCGCGGCGAAAACGGCGAATTTGTATAATATTCACGTCGAGGACAGTAGATCGTGTTGTTTGTGTAAAGGCTTGGGCGATGGGCACGAGACAAAAGAAGGCAGGCTATTGTATTGTGGACAGAACGAATGGGTACATGCAAATTGCGCGCTATGGTCAAACGAGGTGTTCGAGGAAATCGACGGCTCACTGCAGAATGTTCACAGTGCCATTTCGAGGGGTCGTTTGATCCGTTGCTCTGAGTGCGCTAAGAAAGGGGCGAGCGTTGGATGTTGTGCGAAGAACTGCAGCAATACCTTTCATTTTCCATGTGCGAGGAACGTCGGGCTCGCTTTCAACGACAACAAAACGGTATTTTGCACCTCGCATTCGAATAGTCACGCTTACAGATCTCTGCAGAACGAGAACGAGTTCAGTTTGAAACGACCGGTATATGTGGAGTTGGATCGTAAGAAAAAGAAGTTTGCCGAACCCAACAAGGTCAAACTGATGATAGGTTCTTTGATGGTCGACTGTCTGGGCACCATCATCCCGGAATTCTCTGATACGGCTGAAAAGATAATACCATGCGATTACAAATGCTCTAGACTTTACTGGTCTACGGTGAATCCTTACAAGATCGTTAGATATTATATTAGGACTTATGTGCAGGTACATATGCCGGACGTCTCGTCTGACATGGAGAATAATATCACTATCGATCACAGTAAGGAGCGAGAGAAGGAACAAGCGCTGACAGACGCGCAAAAAGTCGACTATTTGGCCGTCAAACAGACTCTAGATACGCTCATCGATATCGTGTGCAACAAAGAAGTTGATGAGAATTTAGCAGAGCAAAACAACACGGATCTTTTACCGCCGGAACTGAAGGAGGCCATATTCGAGGATTTGCCGCACGACCTGTTAGATGGAATCTCCATGCAGGACATTTTTCCGAAGATGTCATACGAGGATTTTTTAGCTATGGACTTGAAGAACGACAGTTCTTTCAGCACGGATTTGTTTAAGGACGACATGTTGTCGTCGGAAGTCGAAGAGACAATAAAGCCATCGGAGAGCAAAATTTCCAAAATGGATCCATCTTTATTGGAACTGGGACCGCACAATGATCTCTGGGTGCGATTGGAGACGAAGACCGCGATGCAGGATCTCATGGACGATCTGTTTAACTCAAAAAGTCAGAAACGCGGCGGCAGAGAATTGAAACGATCCAAATCCGAGGTGATGTCGAATAATCCGCTAATCGTCAGCGGTCAAAGGCATCATCAGCGTTCTTGTAGTCTCACTTGGAGCTGTAAATTAGATAACACCTATGGTTCTAACATAAAGAGGCGAAAGTTGCCCCGAAATCCATCCAGTACCAAATCTAGCGAGGCCGGTCTCATTGTACTTGATGCGCAAAACGAACGTACATCCATGTTCCACGAACTGAGGATCCCGGAGAGTATTATGGTTACCGTGGGAAGAGGGAACACGCCTAATATATTATCCGACTCTGTGCGTGAGTTGAAATACTGCATTGAGGATTCTGCTGGACTGAATCGTCGCGTGTTGCCAGCCAGAGATGACGCGAAAGAGCACAAGAGGCTGTTCTGGCACCCGAGACAGCAGCAACCGCGAATAGTGCAGGTCGACGGGTCGGCTGACGCTAACAGCGCTAGTGAGTGCAGTTCACCGGAATACAACGCTGAGGAGAAAAATGCAAACCTGCAAACGTCCGAATCATCATTATCGATCCCGCAATTGGACGGCATCAATGATGAGCACTCGTCTGACGCAGGCGAGCCGAGCGCGGAGAAGGAATTTGGCTCGTACCCGCGACCTTCAAATCTTTTGCACTCAAAACGTATCTTCGGCTTTATCAGATCGCAAGTATCAAATAATTGTGACAAATCGCAGAAGACGAAGAGTGGCAGCAACCTTATGACCACCGCACCATGCGCCAGGTGCACCTTGCACAAGACGGGAGTCTTGTTCAAGGAGAAGAATCTCAAGGTGAATCTGCAGATCCCGCAAGTGGATGGTGCAGGTGATATCTCGAGCGACGACGAGTGCGTCTCGTCTCAACACATGTTGACGCATGAGAGGTTGATTCACACGTCATACGAGTCGTCGCCGTTCGAGCACATCGATGTCACTTGCAAGAGGTGTGGTCGCACATACCGCAACGAGGAAAGTTACAACCGTCACTTGGACAATTGCGATGCTATGATTACTAGCGATAGTGACTCGGAGATCATGGACAACAAGCTGGCGTCGCCAGAGTCGGGATTTTCGCCGAACATGGGCTCGCCGCAGTTCATCACGCTCTCGCCGTCCGAGGGTCACACCCTGACGACTGATTACACGGATATTCAGGCAACGTCACCCATCGAAGCGTCTGTGGCATCACCCCATCCGAGTATCCAGATCGAACCGATCGCCCAGGCGATTATCACGCCGCAGATCCATGCGACACACGCCACCGTCGAGACCGTACGCCAGACAGTATTAACGTCCAACGATGTGATCGTGCAGACTCAGTACACTCGCAGGACCACCACCCTGCCGAATCCAGCAGTATTACCTCCTCAGGAAAGCACAGTACAGATCACGGAGATCACAGAGCCGCCGTCCGTCTCCAGCGATTCTAACGTTACGGCGCACGGTATGGTGAACACGCCGATGAACTCGCCAGACAGCACGAGCTCGCAGACCGTCCCAAGCCCGGAGATGTCGCCCAATTTCTCGTCCATGGGCGTGCAGACTACGCACGAGTCCGCGCAGACGAACGCGCAGACGATCGCCCGAGTCACCAAGTCGAAGAGTTTGCGGGCGACCAAGCCCAAGGCCAAGAGTGTCAAATCGCAGCAGCATATTCTGAAAAACGTGGTGCAAGCACCACACAATGCCATGCACAATGCCAGATTCCAACCGACGGCGATAACGAGCAACCCTCCGGTGATACAGCTACATCAGACCACTCAGAGGCCGCCCACGGTGATCCTTCAGCAAGTGGCGTCACCAGGCATCGTGTCTGCATACGTGGAAACTCTACAACAGCAATCCGGCCAAAACTTGCAATACATCACGACGATAGGCGGCGGACAACACGAGACCGGCTTCAAGCCGCAGCTGATCGCCACAAATCCCTTAATGCCAGGCACCTACATACAGGCACCACCCACTGACAATCTACTGACGCTACAGAACGGTGGTATATCGATATTGCCGAGCGTACAGATCGCGCAAACACAGCCTACGGTACTGGGCACCATCATACAACAACAACCCAGTGCGATCCAATGTGGTGTTATATCGTCGGAGCAGCTGCTGTTAAGTTCCACGCCCACCCTCGAGATGTTCACCGATCCAACTGGCGGTATGTTCGTGTCGAATCAACCGATGTACTACGGCTTGGAAACGATCGTCAGCAACACCGTGATGTCGTCTAGTCAGTTCATGGCGGGCACGGTGCCACAGGTATTGGCCAGCAGTTACCAGACGACAACACAGGTGTTTCAAGCATCCAAGTTGATGGAACCCATCGTGGATGTGCAAGCTGTGCCGGGCGTGCCGACTGTGACGACGATGCAGAATGTATCGAGCATGCCGAACATGTCTGGTGTACCCAACATAACCGGCGTGCCTAACATAGCGAGTGTACAAGGTGTGAATGGTATGTCCAACGTGTCCGGAGTGCCTTACGTGGTGGTGAACCAATCTGCGCCGCCGTTGCCGTCGGTACCAACAGCTCCGGTACCACCACCAGCACCGGCATTGATATCAGCATCGGTACCAGCACCGGTATCGATACCGGCACCAGCATCAATCTCAGCACCAACGCTATCGGTGGAACCAATCGCGACACCACCGCAGCTCAACATCTCTGCTGCGTCCCAAGAGCGAGTTTACGGTAACGTTACGTGTACCGCCGTGTCACCGATACCGTGTCAAAATGCGAGCATGGAACATCCGATGGCATCGATTCAGGTGACGGACGTATGCTCGTCGAACATAACGGCGAATCTGGTGACGCGATTATCACCGTCGCTACCACCACCGCCACCTCCACCGCCGCCATCGCCGCCGCCACCACCGCCGCCACCTCCACCACCATTACCACCAGCATCATCGTCAGTTCCGCCAGCTCCGGCGACACTGCCGGCGACAATGCCACCGCCACCTCATGCGATGCCGATGATTCCCCGCGTCGCTGTAAGACCTAGTCCGGTCACACACTCGGTGCAAGCGAATCACGGTGCCGCCTGGAAGATCACCGAGCCGTTGTTTGGCACGGAGCAACCGATGAGCAACAGCGTGCGGCCGTACTTCGACTCGAAACACGTATCGGAAAACACCAGCATGATCAAATCTAGCATATCATCATCCAAGATACCACCTCTATCGAATCATTATGTCACGCAGAGGAATCTAGTTGTAAATAACAAGTCGAATCACGATGTAAATAGCATGCATAAAAGCTACAGCGGCGGTGTCGCGTTGAGTCCGAATTCTGTGAACGCGAACGTCAACAGCCCGGCTATTTCCAATTCTAATCCCGTGCAGAACAAAATCACAATGCCGACGAGCAACATGCCGACCAGTCGACCGATGAACAGGGTGCTGCCGATGCAGGCGGTGACGCTCAAGCAGGATCCGGCGAAGAAAGACGATTTGGCGATCGAAGAGCCGACGAAGCCGGTGATCAAGCCAGCCGAACCAGAAATTGCGGAACCGAAGAAAGAAATCGTCGAGCAGATCGTGCATATGAAAAATCCTGAAACCGCGCTCAACAATATCAGCGACAATATCAAGTTGAATACGGAGACTATGGAGAAGGTAAAGGAGAATCTCAAACTGGAGCTTGACAAGGAGAAGTTGCAGAACACATCGTTGAAGATAGTGCTGCAGAAACAGTTGCAGGACGGTTCTTACAAGATCACGCGCAACATGAAGGCGGTTGCTCAAAGTAAGAAAATGCCGCAAGTGACATCCGTGGAGATACTGCCGTCGAAGCAGGTACCTCAGATCGCGTCGTTGCAACTGCTGCCGATCAAAACGTTCACGCTCAAGGCGAATCAGCTCGAGGACAAGGTAAAGCCTGTGGACGCGAAGGTGAACGTGCTCAAGGCGAAGGCGCCGCCCGTAGCTGTCAAGAAACCCAGAATAGTGACGAAGTCCATCAGACCACTGCGAAATGGTTCGCAGCAGAATCCGCCGCAAATGCAGAAGAACTGTTCGAAGGGACCGATCCTGATGTATGAGATCAAGTCGCAGGATGGTTTCACCCATACTGCCTCGTCTATGAGCGAAGTTTGGGAGACGGTGTACGAGGCAGTGCAGAATGCACGCAAGGCCCACAATCTACCCCCTCTGCCTCACAACCCCTTGTCCGAGAGTCTTGGCTTGGAGAACAATGCGGCTATTTATCTGATCGAACAACTGCCGGGCGTCAACAGATGTAGCAAATATAAGCCCAAATTTCATAGTCTGGCGCCGCCGAAACCCGACGAGATGGAGAACGAGTTGCCGGCGGCGTGCGCCAGTGGGGCGGCACGAGCGGAGTCCTTCAAGGGCAGGAAGATTCAGGGGCACGACATGTTTAGCTGGTTGGCGTCACAGCACAGGCCGCATCCTAACATAATTGCAATGTCGGAAACGGAATCTAGGTAAAGACTCGTTGCGTATGAACAGACGACGACTTAAAGACACAGTTGCGCGCAATTTTATAATTGTTTTTCGTAAGTTAATTCATAATTTCCGATATTTGATTATCAATAATGAATTTTAATGGCATTTTCGCATAGTCTTGTGTTCATCGGTGTGACACATTTGCATTTTTCATATTAACAATCGTGCATAATTTTTTTATACATTGAATGTAAGCTGGATTATAAATAGAATTTTAATTAATATTTCAGGTTAAAAATAGACTCCATTGTTTATTTGGTAGAACAATGTGATGAATGTTTCAGGCGAGCCGCGAGTACCAATTTGCCCATGGCAATGCGCTTTAGAATACTTAAGGAAACATCAAAAGCATCTGTCGGTGTATATTATTCCCACATACATGGTAGAGGACTGTTTTGTTTGAGAGATATCGAGCCTGGTGAAATGGTCATTGAATACGCCGGTGAAGTAAGTAACAATTAGAGAGAAGTTCATATCTATATATGAATATACTTATAATTGGTATTACTATTATTATTATTAACATTAATTATTATTATCAGGTTATTCGATCTTCCTTAACCGACAAGAGAGAAAAGTACTATGACAGCAAGAATATAGGCTGTTACATGTTTAAAATCGACGATCATCTAGTTGTTGATGCTACCATGAAAGGGAATGCAGCTAGATTCATCAATCATTCGTGCGAGGTACGAGAGATTCCTTTCTTTTTATTTTTACCAGGAATTAATCTAATAATACAAATTGGCAAAAGGCTTACATAATATATAACTAGGCGTTACATTAATATCATATATAATCATTATGTATGATTATATATGATATATATTACGTACATTTTTGCGTGTATTATATGAAAATATGTTTATTACAGCCAAATTGCTACTCGCGAGTGGTGGACATTCTAGGTAAGAAACATATACTGATTTTTGCTCTTCGTCGCATCATTCAAGGGGAGGAATTGACGTATGACTACAAATTCCCATTTGAGGATATCAAGATCCCGTGTACTTGCGGTTCTCGCAAATGTCGCAAATACCTCAACTGAGACTCCGTATGTACAGCTTATCCTAAGCAGCCGATGACACTGATGACAGAGAAATTAAATTGTGCTATAATTGCGCGCGCTTTCGAATAGGATTCGTTTTATTGAATGTTATTCATTTTACTCATCATCAAACTATTTTCAGAGATTGCAGCTTTTTATTACTATGAAAGAACATAGATTATACATTTTAAATATTAGAAGGCCAGACGTAATACGCGAAGCACAGCGATTACGATGATGTTACTTTAGACAGCTACGTTCCTGTAGTTGATTTAACTAAAGGGTGTATATATGTATGTATATATGAACGTATATATACACATACATACATACATATACATACACACCCACACCCACATATATACATACACACACACATGTATGTGTATATACATATACCCCTATAGCAATAAACCATTTGAGTATGTCCCGCTATTCGACAAAGTCGTGCGTTTTACTAACGCGCTTCAGACTCTTGAAAGTGTTACTTTATTCACGCCTGTGCTTTCTCGCACGACTTTTAGACTCTACCTATTATCTACTCTCTCTATTGAGGCTTAAAGTGTACAAGTTATCTTACACTTTACACTAAATGCGAGTGCTCCTTAGTTCGCATAATTCCTGTGCATCTTGCACGAGATCTCTCGATCGGGTTTAGTCGGGTTTGAAAACAAATTCTTCCCCTTAGATGAGCGTGATTGATGAAAATGGAAACTATTCCCGCGAGAGTATGATAAGAAAGTAGCGGGTTTTCGATGATGATTAACATCTAACTTTCAGAAAGACATTTATGTTTCTTTCGAGCGTCGCGAAATAAAAAAATGACATAAATAATGGTGTACAAATAATTTTATCAAACGCGTGAATATAAAATACGCGACGAATTGTATATTTAAATGATTTTTGTAAATTTTAAATTTAGTGTACAGTGTATGACTAACTTCGTGACATTTCATGTCTGCTGTAGGGCCAGATTTCAAATGTTTTTGTAAAATATGTAATTGTTAGATTAGATATATCGTCTTTGATGTAAGTACAGCAAACCAGTTTTAACTTAAGTTAGAAATGTAGGCATTAAGGAGAGAGATAGAGAATGGCAAGCGAGAACAGTCTCCTGTGGCAGGATATTGTTCGAAGGTGTACCTACTTTGGCAGACATTGATGCAATTTTATTTTATTACTTACCTGGCGTTATTGACGAGAGGATATTTGTTTTTCAGATCAAACTATTTATTCGTATTGTGAAAATGAAGCGAGTTCGAATTATTTGCCTTCTTTTTTTTCCTTTTTGTACATTTTTAGATGTCACATCTATATTTGTGCTTCCACTTTGCCAAGTTTATCATTCATTAAGTTTATTATCCGAATTCTGAATGATACGTGAGATAAAGACATTTGTTTGATTACTATTTAATAAAATCGCTAACTATTTTTAATAATTTTTTTAAAGAAGTTTTTTGAAAAATCAATTTGTGGTTCGTTCAGATCGATGAAGATTTATGCATTGTTTGAGATAAACGTCTTCGGGTACGTTTTCCGGGGAACGTTTGTGATATTTTCCCACAATGGGAAATATATTAGAGATGCTTTTATAGAAATATGTATTTTACATTTTTACGGATACACACATACACACACAAAAATACATACATACATATATGCAACATAGGTCATGTATTCCGTATACTTATACGCGCGCATATGCGCAAACACACACACATCATGTATTCCGTACCAATATCCTTCTGTGAAGTCCAGTTTTGCCTTACTTTTACATGTACCTACGCTTTCACCCGGTGATAGATTTAGATATATATATTTACGCAAATGATATTTTATATTTGAAGCTAACACAACCGCAATGGCGTGGCACGACGCCCCTCCGGTACAACTACGACAACGTATTTTAGCGCGATTAATCAATTTCTGCCGAGGTGGTAGTCCTTTAAATTTTGGTGCTCCATGGACACCGTTAAGTGCACTTTTCATGAAAAAATGGCCTAGAGTAAGAGATAGTAAGATTGCAGTGCGGAAGTGTTTGATAATAATAAGAGATGCGTTATACGAAGAATATTGATCGTGAATTATTTAAAGAGGTAATATAAAGGGGTGAAATGGTGGCAGGAGCGCATTATTTGAGCACGCGAATAATGTCAGACGTGCTGCGATTTTAATCGGCCTGGTTTGGTACAAAGCGCGTACGCTGAGTTGTAAAAAGTTATGAAAAACGACGGAAAACGGAAACCTGTTCTGGTCACGTGAAATTGCCATTTTTTAGATATTTTGTGAATCTTTTTTTTTTTTTAATATTATAATTACCGATAATTAATAACTATTATATTCGAGGATGAAATATTGTTAATATAATGATAATTAATTTTAATCTGTATATGAAAAGTAATGCGACTAGTAAGGATGGTAACTTACTTGAAAATATAACAATGTTAGATATTTTATTGATATTTATTGATTATGAACGAGACGGTATTAAGGTTGACGAAAAAGTACTAACGATAAAAACTGAACGATTTAGGATCAGTGCACATATATGGTAATCACATTGATTGATGCGGATACAAGGATCAGATCCTTTCTTTTCTTTCTAGCAGACGAGCAAGCGTATATCTTCAATTCGATTACAGCCTCCTGGATCGTTACGCTACGGACAGAATTCAGAATTAATTTTCGGCTTTACCAAGTGTATACTCCGTAGACATACATACCTACCATGTAACCCGATTTTTATCGCTATATATTATGATTGTAAGCTATCCATCTCATTGTCCGATTTCATTTTTACACTTGCGAATAGACTTAAATTCTCAGTACATCGTTCCCTTCTTATTTGTTATCACCAACGACTTCTGTAAAGTACCCACGCGAGTACTTTGGCAAAAAGATATGGAACAGTTTGAATGTGTGCTTGTAGCAAGACACAAAAAGCGTGTGTGCGTGAGAGAGAGAGAGGTTTTTACTTGTCTCCTGATAATCCTTGCCTGATTCATACGGACAAATATCGGGTGCTTTCTGGAACATACTCTATGTCTTTTTCAACTACTCTTTAAACTGCGTGAAAAGGGCGTATGACCCATCTTAGTATTACGCATACAGCCTTTATCATTATCATTATTATTATTATTATTATATTATATTATTATTATTACCGCTATTAATTATAATATACACACAAAAAAAGGAGAAAGAGAGAAAGAGAAAGCATAATACATTCACTACTCAAGTCACTCGTATATTTGGGCACATTTAAGCACCGTTTGTTTACTACACCCCTCAGCACCTTTCAAAAGTAACGCTGCGTGTAAAAAAAAAAAGAAAAAACGACGAACATCCGAAGAACGGTACGACGAATAAACGTGTAGTCTAACAATAATTAAAGAAAAAAACATGATACTAATGTATAGATATAATAAGTAGAATCGTTTCTCTCCGACTTTTGCGCATGGTTTTTACCTCTCGGCAAACGGACTCGCTCCGACACGTCGCGTTGTTTCAGCGTTGCGTTTAAAATTGCGAGTGATTATGCTATTTCGCGGAAACGATGAGCGCGTGGTGCGAATATTACCGCGTTCTCGGGATGCAACGCGACGCGATTTCGGCTAATTGCGATCTCTTACAACCGGGAATTTCGTCTCATCGCGTATCTTTAGATCTATTTCTATTTTTTTTTCTTTCTCGAGAGAGAGGGGTAAGCTGAGAAGATTAAAATATTATTCGTACGATTTAAGGGATTTAGAGGGGAAAGAGGGAAAAAAAATTGAAATGCAAAACGCTTCTTAAGACGTGTATAAAACTACTATTCTAACGTTTAAACAGAGGTAGAATTTTGAAATATTGTACTTGTTTGAAAAGAAAAGTAAGAGAGAGGGAAGGATAAATAACAATTACTGACAAACTCGGTACGAACGGTACGAAAGGGAAAAAGAAAAATTGAAAAAATTGTCTGTGATTATCAGTCATAATAATCTTTAGGTCGACATATTTTTTAGAGAATATTTTTTAGGAAATTACAAAATTTATGATATATCCCTATTATTGATATGATATTGGATCAGACACGCGCTATACGCATAATAATATTAAAAGTGAAATTGAGAAAAAAAAAGAGAAGAATGATAAACTTGTAAAAGTTGCAAACTGTTTAAATAGAATTACAAAATAGTTGAGATTCGATGGCTGTTGTAAAATATTCAGTGTTTGGACAAATAATTATTAAAAAAAAAAACTATTTATAACTAATATCGAAGTACGGTAATATTATTATATCGCATATTACAGTAGCGTTTTTATCCCCTCTTGCGTTTGCATATTTATGACGGACATAGGTTGTAGGGAGGAAAAAAAGAGGATTTCGGTGTAAACGAAGACCCGACCGAGCAAAACTCACTCTCGCGATTAATTGAACGAGGAACAAAGCGGAAACGAATCCGGCGGGAGGGAAGGGGAGAGTGGAACGGGTTACGACGATGACAGGAGGGACAGGGGCATTTGCCACACGTTTTTTGCGTGTAAATTGTCGTTATCAATCCATCTACTTATCGTAGAGAACTTATGAAGTTTAATCGTAATATCTACATTAACCAGAAAAGGTACCGCATAGAAAAAGGAACACATAGCCGCTTTCATCACAGGACACATATACATACATACATACACACACACACGCACACACATACACATGAGAAACACAGATATTGCCCATGTTTTGTAATTAAATGTTTTGTTAGTATATATTATACGAGAAAATTAACAAAATAAAAACACAAATGAAAATATGAGAGAAACATGTGCGTGTTGTACATTTTGCCATACGTATTTCATGTATTCCTCTCTTTTGCACCAAGAGTAATTTGTGTGTACCAATCATCAAAGTGTGGTAAACGATCATCATCGTTACAGATGTCTTTGATATCGTTCCTCCGGGTTCGCATAAATTAAAATCGCATCAGAACCCGCGTCATGCGAAATATCAATTCCCCTTTTGATGCAAGTCTTAATTTAATTCTTAGAATTCTGCGTAAATCGAGGAAAAAAACGTGTCGTTAGAGCCACTTGATTCTTAATTTGTCACGAGGCTTCTCGACTATTGACGATGAAGCAAGTTTTTTCGTGTTTTTTTTCTTTTAATATACGTCACAACGTTTTTGAAATTATTTCAATATAGAAGTTTCGCTTGAATTGGAGAATTAAAAGTGAAATTGTAGAAGAAATATGAAACTCGGGTTAAATAATAACAAGACAGGTCGGCGATCCGAAAGATTCCCGCGTAACAAAAGCAAGCGACAGGAAGACAATCCTCTGTCAACGTTTATTTTACAAAATGCTTCAGAATCGATACTTTTTTTCATGCAGCAAAAGCGTACTCGCGACGGAACGAGCGGTAACAGAAACACGGTGCTACACCATCTCGCGTAATTACGGGGAAATCCCGGAGTCGTCATCGAGAAGCGTCCTTCTCACGCGCGATCATTTTCTACGAGTGTCTCGTTAGTCTCTCAAATATCATCAAATATCATCAAATACGGGGTGCGCAATTAAGTCGCGAGACACCCAAAGCGATCAATCTGATCTCGTTTTGTCTCATTCCCACGAGCGAGCGTCGCAGATCGCGTTTCGATCGACGACGCGGACCTGTGTTGCGGATTCGTATGAGAATCTTTCGCCCACACGTCCGTACGCAAGTGTAATTACGTACACACACGTGCGTGAGTGGTCGAGTCACGCGCGAACGGCCACGGCGATGCGTCACGGACGACGCAACGACGCGCGGCCGGCTGCGCCTCGCGCGCATTTTACGTCCAACACGCATTATGCGTCAAACAAATCGTGAGCTTACTCACCGAGCGAGAACAAACAAACACATGCGCGGGACATTCCATCGGGCATGCGTTTACTTACGTCCTTTTTACTTCGTGCACGACTTAACGCGCGACCCGTTAGCATCCGACACGATGCATCGCGTATTTCAAAACTGCTGTCCTGGGATGTTGTATTGAAAACAGCGATTCGCACTTTCGTGATTAATTCCCGTGGGACAGCGTCTAGCGATAACGCTGTGAACGTAGGCACAAGCCTAGTGAGAAGTGATTGGTCAAAAAAGATTGACTTTTTTTCCATCAAATTCCATTATTTTTCATTGGGAGTTTATTACGTTAAGGAAAACGGAGGGAAGCTATGTGAAAGACTTTGAATCCGTTCTTCAGATGAATTACGCATTTTACATGGCGAATGTATGATAGTTTTGCCGTAGAAGAACTAGACGACCGTTCGAACGGCCATTTTCAATATCGTCGGACCATGAAAAGCATCATTTTGTTGTTTAACACTTCGCCCTGAGACGATATAATTTTCTCTTTTACATACAGGGTGGTTCTTAAGTATGTTTCGAAAAGTAAAAAAGTAATTCTCCTTAGATGATTTTATGAAGAGAAGTTTATATACATTTTTCGTGATAAACGACTCAGTTTCGGAGATACAGTTCAAGGAAAAATTTAAATAATAAAATTTCAAGTGTCTCCGTACACTGTTAAATTTGCTGTGTTATTTTTAACTATCCCAGTAGTCGCCCAGTAGTGCTCCTACTGAGGCTAGTCAAGTTCTATTCAATTTGAGTCATTTTTAGCCATTTCTGGGTCACCACTGTTTCTGGTAGAGGTCGCCTCCGGCGAAACAATCCAAGAATAATTAAAAATGACTCGAATTGAATAGAATTTGACTTTGCATAATAGAATGCACTTAATAGAAGCAACGACTGCAGGAATAGTTAAAAATAACAGCGAATTAAATAATGTAGGAAAAAATCGAAGGAATTCAAATCTGACGATTTGGCAGCGATTTGTGAGAATAAAGATATGAAGCAAAGAAGTATATTATTTCGCAAGACGTGTGTAAAATGTCCTTGATGACTTTCAAAAGTTTACGAATAACGTAAACTTTAAAATACAAAAGTCATTTGTCCTCATCGGCGAAGTATTAATTTGTTGCAAGTTATTCGACTTCAAGCTTGACGACTTATTTTCTTTTTCTTCGGTATGTTGTCGAAGAATGCAAGTGATGTTACATATACTCGCGCGTTGTTTGGATTTTCCGGCAACGCGCGCGACTGGCACACCGGCATTTTGGCCGTCGTGCGACGGCGTACGGTGGAACGTTCTGCATTTGTTTACACGCAAATTACTTGCTTTGCTTATTCTGCTTGCCGCACGGTCGACGTAATTCACCGTGACGGATTCAATGGAACGCCCATTAAACAAATGCAGTTTGATGCGCCGCGTTCCGCGGGATGTTTCTGTGCATTCTGCGTTCAGGCGTGATTTATCCTAAAGAACGTACGCGCTTTACGCATCTCGACGTGGAGCGGGCCAGAAATAGCCGAGTGAACGCACACGAAAAGGCTGAAGGGAGAATTATATTTGATCGAGAGAAATTCGATATGAATCTTAAAAATAAAGAAGAATGCGGCCGTGCGTGTGTGATGTACAAAATAAAAAAATTTTTAATCGGGGGTCGGTCTAATATCCATTTGTGGGCAAATGAATGTATTATATTGTGTATACACGTGTCCTTTTATTTTCAATATTTTTTAAATATATATAATATACTTGCAATCTACATGAAAAAGGTATATGTAAGTTAAGAATTAGAAACAGTTGGCCGGTGAAGAATCAATATTAGTTGAATTAAGAAAATTAACAGAATTGATGTGGTGTGATTGATGTATATACACATATTATCTGAATGAAATTGTCTCAAAATCCATAAAATACTATCTCTTTATTACAAACATATCTCGCAATACGCAAACTATTCGAATACAAGTCGAATGTAAGTAGTTCGAATCATATATATTATCTCAATTATCTTTTCTATTTGTTTTTATTTAATGTTAATTTTTTGTGAAATATACAAATTGCGTATATTCTCGAGACATCGTTATGACAACTTATAAAAACTTTTAATTTTATTGTGTTTTTTAATCTCATACTTTCATCTCATACTTTAATCTCGTACTTTTAATGAAAAATAGAACATTTTATTTTGTTATAAGTTTCTTACATGCTTTTTTAATTTTATTTACAAGATATATATAATTTAAAATATAATATATGATTTAGGAATAAATTTATTTCTCTGTATCGTGGCTCTATTGTTAAATTGTAAGTAAAAGTTTTAATAAAAAAATAGTAAGTTATGAGTATTTATAATAAAATAAACTATATTATTTTACTTTAATTAATATGTAATGTTATTGGATAATAAATTAGAGTATTTTAATAATTTATCTATGATAATTTTTCTTTTTATCAGTTTTTTATCAGTTTTAAAAATTTAAATGTTTCTTGCCTTAAGAACAAATTTATATCATACAATATTATTTTTCAAATATCAAAATACCAAAATATTTTTTTATTATCTATGTGTTAAAATTCAATCTAATAATAATTATATTGTTAATTAAAAGTTATATTTCAATGATTCGTTTCGATTTTAATTCAACTCACTTCGATTCGGATAAAATTTTATCGATTCAATTCGACATAAGAAATCCTTGATTCACACATCTCCATTAATGGAAAATTTTGACCTGTTTTACTAGAAATATGTTTATATATCAATAATATAATAGATATACTAATCAAACCTGTTATAAACGAACCAGCGCTCGTAGCGTTTTAATGTATGTTTGTTAAAGAAAATGCTCAAGATGTCCGTTGTAACGTACACGTTGTAGCGCGTTTTAAAACCGAAATACGTATTAGTAAACATCAGATCGTGTAAAAAAACATCCCACGTATAGCGAAAAACTAGCACTTTTCTCTCTCTCTCTCTCTCTCTAACACTTTTGTTAATTTATTACAACACTGTAAGAATAATGCCTAAACGAATCTATATACATCGGCGTTTCTACCTTCGCGGTTCGGACTTTAGATTCATTCTCTGAACTATAAATGAGAATGGGTGAGGGTCTGAATCGTTCTGTACCTACAGATATATCTCTGCGTGTGGATAGTTCTTGTTCAATCGAGCTTTCAAAACCGCACACGCGCGGATTCCTATTTTAAATTCTTCCATCATTATCTCTATCTTAAATTAAACCCAACTCGGTCCATTTATAAATCATCAGATTCATGGATCCACGGATTTTCGCTATGCTTATATCTTCTACCTCCCTCTTCTCTCTTTCTCTCTCTGTCTGATTCTGGCAATCGACAGCCGGAACAGTCCAAATTACGCGACGACTAGCGCGCCAAGGAACGCGCGCGTATAAACGTCCCACGTCTCCAACGCTTTAGCCTCCCTCGCATGTTCTTACGTCACGATTGTTCTCTTCGCGCGCAAGCGAATCTCGAAAGTGCGGCCGCGCGTCGCAAACGCGTGCATGCGCACGCGCGCGCATTTGTTTCCGCGGAACAGTGAATAACCTCTCCCGGCAGTTCGTTCTCACATGTGCGCGCGCGCGCGCGCGCACATATGCATGCAAACGAGCACTCGGGAACCAGGTTGCCACCCCTTTCCCCTTCTGCCGATTGCGTTGCTGTTCCCACCTCGCCCTTCCGCCGCCCCCGTGCTATCGCGTTTTCTCCTGCGATTTCAAGAAAGCCATATAGCTCCTTTCTGCCTTCGGTCGTTCTCCGGTCGTCATCCCTCCCCGGAGCCCGACTCCGCTCGACGCGACTTGGACTCCACCGTCGCGTGGTTCGCCTCGGCAACGAGTCCGCGTGTTTCCCCTTCCTCCCGACTAGTCTTGTCCGCCTGCCTCTCCTGTTCACTCACCCTTCGTCTCCCCCACAATGCATTCGTGTGTTCAGGAACGTGACTGCGAATGATCGTTCCCTCGAGAGAGTTTTGCGACATAGCGGCTTCTCTCGTTTCGGTTTCAAAAAATAATGTCATGTCACGTTGTGTCATGGGAAACATAAAGACAAACTCGTGGCTCTTTCGTTCGCTCCACGCAACATTGGCGGTATTTACGTCATCGTTTGGTTTAGTCAGCTAGTTTTTGAATTAAGTCATCTTTTTTTTTCATCGCTATTAGCAACGGAAGATATTTGCGTGCGAGTGTGGCAAGAGTACACGATACGATAAGAGTGAAAACAACGATTGTTACCGTATGAAGGGTAAAAGTACGTAATAGGCGATGTATAACAAGTTGTGAAAACTTGTCGCGGCCACCTGTCCTCTTTCCCTGCGTGAGTTTACATACGTATAATAGTCGGTAACGAAAAACAGACGTCTGTAACGACGGAGCCTACATACGTCACTGTTCTCGCGAGAAGCGAGCGACGAGGTGTTAGTCACCTCAAGGACGTTCGTTGTAATTGGGATAGGTCGGACGGAACCGTCGGTGCAACGAGGAGGGAACGCTGCGCGCAGCGTTGCGAGGAGCGAGCGCGCGAGAGAAGGAGAGAGACGGTCGTGCACTTCAAGGTACAGTAGAAACGCATATCGGTGGAGGAGCACCGTGGAAAAGAGAAAGAGGATAACATCGCCAGGGCGCAGCGCGGGGAACGCGGGCGGAGAGAAGGAATGCGCGCACGCGCGTAAGAAAGAGAGAGACGGTTGAATTTTGTTTCGACATAGAGAAGAAACGCGAGAAAGGGAGACGCGATGACGAGGACAACGCGCGAGGAATGAAGAGCGTGCGCGAACGACGGAGACGGAGAGCGAGAGAGGCCGAGTGCGGCGCGGGGCAAAGAGAAAGCGAGAGGCAAGACTTGAACGAAGCGTGGTGGGGGAGCGTTCTGGGAGTGGGGGAGAGCGGACGGGGAGAGTCCGCGCGCCGGTGTTACGGGTATCTGTAAATGGCGCCTAGCCGTGAACGTCGGCACGTCACGGACCCCTTTTCTCTCACTCTCTCTCTCTTTCTCTCCCTCGGTCTTGACGGTAGTCGCGCGAGAGCGGTCTTTCCGCGCGCGTAGCTCGCAGTGAAACAAACGTGAAACGCGGCTCTGCCTTCTTTTTACGAAATAACGTCGTCGGAACCTGCGGTGTTGTGCGACGTGCGATTGCGAGTGCGTGCATCATCTACGTTCTCTCTCTCTTTCCCCTCCCTGCCGCTCCCGTTCCCTCTTTCTCTCTCGCTCTTCTCCCTACCCCGCCTCCTTTTCATCCTCCGGCCCATCGCCCGCTACCTGCCTCCTCACCCCCTCCTCTTTCTCTCCTCGCTCGCCGCCAACGACGTGTCCCCCGCGCGCGCTCGCTTCCTTCGCGGTTCGGGGCAATCGTGGCTCTCTTCCTGGTGTGTGCGCGTCAATGCTCAGTGGCGCCCTTCGTCGAATTCGCGTGCAGGCAACATGGAGGAAGGTGCGGTGGTGCTACGATAGTGGTTTCCAAGCGAGGAGAGTGCTACGCGACGACAGCAGCGCCGTCGCGGTGTCCGGAACGACGAGTGTATCAGCTCCTATCGTCTGCTGTTACTCCTTCGCAACCTCCTCCTCCACCTCCTCATCCGTCGTTTCCTCCGCTTCCTCCTCCTTCCCCGTTACCTCCTTAGCCGCCTCTTCTTCCTCTGTCCTCTCCTCTTCCTCCGCTTCTTCCGCTTCTTCCTCCTTCCTTGGATACTACGACGACGACGACGACGACGACGGCGACAGCAGCAGCGGCGGCAGCGACAGCAACAGCAACGAGTCAAAGCGCCGGTTTCCTCGCCTTTGTTCGGACCGGCGATCACGTCGCCGCGGAGCCTACAGGTAAAAAACGTACTCAGGATTTTGCGACTTTCCCTCTCTCTCTCCCTCTCCCCTCCCTCCAGGCATGAAGCACGTCTTACTTCCTTCTCCTCCTCTTCCTCCGCTCCTGCCTCCCTTCACATCCCGCCCCGCCGCCCTGCTACTACCCGGACTCGACCATTCCAGATCGGAGTGGTGACATGGAAATGTTTATGCTCGCGATAAGGGAGTTCGGGGAGTCGACCCGTCGTTACCCTCCTCGTCATTGCGCGCACGATAGATAGACGCGACTTTAACCTTCTATGAACTATTTTCATGAATGTCGAAGAATGGGGATCCGAGCGATTCTCTTTGTCCTCTCCCCTTTCTCCCTCTCCCCCTCTTCGGAGGACTCGTTTGTTTATCTGGGTGGAAAGGGAGACCCGATTGTTTTGCACTTAATTAGAATAGAATTACATAGAATCGCTTCCGTCGCGGAATCAGTGAGTGCTTTTAAAAGACGGAGAACACATGACTGGATACGTGTCCCGCCTCTCGGTGTGTTTGTCTCACTTGTTTAACTGGCGCGTTTTCAAAAATAGGTCACTATGGCATCTAACGATCTATACAGCGATACATATACCCAAAGTTAACAACGACAAACAAATGTGTTATATTACCTTGAAGTCACAGGACTCGGTTAGAGAATTGACATAAAGAACCTCTGCAAAACGACGAAAGGTGATTATTCCACCGGTGGTTAAACGCTAAAAGAGCCGAGAATTCGGAGCGAGATTCGTTGCCGAGCACACAGAAACGTGTCTCGAAACACTTGGAAAAATCACGCGGGAATTTCCCTGAATCGAATCGAATCGATTGATTTTACAAATCGCTTCGCACGTATATCGATATATATATTTGATTTGAATGAATTTTCGCCCAAAAATTTTCGCGCCACAACTTCGTCGCCGAAGACGCGATTGGTGATCTCGCGGGAAAGGGTGGCGGAGGGGAAAGGGGAGATTGGTTTTTTGTTTCTCGGGACTCGCGCGTGGTACACCGGCTCGTTTCGCGCGCGCGAGTTTATCCCTCGGGAATCGCGCGCGGCACGGCGACGCGTCTGCGAATCGATACGCCACTTCGGCTAGTTGCACGCTGGCTCTCGCCGGCTCTTTAACGTGGTGCATCGATAAGAGGTCCCCGGAGGCGTTATTATCGCGTGAATACGCGGCATGGTTGCCGCGAACCGTCTCGTGTGCTGTAATATTTCGCGACTCCCCCCGATCTCCTGCGTTGTTCACGTGGGGTGAATATTTCTTGCGAGTGGAGGGTGGAGAAACGCGGAAAAGAGAAGTCCGAGATTCGATTGTACGCGAACGTACTTTTTCTTTTTGTTAATTAGTTTCGCGACACTTTCCGATCACTAGATTGCGTTTTTTTGTGTATTTATTTCTACACCTTGGATCGAATCGTTTTCGAAAGAAAGATTCAAACTCCGCCTCGTTAAATTATTAAGAATAAAGAATTCTTAATAATGACAATGATTCTACAAGCATGAACTAACGTCTAGAATTAAACGTACATATTCATGCGCAACTGAAGTAAGATACGTTCGTCTTCCTATATTCGTACCGTAGATCGTAATAAGGAAACGGAGTCAGGGTCGTCGCGTGTGTTGTCAGCTAGAGTTCTTTGTTTAGGAGAGACTAGGAGACGATGATCCCCACGGCCGAGTCACGACAATCGGGTCGCGTTGATGATCATCGTGTAACGCGCCTTATCGTCCATTCGTCAGTCGGTTGGTCGTCGGACGGTCGATCGATCGATCGATCGATCGATCGGCCGGCCAGGGAATCGACGATCCGTGAGAGACGGCGACATGTGCTCCGCTCGCCGCTGAATCGCGGATAAGGTCGAGAGGGAAAGGGAAGCACGCGTTACGTCGATCGCGTTGCACACGCGGTGTGAGTCTCGGCCGATTCCCTCCTTTCGCATTAGGAGTTGCGTACGAGAGTCGCTTTCGCGTAACACAATGGGAAAAGTTCACTCTTGCGGATCGCGTCTCGTTGCGTCGGGAATTATAGACGTCGCCTTTGATAAACGCGAAAGTGCGATCTTGGGTAAAAATATAAAACGAGCTTTCAAAATGGTACGCGTTATGACACGTCGAATTTTGTTATGTCGCAAGGCTGATACTTACAATCGTCCCTGTTCTTCTGGAACAAGCCATTGCGGTGATCAATCTAACAGTTTATTGACTATTTGTATCGGAAAAGAAATTTTTTTAATTCGATAGATATTTATATTATTATCTATTATTTTATATATTATCGCTTATTATTGTATATTATAATTTGTGCGATTACATGTACAGTGCAGAAAATAATACTGCAACTTGAAACAATTTTTTACGTACCATCGTACAAACGTATTTATTTATGTATTTTAATTTTTGAGGCGTGGGAATCTGCTCGATTTATCACGACTGTTATAGACTCATGTCTAGAAAAATCATAAACAGTAAATTACAAATAAGCAGTTTAAGTGAAAAATGTAAAACGCAATTTGCTTCTACATCGAAAACGAATCTATCCGTTTCGTGATAAGTAATTTACGCGATGTAACATTCATTTAATAAAATCAAAGAAAACGATAGATTCGGGATAGGTGAGCGATTCTTTTTTTTTTTTTCAATGTTTTCGAAGTGCATTGGCCGCTCGATTTCATCATACGAAGGGAGGGAGGAAAGGGGAAAAGTAGGAAAAGGAAAAAGGGAAAAGTGTTAGAAACGCGCGATCGTTCGCCGGTTGAAGGCGTAGGTGAAAATGCAATTAGGCTCCGTGTTACGCGCGGCTGACGCGAAACTTGCACGCGTGACATGACGTGACGTCGCGTGTGTGCGTGCGTGCGTACGTGCGTGCAAACTGTAAATTCGAAATGTAAATGCGTCGGCCACGCGAGTTACACGGAATCTACTTGAAAATAGATATCGGGGCAGGAGGTAGACGACCTGGAATCGTTTTAATCAACCGGCGGCGACGTAAATACTTGCGGATCGTTATCCATCTTTGCGGCCGCGTTTCGTGGTTCGCCTCGTATCGCCGCCCAACTTAACATCGTCCGCTAATTGTGCATCAATGCCGTGGATTAGATTACTTTGAGACCATACGCTTCTGGACCGGGCGAAAAGATTTCACTACATTCTGACGTCTGCAACTACAAGCCGCAAACGAACTGATTTGAATCTCGATTTAGTCTTACAAAGGACTCATGCTTTAATACAATTTAATTACATCTTAATTGAATCTATAATTATGAATAATACATTAATCGTTGGTACTACGAGAGAAAATTCCTGACACATCCATTTTTAATATTTTTAATATTTGATATTGTAAGTCTGCCTCTTTCGATCGGATTAATAAAATAAAATGACATTATCACGCTAATGATTTAATCACATTTTAACATATTTTGCTATAATAAGGTTTATCAGATTAGAGGAATTTGAGAAATCGATTATTCTCCTTATTTGTCCTATTCGAAGAAAATTCATAGTACTCCGGCGAACGATAAGAGCCGTTTATTTGCGAATATCTATACAATATGCACCACCGTCTATCCGTGCGCGCGCGCGCAAGTGCGCACGTGTGCGACCCCCGTAGAAACCTGTTTCTCCGTGACAAGTTATTTGGATCGCGGACGATCCTCATCGCAGGTTTAATTTCTGCATCGAGCGTGCCGGCGCATGCGTCACGACACAGCTCCTCTCCTATTCTCACCGAATAATTTACGGCACGTGAGCTCCACGGGATCGAACGCGTTTATGAGAGCCCGGCCCCGGCATCGCGGATGAATCAGAGAGAGAGAGAGAGAGAGAAAGAGAGTGACGTGCGCGAGTGTGCGCCGAGCATTACAGTAAGGTTCGTACTCTTTACGCCAAACGTCATCAGTTCTAAGTATCACCAAAGATGTATGCTGTATAAATAAAGGTTTATAATCAGATAGTTGCTGAAAATGTACCAGAAAAAATTCTTTATCAGAACAATACTTGACATGAAAATTCTTTATTTAATTTAAATTTTATAGAGAAAAAGAAAGATGTATTTTTAAAAATATATATGTATATAATTTATATATTTATTTTATATATTAACAATATACGATATATTTTGTATTTATTTTACACTTTTTTATTTATATACATATATAAAATTAATATAAAAATATATTTTTTGGAAGAGAATATATTTTATTAAAAATATTTAATTTTTCTGTTTTTTTAAAGCATTGTTAACAATTGTAATAAAATCTTGTTCTGGCAAAAAATGCTCTTCCACATACATATGTACATATAAACAAAAATAAAAAAGGATAGAGAGTTAGTCAGACCGTTCTTTAAAATGTGTACGTAGACGGAAATTACATGATAAATGAAAATAAAAAATGAGGAAATAGATAGATGAGGAAATAGTCGTGAAGGAATAGATGATGATTCTGGTTCAACGCACTGTGTGTCCAAGTGAGCATTACATTATGCGGATCGCGCCTTTATGTAGAGCGTTTCGCAAATGCGAATCGCGTAAGCACATGGGATCTTGATTCATCGGCGAACAAAAGAACTTTCGCTGTGCACGGGTCACCGATGGAGCACGCACGAGCGACGAACTAGGTGGTCGCAATCCCCCCACGTGTGGGGATAAATAAACCGATAAAACCGACGACGTTGACGCATCGAGAAGCGAAGTGTGTGTATCGCCTTCCGCAGAAATCTCCGCGAGATTGAACTGAATCTACCGCGAAACACCGCTCGTCGTCACTTGTCCCGATATTGTCCCGAGCACTTTACGCGAGACGATGTCTCTCGGTTTCTCGGAAAGCATTATACCTGTAGTTTCCGAGCTAAAACAATCAATGTCATTTTGTGTCTCAGAGATAAACGAGTGAATGTTCTATACTTGAATACCTGACTTGTAGGTGACATGATAAAGCGAAGAAGTGATTAGAATTAAATGGAGAATCCTTTAAAAGATATATATATTTTGTTGAGAAAAGGAGATGTCATATTTAATATATAATTTACATTCCTCAATTGTAAATTTATTTATTCAATTTTATTTATTCAATTTTGGATATCATATGTTATACAATAGCCAATTTATTTATATATATAATTTGAATAAATATTACATAGATTTAGACACTCATATTTTTGCATCATTCTTTCGTAACGAATGTAAAATGTTGATTGCTGGTGACAGACAAGAAAATTTTGAATAATGAAGATAGATTTAAGATGCTATTGTAATAACAATGAATAATGGAACCGAATTTCATTTGATATTAAAATATGGAATAAATAAAATAAAATTGAGATGATATTTTTTATCGTAATTGACATTTTTTTTTATTTTTAAAAAATTTTTTAAATTTTTTGCCTTGTCAGAATTACTGCGTCAAACTTATAAATTTGTCA
This sequence comes from Crematogaster levior, assembly GCA_901521435.1. Classification (NCBI taxonomy): domain Eukaryota; kingdom Metazoa; phylum Arthropoda; class Insecta; order Hymenoptera; family Formicidae; genus Crematogaster; species Crematogaster levior. The sequence goes on along the minus strand of CABEGB010000113.1, from coordinate 392,728 downwards.
TAGCTTTGATAAATGTTTCATATATTTAGTATTTATATTTTTATAAAATCTAAAAAATATTTATACTTAATTCCTTTTATTTAAAATGATTTCCTCGACAAATTAATGATCTTTTATATCTCCACAAGAATAAAGGGAATAAAACGTTATATCCTTCATGAAAACCGATTATTTTTCGCGTATTTTTAATGATCGACTTGCAAAGCGTTGTTTCATCAGAAAAAGAATTAAATGGAGAATTGTCAAGCGACGCGCTCACGCTCGTTTTCTTCGTTCCGTATTCGTGGATCGATTTGTGTTGCTCACATCTTCGCTCGGAATAAAGCGGATAAGAGAAAGAGAGAATTCTCTCTCTCTCTTTTTCCCTCCCTCTCTTCTCTAAGTCACGGGGTGCCGGGGTCCTTCTTATTTGACGGCTCGTCCGATCCTGGTGAAATCTGTTGCTAACCGGGCGGGAGGCGACGCTCACAAAGGCCACGAGGAAGCGCGTCGAGACGCCCGCGACACGCAACCGCACACATACGTATGTGCGCGCGCGCGCGCAAGCGCATTCACACACGGCGTGCGCTGTGCTAGTGGTTTGCGTCGCGAGCGCATAGCAGGTACGTGTAATCGCAAGATTGCAGCCGAGCACTCTTTTAATAGACGACAGACTAGGCTTATAGACGCGCGCTAGACATCGTCCACGGTCAATGCTTGGCACATGTCGTACGTACGGCACATTGAATGAAATATTTTCAAATACGAGCGTATGTCGTCGCAGGTACGCGAATATCATCCGCGTGTCAAGACGAGGCACAAAGTTAGCAAGGACGAGCGATCACGGGCGAACGTTGACGAACGTGTAACGAATGCAACGAGCATTTTTCCTTTGACGAACCGACGAGATAGGGCACGTGTGTGTGCGTCGATGTGAATTTGGACTCGTTTGTATTCGCGACTTATCCGTACTCATTGAAGCTGCTTGTTTCATTCGTGTCCTCAGACATCGTGGCGTGTCTTTGCTTGGTTCCTGTTCTTAGGTTAAAATTTGTGAGATAAAGCCAACGGCACACGATACTATTGTGCCTACTAGATTTCTTACGAGAGCCAATAAGGATGCAGAATTTTACATCAGGTCACTTAAAGCTTAATCCTATTGGTTCTTGGAAGCAAACCAGTAGACAAAATCGTACCGTGTGCCGCAGATTTTAGAACTGCAACGAATATTTGGACTTCACGATGGATCTTGTCTAATAAAATAATTGACATGAACGGTGGAAAGGGTGGACTTTTATCTAATTAAATAATTTACTAATTTAAATATGGCGTTTTCTTTTTTCAATCTTGATTATCTGTAATTATGATGTCAGTTGTTGTGATTGAGTAAACTGGCAGAATAAAATGGAATAATCTGTCTTTTTTCCAATCTTTTTTGTTTGTAGTGATATAATTCATAAGGCCAATCGAGAAAACAAAATTGAAATACGAAACTGCAGCAATCATCTGCGTCTTTATATTTTTTTACCAAAGTGGTAGTTTGCTTTTATTATGATTTTACAGTATAAATTTATAAAACTGTTCATTGTAACTGGATTGCATTTGTGACTCGCTGTTTGATCACATTCTCGCATTACAAAGTTAGATATCGGCAAAAAATCTTGGAATGCGATCCCGAGCGCGAATTTGTGTCAAACTTTTTATACTCCGTGTACCGAGAGACTTCGCGGTATTTTCAGTGCAAATAAACTACCATGAATTAAATTTGCACAATATTCTTATCAATGGATGATTTGTGCAACGAGGGGAAATTCCGTAGTAGGTAGTCATAACTCATTGCTATACCTACCTCTTTATGACTCACGCTCTATTACTATCATTAGAAAAAAAAAACTACGATTGAATGTTAACTGTACTCGAGTACGTTTAAATGACGTGTCGATAATTGAAAGCTTATTCGTCAGCAAACGCGACTGCACTGTATAATTATGTTTTTCAGTCGTGCATGTATTGTATAATTACATTTTTCACTTAGAGTTACATTTAAATTTGTTGCTGTCGCATTCTTCGACTACAAATTTTTGAATAGACGACTGTACGTTATCGTTAAGTGAGCTTTTACGCTTGATGTATTATTTCAAGTGAAATGTCACACTTAAAACCGTCTACTATTGTTGGAATATTATTTAATCTTGTGTAATGCTTTTGCATTTCTTTGGAAATAGAATGATTCATGGATATAATTTTTTAAAATCGATAAAACAGTGATGAGTTTTTTCCCTTTGCAGTTGCAACTCGACGATATGTCCGTCTACTGACCGCGTGAAAAGATATCAACAAAAACAGCATATAATTGTGACAGTGATGATACTTCGCGTGTCTGCGACTTTCTGATATATATCAGAATGTATTAAACAAATGTTTTGAGAATTGAATAATTCAAATTTGTAATTATCAAATGACTAAGATGACCACACTTATTATTTACAAGAATTCGATCGAAATATAAAGGTGCATTTAATTAAAGCGAATATTATTGACAGAGTGACCTAAATTATACTATACCTGCTATACTTCTACTCCGAACTCTACATGTATAATATTTTTTACTCATATTTGAGAACAAAATATTCTATGATTCATAAAATCATAAAATGTGTATCGTCTTTTTAAATCCGGAATATATATTTTTCTGTGATAAACGATAATTCAGAAACACAGACGCGTCGATTAATGAAAGCGTTTAAACGGTTTCTGATAAATCATGATTCAGAAATGAGGAACACACAATAATTAATGAAATTATTAATTTCAATGGTTTGTTTCGTTGAGTTTACAGGACACGTCATTCGTAGATTTTCATACATAGATTGTATTGCAAAATATACACGGAACCTGCAATAACAAAATCCCCGTTATTTGAGCCTTCATTTTTCGACGATTTTATAATACTATTCTAACGTTACACAAATGCAAAGAGTGCACGCAGATTCTTTAAAATATATTTCCTTTGAACGTTGAAGCAGGAATATTCGTACAATATTTACTAAATACGAACATCTAAGCCTTTTATCTCAAAGCTCGCTCACAGATTCACTTCATGCTATGACGAGAGGTAAAAAGGTTTTCCCTCGGTGTTTTTTTTGTGTTGTACACTTCGAACGTCATAGTATACGCTTCGATCACGCATTTTAATTGAGGTGTGCCGCCATATATATCTGTCTCCCTCCCTCGATGAACGATTAAATGACATTACGCTGTGTTGGCCGTTCCCTCGAAAAAGCCCCTCCATTATGGCACGAGTCCATGCGTAGGTACAGTTTTCACGAAGAGAAAAGTGGTGTATTACTTAATTAACATACTAATACTCACTTAAGAATATTCGTTAACGTCTCAATCGTGCGTCTCGAGTTTACCCACGCGACTCTTTGTCCTTCGTTCAAAGAGGTCTCGAAGCAATCTGTTAACGAACGCGTACGATAAAAAGTCATTTAAAATTGTCATTGTTATTAATACTAATTTCAGTAATAGTTCATAGGGATAACAGCGATTATTTTCTAACAATCGGATGTTACGTTACGTATAATAATTTACGAGAAATTGAACTTTGAAATGAGTTTTATATAAAAAATATAAAAAGAAACGGATGATTTTATCGTGAAAAGAAATTGATTTTACGAATAAAGCGACTTTTTCTGGAAAAGATGTTGTCTCAATTGCGATTTTAAAAGTGAGGTTGCTATTCCTTCTCAATTTCATAACGCGATGTTCATTTTCGTTGAAAGCAAACCGACGACAATTTGACCTCGTAAAAATCTTTGCGATACTTTTCGTTACTTTTGTTAATATACTTTGTTTTTAGTTATCTTCGTGTTGATCCCAGTTTTCCACTCTCGCTCGCGCGGGAATTCTGGCAAGCGATCGAAGGAAGCAAAACGAACACGCGGTAAAATGTGAAGAGTAAAGTCCCGTCTGTGTGCCAACATAGTTAAAATTTCTTAATTTAAAATGTATGTTTGAAACTAGTTGAATTGGGCGTCCAACGGACTCTAGTACGAGATTCTAAAGCTAATGAAGTCGTCATTCGAATATTTTTAAGATTGTGGTTCCATTTGTACGTTATCTGTAAGGCAATCTTTGAAATCATGTTATAACTTTCATTGTTGGCACAAACACCGAATCCTCTACATGTTTACAAATACTCATACACAATAGTGAAGGTTGAGGGGTCTAGAGGACGGGTCTCTGACCCGAGATTTGATGAAGGTGAACGTACTTTTGTTAATTTAGAGGATTTTAATATTCCGCGAGAATGTTTATTGAAACGCTACGTTTTCTCGAAAAAAAAGAAATAAGTTTTTCGACCCAGCCATTTATATGCAAGTCTCCCCTCAACGTTCTAAAGTACAATTCACCACCGTATTTGTATTCTCGTGTTTTGGCACCTGGGAGTCGTAAAACACCTCGAAGCTGTAACTTGGGAAATACGCCGGGAATTACGACGCGATGTGTTAACTGGGTACGAGTACAAGTAGAATAATACAACGCGATGCGATATGCGAATAATATGCATGTATGACGACTTTCGATTTGGTTGTGCATCGGTTATAATAATAGCTTGCGAGATGGGGGTGGTGATACCGCTGCCGGGCAGTCTGGGCTTCCGCGAGAGGCTGATTACGAGTTGCGGAGGCAATATCGCGAGAAGACGATCGACTGTCGTCCATCAATCGTTTCGCGCGTCTACCACGATTACTACCTCGAAGATACCTTCTCGAGTGATAGTTTTATCGCGTCGCTCTCTGTCTCTCTCTGTCATAGCGCAGATAGCGGTATAAAATTGCGATCGCGAGATATCTTTGTTAACGACCTTTGTTAGTGACGATTGTGACTTCGGAATAATAGATTCACATTTCGCGGGAAATAAATCGCGCTCTTACCAGGACAAGCGTGTAATTAAAGTGAAAAAAAAAATCGCGTTAAAGATTCGCGTTAAAGATGACACGAGCATTGTCTTCCTCGCGATATCGAGATAAACGCGAGCGTAATCGCGCGCAGCAACGCGTCTTTGCCGCCGTTAAGATAACGGAGTCCGCGTGAGGTCCGCCATAAACACCACTCGAAAAGCGACTATAAACATCGGCTGTTGTCAGTTATCTCTTTCTTTCTCTCTCTCTCTTTTTCTCGATCTCATTTTTTCCGCGTTTGTCATCGCGACACATGAGCGTGTTAGTTTAAAGTGGCAATTGGAATGTCCGTTAGCAACACATTTGCATTTGCGACGTCTTTATCCTTTCTCTCGTCTTTCCTCTTCTTCTGCTCCTCCCGGAAAAGATGAATCTTAACAGACTTGAAAATTATTCAAGTCTGAAATAAACGCTAAGTGGATTTGAGTTCGATACAGATAAGATTTCGACCTTGAATTGACATCTCAATTTTTGGACAAAGTGAGCTCATGATTTTTTCAAGGATTATTTAATCACGATTTTATCTATATTTAAAACGAGACTTATTGATTGTGAATTCAATATATTATTCGTAACTCATAAACGAGAAATACATATACTACTACAGAGAGACATATATATATATATAAAAATATATATAATTATATATATATATATATATATAAGATTATATTTATTTATAGATTGTTGTTTTTTCATAATTTCTGCAGAAATAATTCGATATTGCGATCGCGTTATCGCGCATGTGTTTAAAGTGGTTTTTTTTTTTTAAGTCTAAAGCTATTATTCAAGATGATATTTGTGTTGCGATCAATTTCTCGACAATAGGGGAGGGGGTTTGACGTTTATAAACATAGTAACATTAAATTATTAATGTCGAACTAAATTGTACAAGAAGACATTTTAACTTTAACAGATCACGTTAAAAAACCGACTACAATAATCAATGCCGGGTCTTTCTTTTCTCCCCTTCAGATCCGAACAGAGTGCTTATAACTCGTAAATATCAATATTAGTGACCGAGTAACTGGAAATATCAAAAATTTACTTGTTCTGTTCCATAATTTATATATAAATTTTTTTTATTTTTCTTCACTTTCTTTGATATTTATTTTTATCTATCGTTTCGTGTTCAATGAAAAAACCCGATGCAACCAGCGGCGATTACGCGCTGCATCACTACGCGTCGTTCAATCCGATTTTCGCTCTCTCTCCTTCTCTCGCTCGTTTTGTCTCGCGACTTTTCATTCATTCGTCGCTGTTGCAACGACAGCAACGAACAAGCGCTCGACCGTTACGCGCTCTGAAGTCATCGGCGGCTCCTAACGATCCACGACAACTTCAGAATCCTTTTGCGACCCGTGGCCACGACTGGTTACTCGCGCTTAAATAGCGATCGATACGCGCGCGTCCGCGATGTGCAATGAAAGAGGAGAAAAAGGAAGAGGGGACTGAAAGGAAAAAGGGAATCGGCACGTCATGAACGCTCGTAATCGTCCTACGCACGCGTGTACGGAATAAGCGAGATGTTATATAATTTACTATTGGCCGCTCGCGCGGCCACCTCGTAATCTTCGGGTAAGCCGATCGTGACTCCGCAAATCGTCTCGAGTCCATCACAATAGATCCCGCGGGAGGTATGACAATCGGGCGAATAACTCGAGATCGTAATTGTCTTCCGACGGAGTTTCCAAAGGTGGACTCGGGTCTCTAAAGTCTTTAAATTAACAGGATTGCCATAATCGCGCGAAAACAGACGTTTATTTACATGTAAAAAAATATACAATTAAATTTACATGTAAAAATATAATTTTACATGTAAAAATACATGTAAAATTACATCGCAAGTAAACATTGTGCGTGACAGAAATTTATATATTTTTGTTTAAAAACCACATGATTTCTCTCTCGCTCTCTTATTTGTATGTAATTTTATATACTTATATATTCCTATTAAACTCCCTTGTAAGGATAAGGGTTAAAAGGCCGCCCGCTATTTGCGGACGATCTTCCTCGTGCGTTCTTGTGGTATCGTAAAAGCGATTTGCGGCTGCTCCACCCCTTGCCCCAGTAAAGGTGGATCCAGACCAAGCAAGTAAGGATAAACGATCGCAGACAAATACGAACGATCTCTGTTTCCTTGACATACATTTTCTTCATCAGGGATGGTACAAATTCGTTGGTACGTAAATTCGGGTTTGTTCGCGCTATTCACTCGGTCTGAATCCACCCTAACGTGTTCAGGTGCTCGTGTGTACACCTTCGTGATGACTGTGTAGAACGGGCTTGTCATATCGGTGGCGGTGGCGACGGTCGCGCGCAGCCGAGGCATGCGTGTGCAAATTATACGCGGACCAGTTGCGAGGGGAGAATGAATGTCTAGCGGTGTGCACGTGACCCGAGACCAGCCAATAGGCCGCGGCCCATTCAACAGCATCTCACCGACCAGTACCGTACCGACGTTATAACGACGTGACGCCCCGACGTCATTTCTCAAGTTTGTCCCTGATAACCCTTTCGCTTTCCACGGGTTATATTCGTGCCATCTTTTCGAACTCTTTTCGAGTTTCTCGCAGATTTTCATCTTACGTAATTCTTCGTCGCTACTTCAGTGAATCGATCTTTAATAAATGAGAGACTCACTGTGCTCGTATAAACTGGGACGCGTTACAGAGTTGACAAATCAATCGCGATTTCTCCCGTAATAATCTCGCGGAAGTGGAGATGCACTTCTCTCGAACGAGTCTCTGGCGTAACGGCACAATCGCGGTTCTAATGTTTATCCACTACTTCAGTATCTGTTTGCACTTCGATACCGCCGGTGAGTATCGGCGCGCGATGATTCTTGGACCGACTTCGAAAATTCCGGGAATTCGAGCTTGACAATACGTGCGGTGGTTACACGACGCTAGTTGGTTACATACACACATACATACGCGCAACATATTCTTTTCTCTCTCTTTTTTTGTTTCTTCTTCCGCCGCACTCGTGTGTGTATGTCCGCAGGGTCGTATGCGACCTCGACCAATATCAGGCAAAAAGAAGAAAGAGAATATTTGCAAATTGTCTTCTACGAGAAATGCAATATTCTCCTTCAATTTCACTTTATAAAACGAATTATATAGAAGCTTTATCATTCAACTGATCATGAAATACAAATACAAATACAAATGTAAATAAAAAGACTCACCGTTAGCTCTCATTTTCCACTAATTTTAATCCTCAAAATTGTTCAATTATACATTCCATTTTTATTATCACGTGTCTTATCGTTTCCCAATAATTTAAATAACATTCTTGAAATAAAAAATCTCTATCATCATGCTTCTTTTTCCTCGATAGACTAATATTCTCCGTTGTGAAATTAATGCAATTGTTACAATTTTATTTTCTAGGAATTATTTAATTACCGTATATTTCAATTATTACCTACCTCTGTCTCTCATTATGCTTCATTTTTTAATATCCTCTAAATAATAGTAATAGTAATACAATTCCGAGATAAGTAAGTAACCGCACTATTACACGTCACTTTTCCCGATATACATTCTTTATTATGAAATTAATTCTCTTCGTGCGTTCGTTGCTGCATCTGTTACGGCGCTTTATCTGCTCTCGCGTGTAACGACCGCCCCTGCTTGGCTATGCAGATAGCGAGCGCGTATATATGTTATACATGCAAGTGTGCGTGATGCGCACGAATCGTCTCGAGCGTTTACGCACAGCGTACGAGAGACCACTGTTACGCCAGATGCGTCTACCTTGTCTATGAGTCCTCTCGCTCATCGATTTTAATATCGCGATCCCGCGACACTTGACAGAGTATAAAAACACAGATTCCTCCTTGTGACGAGGCGCTTAGAGAGAGATTTCCGATATCTTAAATAATTTTCTCCTAGGTAACGTTTTCCGCTTCTTAAAAAATTTTGGGACTTAAAGCTTATCGAAGGAATGCGGCGAACAAAAGGAAACAGATAGTATTTGACAAAGGATAAAATCTACGGTTACGTGATTTATGAATTTCTCGTGAAGAGCGTGATCTGTGAAGAAAAGAAATCTCGGAATCTTCTCGGTATTATTCATGGAATAATATAGGCTCACAAAGCTGCACACTTCTTTCACACAAAAATCTCGAGATCGGAAAGATAGGTACTTGTACGCTGTTTTGAAACTTAAATTTTCTATCAAAAAAAAAGTCGATAAAGATGGAAGAAAGGGAAGTGCAAAAAGTTAAGATAGGATAAACTGCGGTAGAATAAAAACGTAACCGGCTACAAAGCCGAAGTTGAGACATATGACTACAATGAGGTCTCAACGTTACAAAGAATTGAGGCGGAATGTCAAAGGCGCTGAACCCGGTTGTATGTAACGACAACGGTAATAAGAAAGCTGGAATGGATCCGATTTCTTATTCTTTTGACTACTCGGAAGCAACTCGAAGCTCCGAAATAGCATATGACCACGCCTGGTCTACCGGCGTGATTCATAGTCAGTCGCGATCCAACTAGCAGCAGTTAGTTACCGATGCGAGGCTATCAGCTGTGTGTAATCAGCCCGCGAGGAGAAGGAGAATGAGCAGAGGGGAAGAGAAAAAGAGACAAGTAGAGACAGAGAGAAGAGATATGAGATTCATAATCGTCTCGCTAAAAATACATGCATAACGTAACGCAGTCTGCAAGAACTTGTCCGTTTCCGTCGTAATCTATTATAATGTAATTATTAATGTGACGATGAATAAGTCGCAACAGTAAATTACGTCACATTTTCTTGAAAATCTCGTTTCTATAGTACTGATTAGATTTTTATATGTATATGCGAAAAATCGAACCAAATAATTTTTCATTTTTATTTTACTTCGCTACGTGAAAATCAATTGCTGAGGTAATTGTGGATTTAACGTTGTTATTTTGATGTTTATATATACATATATGTATATATATTTTCTAAGATGTAATTAAAAATTTTAATTAGACGTTGTATTTTTGGAAGTGCAAGTCATATGTGTAATGTCCGCATTTTTTGAAAGTGTGGTATTGTTTTGAATTATATTAAATATGATTATCAAGTACATTATATTTAATCAAAATATTCAAATATTCTGTTTAGATAAAACTCGCTTAGAATTGGTTGAGTAAGATTTTATTATCGTCTTCCGAGTAAAGCGTATTTTAGCAATTCTACATTTTTTCCATTCCTTCTCACGAAACTTCACGTCTCGATATTTTGCGGAAATATCATTTCCGTTTTCAATGACGACATCTGCATATATATTTCTATGTTCGTTACTAAACTTTGTGTCTATAATTTTTGTTCAATATTAATTCAACATCTTCGTGTAATAACTTACACAAAGATTTACAAAAATTAATTAAATTAAACTTAATATTCCCGACTTTCAGATCAGTTTTCCCAAATTCTTAAAAAAATAATGTAAAGATTAAGAAAGTCCTCAAAACTCAAGATTTTTAAAAAGGAGGTCGATTGGACCACTTTTCTCTTTAATTAACATTAAATAAATACAGACTTCTTCCAAAAAGTCGTCGAAATCAATATTTATTCTTCAGTAATTCAAAATTAATTTCTCTTTTAAGGAAGTAAATTCCGACGAAAAGAATTTGAGTAAATAATAAAAATAATAAATGCACGCTTATTTTTTTATTAAAAAATGAAAAGATTAATCTGAGCCGACGAGGATCAAAATAATCCGCGCACGGTGATTAGTCAAAATCTAATTTCTACATTATGATTGGCTCTTGCGAAAGAACCAATCGTAGTAGAGAAGTCAAATTTGGTCAGTCACAACGCACGGATCATTTTGAGCTCGATCATTTTGATCCTCATCGCAAGAGCGACTCTATTTCTTTTGCAATAACGATAACATTAGTTTCTCAAGTTTTCGAAATTGGAAAGATTGTGTGGCTTGCGCGATTTGTCGATTATTTATTATCAGCGATAGAAAAAAAAGGAGTGGAGTTGAAGGCGCGCTAGTGAGCTACGCTCCTGGAAGACTCGCAAGTCCGTGGCGACGGACCGCTGGTGGTCGGTTGTGTGTGCGTAGGTGTGTGCCGCTCCGGGTTACAGGCTCTCGGATACGCGTACATGCATATACGGTACGGTCGCGCGTGTGACGAGTCGTCGTTACTAGCGGGCCTTCGCGGTGTAGAGAGCCGCTTAGCGCGCGCACAAGTGCATCCGTTCGCGTGAGCGCGCCCTGCCGGGGCCCTCGTACATGCGCGGAGGCGGGCGCGTGCGCGCGGTCACACACGCACGTACGTATGTATATGATCACGCACGCGGTCGAGATATAGTAACTGTCAGTGGGAGCAAGCGTGTATCCCTTCCTCTCTTTCTCGCTCAGCTGCGTGCATACGCGCCGCGCGCGCGCGTGTAAATGTAGGAGTGTAGAGTGAACGAGCGTATCGTCGTTTCGGTTCGTCCGAGTGACTCGGTGAAGCGTATGCGTGCACGTCCGCCGAGATACACGAGCGTAGAAGTGGAATCATAGGAGGAGGCAGCGGTCGGAAAAGGTGAAGGTGAAGGAGGAGGCGCAGGAAGAAATGGTGGAGGGGGAGGAGGGGACGAAGGCGCACAGCGGGGCGTCGTCGGTAGTAGTGGTGCCTTGAACGTACACGACGTATGCCAATCTCTCTTTCTTTCTTTCCGTCTCCCTTTCTCTTTCTCCCTCTCTCTTTCTCTTTCTGCGTTACGTGTGTATACGTGTATGTGCATGCGCGCGCGTGGTCGGTCGCCTCGGTTATACGACTCCGGCTCGTCGCAGGCAGTTCAGTTGAGCAATCGAATCGGAGAGTAACCGGTGCACGCGCGCGAGCGAGGGAAATTCATCGACAGCGATACAAGCACGGTAGAGAGACAGAGAGAAAGAGGAGGAGGAGGGAGGGAAGGAGAGTGAGTGCCTACAGGAATCGTCGCCGACACGTTCTAAACGTGTACGCGGTGACGGCGATGTCAATAATTTGGTGCCGCCGGCTCGACCCTCGTTCGTGTCCCCGAGCAGCAGCGGCGACGACGTTGTCGTCGTCGTCGTCGTCGTCGTCGTCGTGGTTGCCGTTGTCTCGACCGCGCTGCTCTCCCGGTCGGTAAAGACTACCGCGTAGCGGCGATCGCACTTCGTGACGTGACGTGACCGCGCGCCGCTTGGTGCACGCGAACGCGCGCTCCGAGAGAGGCCCTCTCCCAAACACGGACCGGAGTTACGACGGGTAGGTAGGTAAAAAAAAAAAAAAAATAAAGAAGACGCTGCTCCCGCGCTCCGTTCCGCGACGGGTGAACGCGCGCGATCCTGTGCGACATCTCGTCCCCCACGTTCATTCATCCGTCTCCCGTCGCGTATCGCGAATGCGGGAGTGAAAACACGGGAGGCGAAGCGGTGAGTGTGGAATCGGGGTGAAGTGTGTAACAACTGTGCGATCGCGGGGCGAGGAACGTGTAAAAACGTGTGTGCGTATTATTTCGTTATACGCGGTATTCACGCGAGTGCGCGAGTGAACTCGGATGCGCGATGGTACCAGCGATCCGCGTCGCGCGTCGGTGTACATGTGTCGCGTGTATGCATGTGCGCGTGTGCGCTCCCCCCTCCCGTGTGTATGTGAGCGAGCGAGCGCGAGCGTGTATCTTACGCGTGGTTCGGTAATTCACGGTGTGTGGTGCCCACACTGGGTGGGAAGCGAGTGAATAGTCGGTCGCATGTTACGACGAGGATCCACACTACCTGCCCTAGGAGTCATACTATACGTCTCTATATCGCCTCTCTCGTCTATTTATACGACGACCATATACACGCCTCGTACCCTCTTCCATCCCTCCCTCTCTCCCTCGTACGCTCCCCTTTCGCTCCTCTTCCTCCACTTTCGTTCCCCTCCGCCCCGTCTTTCTCCCTGCCCCTCCTTTGGCATGCATTAATCCCTTCCCCACCAAACGTCCCTTCGGTATATCGGCTCCTTTTCTTTTCCTCGCCCCCTTCGTTCGCTACTTACCTCCCACCCCCTACACACCCGCGCGCGCGCGCGTAGGCACATAGACACACTCTCGTTCTTGCACTTGCCCCTTTCCCCTTCGAGAGAGCACGTCTTTCTCTTTCTGCTCCACCTTTTCTACCTCTTCCTCGGTAACGACATCTGCGAACACGAGCTAGTGAAGTCCGAGCTGACTCGAGTCGGTGACTCTTTTTCCCTCCCCCTCTTTCTCTGTCTGTCCATCTCATTCACTCGCTTACTCACTTCTTGTCTCTGGTCTCCTCGTACTCTTACATACATGCGGAATGTGCCGCCAGGAATTCTCGCTCACAATGGATTTATTGTGTTAGTGAGAGCGGCTTGAGCGCGCGCGCGCACGCGTTCCCCCGGCACGCTCTCGCGAGAGAGCGAGTGCCAAAGCGGACAGACATACCAACGAGAGTGAGTGAGCGAGCGGACGACTCGAAGAACGCCCGCGTGTATGCCTGTTGTGCTCGTGGGGTGCGCGCGCGCGCGTGAGGGGGAAGGAGAGAGACTTGACTCCGAGAGAGCTCCGTGCGACCGCCGCCGACTCGAGCGAGTCAAGATGGAGCTGCTAGACGCGTCGGGACCGCGCGAGTTCCACGGTTCCTCCGGCGCTGCGTCGTTCCTCCGCGGATTTCAGCCTCGACCGTCAGCCGTTCTCGTTCTCGCCGCGTGAGAGAAGTCGCCGCGACGCGTTGTAATTTTCGGGAGGATGGTAACAATCGTCACCCTCCGCTATTTTCACGTCGAAATCCACGACTCCTCGGAAGTGTGCGCTCGTGGTGCACCGATCGTAGTTTCATTCGTGCAAATGTGTTTTCCGCAGAACGCGATAGCCGCAGTGTGATTCCGGTTAACACAGTGCTCTCTTTATCCTTTTCTCTTCCTTCCACCCTCAGTCCCTATCCGTTCGTCCAGTTCCTCTGCGTGAGTCTCGCCTCTCGAGACAGGATTCTTGGGCTCGCGCTCCGAGTTTGTTGCTTGTTGAAAATTTGTCGATGCGCTTCGTTCGTACGCCTTCTCCGTAACGCGATGGTATCATGCGATATTACGCTCGCACGTAACGTGCAGTCCTGTGTTTTCTAGTTCTCTCTTCCTCTTCTTCCTTCGCTCATCCCTTCCCCTCTTCTCTTTCCTTCCACCTTTACAACGAGAGATTCTCTACAGTGCCCTGTGCATCTTCGCGTCTTGGAACACATCGTGTGACGGTTCCTTCCAGTGTCAACTCTTCTCTTCTCTCTCTCTCACGTGTGGACATGTGTACGAGTGCAATAACGCTTCTGCACGGTGCGATTGATCACTCTGCGGCGAAACCGTCGTCGCTACTTGAATGGAAAGTGCACGCCGGACGCGATTGAGCGAAATGGTGGTGATCCTCTTTCATGCCGACGCCAGCTGTAGGCGGATTTACCGGTCCGGGACTGTCGTCGGCTCGCTCGATGATCCTTGACGCTACCCGAACGAGAGTAAGTCCTCGACATTTCGTCATCTCCTCGCGAAGCACCTCGACCTTTAAGCACCAAATCACGTAACCATTTCCGCTTGGCCGGTGATCTTCCTTCGTGCGAGATATATCGGCGATAGATCGCATCTTCTTATGTTACGTGCAATCATATATGTTATCCCAGATAATAAGTTTCCTCGACGACCCGAGAGGTGTGTTAGGAGGGTTTCTCTTACACCTTGTAAGACGTTACCAGACGTTAAAAAGCACGCCGTTATACGCTTTTCGCTCATTGTTGTCAGCGTGATTCGAGTATATAATATAATCTCAGTCTAACCACACCGATTCTTCTATCTCTCCGCTTCTCTCTCCTTCGAGCGTTATCTCCGTCCAATGATATAATCGCGGCTAATAGGATCGAGCGACGCTGATGAAACCGATGATTAATCGTCTTTGTTCGCCGTTTTCCTCGACGGTGATCTCGATCGGGACGGAAATTGGAAAAAGAATTCCGTTTCTTCACGAAAATATCGCGTCGCGACGGTTATTCGCGGTTCCCTTCCACCCTCCCTCCCTCCCTCCCTCTGCCGAATCGAACCGTGCCATCTCGATAGCCGAATTCGCGGATGTATTTTTGCCCGACGGTCGATGGAAAGTTCAAAGTTGAATCACTCGCGATCGACGATAAGATTATGACGTACGCGCGTGCATGTATATCCATGGCTCATCTCTCTCTCTTTCTATTCCGTTCTTCCTCTTCTTCTTCTCTGGCGAATGGCGCGATCCCCAAATATTCATAGTCGGGTTCATTGATCCGACTGATCAGGTTTATCGCGTACACAGTTTTAATATTACTCTGACGGCTACTCATTGCTCGAGTATGTACTCGACGTCAGCTGTTCGATCTTTATGCGAAAAAAAGGTACTAGAAAAAAAGAACTAGATTGTATGTAAAAATCAACAAAAAGAAAAAGAACTGAAACTAAAGTTCCTCGGATGAATGATAGTTTTTAAAAGAAGCAAGCGAGCACTAACTAAAATTAGCTCGCAAGTTGTTCAAAGAAATGTGGTATAAATTAACTCGTGTTAGAGCGTAAGTTTTCAAGCTTTGTCTTCAATTCACGTTTGCCGAAGAAGTAGATTCGTTACGAAGTACACTCTGTAACGATACGTAAGGCCGGTTCTACAATAAGTGTAGTAAATCTTAAGCCGTAAGAAATTGACCAATCACAGTCGAATATGAGGAAAATAATTGAATGTGATTGGTCAGTTCCTTACGACTTTCTACACCTATTGTAGAACCGACCTAAGAGACGTGCCCTGTGTGGTGTATGAAGAGAGGAAGCGCCGCGAATTTTTGATATCTAAATTCGCACAAGGGGAAGATGTACGAAGATTTCGTAGCCAAGAATCGGCAGTCGTTTCGCCTCACGTGTAGATGGTTTATCGGTTGGTTACGCTACAGATTTTTCTGATCGAACTTGCGTTATCTGCGCCTATTGTTAAACAGTAAGCCGGCCGTTGTGTAATCCGAGCAAGCCGATCTCGATCTACGATCTGGAATTGTGACACGATCGCGAAGAGCGGTCAGTATCGGAGCACGTGGTATCGCGTGAGAAGCGTGTGCCGCTTTTCGTGCAGTACGATCCCTCAGCGGCGAAATGACCACAGATGGATTTAATTCGCGTATAAAAATGTTGTCCCGATTAAGGTGCGCGATCTTTTCGTCCCCAGCGGCGTAATAACCTTATCGGATTCATAAATTTTTCACCAATCCCGAATTTAACTGGAAAGGAATCGTTCGTCAAATTCAATTTTCATTAGCCGGGAAAATTGACATACTCCCGTATTTGCCGTTATAAATTCTGCAATGACGCAATGAGAGATAATCGATAAATCCCCTGCCTGAGCTTAACAACGTCAATTTACGTTGCCGAAAGCTGGAATAATGAAAAATAGTTAAAAATACGAACCGTATAAAATTATTTCGCGTTTTGTGTCAATTCAGACGAATTAATCTGCTCCTCCGGGCAATCGCGCGTTTTCGATCCGCGTCTCGTAATCGTGTAACAATACGTGAAGTTAATTCTATCTTTTTATGAAGCTTTTGTATATTTACAAATTTATGAGATTATGTCGCGCTTTGAAGGGAACGGGCAGCTCGACGATTTCACCGAAAAATGGTGTTCGTTGTGTACAGGTCTCTCTCTTTTTTTTGTTTGTTCTTTTTGAGTGATTTTTTAAGGCGTAGGTTTGCGCTTATCATTTTACTGCGGTATCATGTGTCCGCCCTAGAATATATCTCTGTATGTTTTTGTACACGAATGTATTATATTTTGATATGCGTTGCCTCGTGCCGGGGTAGAAAAGTTTCGATACACTTGGAGATGTCTCTGGGCCGTCAAATTGTCTAAAATATATCATCATTCTTTATCATTAGCATTCTTGCTACAACGCCAATACATTGACACGAAATTGTCCGGGAATCCCGTTTTACGAATAAAACGGGAACAAAACGTTTGAGTTTCTTTTTAATTCAGTAAATTCATACAACATTTATTCGTCGCTATAAGATCGGCTTTTTTTTCTTAAAAGAGCTCTTTTTTCAATTATTTCTCAACAGAGAGTATCTCCCTAAAGTTTCAATTTTGAGACATTTTTGTTTTGTTTAATGGCCTACACTTGTTTAAGGTATTTCTCGTGTACCGTATCGTACCAATAAATTAACGAAAATATATTTGAATTTCTGTTCTTATATTGTGTAATCAAAAAAAATTATTGTTTATTAACAATTTTTTTTTGTCACTTCAATTTTTGATTTTCGATTAATATCGTACGGCCCTGTCATACATTCACATTGAGTGTATATGAATAAGCAAGCGAGCACACTAACGTATATCAAACACTAGCATAGCTTTAAATTTTTTTATCGATAACGGCACGTCAGAATACTTTTATTTTTTTACAAAAATAATCGTTATATTCTCTTTTATTATTGTGAATTTTTAACAAACAATCGTAAGAACCGTTTTTAAGTTATCACGGAAAAACGAATTTTTAACAGTTTATCATTGGTTTAGACAGAGAATTAAGTAAACATTGACTGTTAATAACTCGAAAACTAGATGTCAGATCAAGTTTGTGTGTAGAGAAAAGTTGTAGGTTTTGTTATTATCTACAATTTAAGCATTATTTTTAAAAAATCCTAAGAAAAGTTATTTCACACGAGAATACCTTAATCTATAACCAACAACTGTAGAACTCGATGGAATAAAACCACAATTCCCTCAGTAGTTTCCACGAAACGTCAGCTTAGTATTAAAAATCTCTACAAGTGATTCTCCCCTTCTCTCTTCCTTCCTCCCTGATTTACAAAGGTTCACATACATAATAATCGCGTTATCGGTTCACTCCGCGCGCCGTTATCAGCGACTGGTAAACGTAACGAGCGCGTGTTACTCTTTCCGGAAAGTAGATCCTCTGAATACGTATCTCCGATTGATTACACCGATTCGATTAGCACCGTCGAAAATAATTATCAGCATGTTTGCACGAGTGGCGAGATTAATAGTATAATCTCGGGAGTATCCGAGATCTGCGTATGAGATTTCGGTGCACGTTGACAATGTCACACTTACACAGCTAATTCACGCCTTTTTTTTTCGTGTTCATTTCGGACGAACTCGATCCTCGTCAGAGTTTCGAATCGTCCACGAATTTTCTTGCGCCTGTAAGACTGTCGGCGCTTCATGTGATAAAATATATATCGCATTATTATATCTGTACGTTATATGTTTATATAAATAATACCGGAGATAATGGAATATCGAGAATGTTTTCGTTACATTCGTCTTATATAATTACACGAGCGATTAGTAATACAAAAAAAGAAAACGATTAATTTCATAAGTAACAAAACGAATCTTTTTAAATCGTGTTTATTTAACAAGTTTGCGCTCTATGTCGTAATTAGCTAATTATCGAATTCAAAGAGGAAGCGGCACATCTGCAAATTTATCCAAACTTACTTTCACGACCTTTTTCCGCAATTACATTTCAAAGCAAAAAAGAAGAAATTTGTTTAGTATGCCCACACACACAAACACACACACGCGCGCACATACACTCCATATAAAATAGATCAGTTTTCTTTTGTTGCGCTTTCTATTTTTGTTTTATTTTGCTCTCCTTTTTTCGATTTTCGGACGTACAGTACTTATTACTGGCCTTTCAGTCATCTTCCTGAAAGTTTCATAACTCTGAAAGGTCTTTTAACCTTTCTATGCCTATGCCTGTCTAATGCCTAAAAGGCATTAGAAATTAGATACGTACAACCTCTAAAGTTACCGGTGAAACTCTAAAAATAAAGGTCATTATCATGTGCAAAGGAAACAAATTCTCTAAATGAACTTAGTCATTTATTTTAATGATGCTGAAGTCTCGTAAATGCTGAAGCAAATAGACGTGTAATAGAGAGACGACCACCTTATGTTCATTCGTAGAATGAACTTTGTCAGATTTTTTACTTCTTTTTTAGTTTACAGTGGAGAAGGAGAATAATCTCGCGTGCGAGATGTTCCGTTATTTCTCTCTATTCTTCTTGCTAATTCTCGTGGTCCAACTTTGCGACATCGTAATATTGATATCGCGTATACGACTCTGTTCTCTCTCGCCTTTTTCTCTTTCTTCTCTTCCTTTTTTTTTGCGATCGACATGCACGTGCTCACCCGCGTGCATACACGGCCGCACGCGTTCGCTCATTGGCCGCGACGGTGCGGAGTTACATACGTGTTGCGTACGTGCTGTGACATATGTGGATG
Organism: Crematogaster levior; assembly: GCA_901521435.1. Classification (NCBI taxonomy): domain Eukaryota; kingdom Metazoa; phylum Arthropoda; class Insecta; order Hymenoptera; family Formicidae; genus Crematogaster; species Crematogaster levior. The sequence goes on along the minus strand of CABEGB010000113.1, from coordinate 373,521 downwards.
TTATACGCGGCGTAACACAGCGTCGATAACGCGAGCATGTTAGAACCGCGAAGATCAGCCCGAACGGAACGGAGTTCGTCCGCATAAACGGTTAATTAATTATTCTAACTTTGCGCAAAATCGCATTCTAACGCCGATAAAATCGCGCGACAACTTTGATAGAAATGATGACGTAATGATGACTTGAAGTGTTGCTGCATTACGGGATCGCATTCGTGGAGTGTGTACATCCAGAAGGATTCGCTCGAAAGAGCGATCGTAACGTTTTGCGTCAGTAGCTTTTCGTTAATATTATTATATATTTCGTTAATACTATTTTACTTTTTCTAATCATTACTACAAATAGTTAACATCACTACGTTTCTCTTTAGTTTAGACAGTTTATTCATATTTTTCTTCTCTCGAGGTTTTTCTTCAATTTTTTAAATCAATTTTTTAATTGCTGATACTATTTCTTCGAGCGCGCAAGAATTGTAATCAGGATTAGCGTGAAATGGAAGACTGGAAAGACGTGTTTCGTTATTCAGTCACTCCCCATTTTCGGCACATTTTTAACAATTGTCAAAAATAATTAAATAATTTTTACGCGCCCTTAAAACATTAGAGAAACTTTTTTTCTGCGATTTAGAACTGCACTCTTGGATGCATCCGTGGTTGCGCAAGCGTGCGAACTCTATTTCTTCATGGCGCGTCATTATCCTTGGTGCTAAACTCGCATGTTTCCAATGTGTTTCGTTGTTTTGAAATCCATTACACGCGATCTTTTGTACACTATTGTACGTGTGTTTGCTCGCTGGTGTGCATACGTGCGTCTGCCCCTCCCCCTCCTCCGTGCAAACGCGATAAACCTTGCGAAGATTAGGACAGTGCTATTATTCGTCTTCGGCAACGATCTTGCAACGTGTGTAAAAATTCCCTCGCTTCTTCGTTAACTCGCTCGTAATTTTTAACGAAGATTTGTTCATCGACCAGCCGCGAATAAAGGGAGATGAAATTCCTTATATTACGGAGGCATGAGGCAGGAAATTACTATCTTCATGTCCATTCTCGTCGATGTTTCATCATTTTGTGAATTTTTTCCTTTTTTGAAAATATTTGGTATTAAAATTATTCCCAATACTAGTTTGCGATGTATCAGTCGCTATGTGACATTCGAGAGATACATACGTTTCGATAGACATCCGGGATGCCACGCAAAGAAACGCGTATCACGGTTGTGTACGAAACGCGATGTACGACTCACTGACGCTGTAATACCCGTATCACACTAGCGATTGCGATCTGCGTTTGCGATTACATTTTTCAATCACACAAGCGTTTTATGGTAAAACCTTTAGAGGTGCTATCCCACAAGATAGGTCTACATTCTATTAAATCGATTAACATAAACTCTACATCTTTTGAAAATATATCCATTTTTTTTTGGCGGCATGATTCCACTGATGTAGATTTCACGTTCGATTTCGATTTCCGTTCCGATACTACTGGTTACATGACTACTAACTGTTTTGTGATTGGTTGCGTTTGCGTTTACGATTATGAAAAATAGACGGGCTAAACGGGAATCGCAATCGCCGCTCCTTTCTGATTGGTCAAAAGACAATCGTAGACGCAAATGCAAACGCAGACGCAATCGCCAATCACTAGTGTGATACGGGCATTACGCGCTCCCTCTTTTTCTTTCTCTCATTTTTTCTTCTGTCTCGCTCGGCTACGGAATATGATGTCACAACGGTGCGAGTGTGTGTTACCGTTGGGCGTCGGTCAATCTGTTTATGGAAGAGACTCGCGTGTAACTTGATTGCGATTTGTGTGTCTGAAGTCTGTCCTTAAGAGCCTCCACTCTTACGTTGCGCACACGTGCGTGTGTATTGCGTGTGTATACGCGTATGAGCGTGAATAATTTGCGGCCACCTCGCATGCAGTCGCGACTCGAGTGCACTCTCCCCTACCGAGTAATGACTATTATCACCGGGAGACGGTCGCTTTCGTTTTCAGCTCACCCAGCACCGGTCGAGATCGGCAATGAATGGCGCACACGTGCGATTTGTAATCGCAAGTATCGAGTCGTCGTCGAAGTTTTAGTCGCGCTCGATTCCAGTTTCAAGGTATCGGAACTAGTTTCCAGTCACCCGTTCCTATATGCGCGTTCCTTTTCTTTCCTTACATATAAGGACTCGATTAACTCGCATAGCAGATGTCATAAGCTAAACTTCTGACGCTATAACGTCCGAGATCGATTCCACATTTGCGAGAAATTTATTGAATGATTTACGAGGGAGTCTAGACCTGATCTGATTACCTTGTATTTCAAAACATTGTTTCCTGTCTCACTTATATCCGCTACGAATTACAATAATTATTCATTTATGGCACAGGGCTATCGAAAAATTGATACGTGAGTCGCGAAAAATCGTGGGGTAACGATCGAAAGAACACTTGTTATACTCGAATCTTTCTCCTTTGTCTCGGCACGCGAAGATTTATATGACGTCGTATGACACGCGCGCACACGTACACACGTGCGCGAGAATACCGTGTGTGCGCGTGACGATGGAACGCTAAAGGGCAATGTCACGCCGTAATGAGCCTGGAAATTCATCGACGCTTCGCTCAAATCGTTATAAATGTCACTTAATGCGCCTAACACGTCACTTTCCCTGTCGCGACACCCCGTCAAAGTGCCCTTATTCCGTGGGGGAAAGTGCAGAATGTATATACGGAGGAAGAGAGAAAACGTACCACGCCAGTGGTGGTACGTAACTTGAGAGCTAGCTTTAAGAAATTCAAGAGTCGTGATTTAAGATAAGATCGCAAACGTTTCATCTCCGTATCGTGTCTCTTCACATACCACGCTCCACTTTCAATATGTAGACATTATGCTACCTGTGATTCTTAAATGCATTTTATAACTTCAAATCGGTTGCTTTTACAAATTCACGGTAACAGACCCGTAACCAGTCCGTTATATTAGAGGGGGCAAATAAAATCCTATGGGTAGTCTCAAAAACTCTTCCAATGTACAAAATATATTAGTTATTATTAAATTATTTTTTAATTGCTTAACATTAACGACAAAAATTTATGAAAATATTTTTTCATTTTCTGTGATTGTGTAATTTTTATAGATAGATGTAACATTTTTGAACAAGTTATACCAGAATTTAATGAAAGTAAAGTTAATCGTATTATTTTAAAGGAGTATCCAAAAACGGATGATAAAAGTTTTTGTAGTCAGTTTTCATAAGGCCTAATGCACAATTTTATTTAAGAAAATTAGTTAGGCGAAAAGAAAATCCCTCTTGGCTGCCAAATTCACAATATTACGAATTTTATATCAAACGTATTTTACTTAAGAAACATAATAGTTTCTAAAAATAAAAGAAAAAAAATTGATTTTTTTACTGCTTAATCCTTTTAAATATGCATAGCATTAGGAAACAAATAATATAAAAATTACCAAGGGGGAGCAATTCTTCCATTCGTCCCCCCTCCCTGTACGGTTCTTCTTTGCCGAGGAAAAGTCAGGTTTATGTCGATCAACAGGCACCCTCTTCACGTCTTGGTGATTTATCTCGGAAATTAAATCTGTTTTTGGAATCGAATAGATTGCCGGGGTATGATTGGGCCATTCAGCGGCGAACTGAATTTCCACAAAGAGCAACAATGGTGGATGTCGAGATTTGTGCGGTTTGCTGCATTCCTTTCGGCTTGTACTGCGTCGCGCAGATAAAGCGACGAGAAATCTTGGTAGTAATTGAATGCGAGGCGGCGTTGTGCGTGTCATGTGGAAACGGTGTCTGTAATTTTTCTAACGAGACGTGCATTCCGGCGATACCATTATCTGTGGTACACGCCGGAAGTCGCGCCGCATTTATGTAGGCGCGAGCGTTGTTCTGGCGTATACGACGAAAACTCACGCCGGGTCTCGGCGGCGGAACGACCGTGTTATGCATACGGCGCGCGTCGCCGCAAAGTTGCGGCTTGATTCACAGAATCGTACGTGCGCTACGGCATTTCGCGTCCTCGTTGCGCATTTACCGCTGAACGATACCGATTGTCCGTATTGTTCTGCATATGGATAGGTGAACGAGTATTAATAAGCGCCTAAATTTATTTGTGAGATAACACTTCTGTAACGCGGATTGAAATTCTAAAAATTACGCAATCCTCGATTTACATTTTTATGTAATCACCACGCTTAACATGAACGTTTTTTTTTCTTTTTTTTATACTCGTATTAAATTAGGTCTGACTTTGAGAGCGAAAACGAGTACATATATGACGCTGCAAACGCGCGGAAGATTATTTAAAATGAGCGTATTTTAGTCGAAATGGTTCATATTGATCACGATATTATAATTAACTTGATTGTACACAGATATATGAGTAGTAATATTGTATTTTTTAGACCCGATATCATTATGTGACTGATTATTGCTTTTAATATTGAAAATTAAAAAAATTTTAATAAAAAATTCTTGTGTTTATGTGTGTATGCATGCTAGTCACAAACACACATGTACGAGTTTGGCTTGCAAACTTATTGAAAAAAGAAAAAAAATTAAATTTGCAATAGAAATAAAATATATAGTAGAAATTCGAAATAATAAATTAACTAAAACGCAAAAATTTATGTACTATTATATTTAAAGAGGATCTTCCTCGTCCTTATAGTGCTAATAGTACTTATGTCACAGGAAAGGTTGCAAAAACCTAAGATACTAAGAAAACGAATTTTTTTTTCGTTATGTACAGCTTCTGGGAAAATGGCTCGTTACGCTTTTTATGCTAGGACTATGTTCCGTGTAGGTATATATCATCTTCCTGTTTTTTTTAAGAAAAGCTTCAATAACATACAAAAGATATCTTACATTCATTTTTTGTAAATTAGTCATGTTTAATTTAATTTTCTACTCTTAATGTTTATATTCACAAAGGTTATAAACTTTGTATTTTTTGAGCAAGAAGAAAGTTTCTTTATGAGTCACGCTGAACAAGCTGTTACTAAATCGCAACTATTTAGGCTAATCCACAAGTTCCTGCGGATTTTTACACAAAACTGAAATGCATTTTATTAATAATTTTTAATTAATTAATCAATAATATATATTAATAATTATAATAATAATTAATTGAGTTAATTTTTAACAATTATATTCAAATGTGCTAACTAGAACAAAAATCCGCAAACTTATGGATCAATATTTGTGCAATTATACATATATTATACATTTACATTATTATACACATATAGTACGTATACATATACAAGTTTTATACGCTAATTAATATAGAGTGTATCATAAAATATTGAATTTACTGAGAAAGTTCTAAACTTTTAAAGTTAATTTTTTTTTGACAAACCGATAGAGGAAACTTGAAATATGGAGTACGGGATGGATTCTAAGTCCTATAGAATTCCCTTATGGTTCCTGCCTACAGGGCGTCAATGCTTTGGAATTAATGCGTGACTCATACGTTGACCATTTTGCTATCCTGAAAGCAATACAACTCTCGCCACGCGCGCGCACGTCAAGTGTTCGATTAACGTTTATTGTGCGTAAAAGAATATCGAAAATACTAGCGATTGCTCGTAAATTTTCGAGATTTTTGATGTAAAAGAAATAAACATCGCTAGATCTAAATCGTTGTAAAATGAACGATGCTGAGAAAAATAAATTATTAATGTTTTTGACATTATCGTAAAATGTTATACAAAACATAGAATCTTACACTGCGGCAATCGAAGCTACTTTGGATAAGAAAAAAGTATATATAATATAGAAACCATCGAAATATAATCCTTTAATAAGTCTAACATAATGATACAAAATTTTATATAGGACCAGCTTTATTGTTACTTCAAAGACAAACGTATTGGTGGATTTAATTTTAAACGGAAATTTCTAAGGAAATGTTAACTTTGTCGAGTTATCAAGTTAATTTATGTCAAGATTAGCTTTTAAAATAATATGAAATATTAAGAAGTTATGTGAAAGAAGAAATAATATTTAGTGTTGAACAAAGTTGTTGGCGAATAAATCCGAATTCAAATTTTAATGATAACTTCGTATAACTTCTTGTAATATGGAATTTAGTGTAAGAAGAAAAACCGCGCGCGCGCGCCCTGTTCTTTCTTCTTAACCTTAGAGTGTTGCAGGTATAAGATCTGTCGAAACGACACAATGACACTCAAACGTTAAAAGGGATTATTATGGTCGCAAAATCCGTCCTTTTGCCTGATCTATGTAATAGTATTGTAAAAATACCTACGGGTATTACTAATTTACGCTTCCAGTCAAGAATCGTATCAGAGCTCGTAATAGTTGGATTTATGTTCCATTACGGGGTGTTTTCTCTCTCTCTCTCTCTCTCTCTCTTTCTCTCTCTCTCTCTCTTGAAACAAAGTACATTTCATTTCGATGTGAAAAAAAATTTTGAAACAAGATTGCGTAACAAGAAAGAAGAATTTTCCATTTTAAAGGGAAAAAAGTTTTTTTGAAATCCGAACAATAGAATCATAAGTACAGTATCTTTTTTTATACTGGCGTCCAGTGTTTTCCCTTTAAAAGAATTACAGTTGACGACGTAGTTTTTGGTCTACGTCGTATTTTCAGTCAAATATTTTGATAAAATATTATTTTTGAGTATGATGAGACATTTTTTTCAAATTGTAGCTAGAGCTGAAAGCTTTTCCATTTCTTTCATGTCTGCTCTGTATGAATAGAACGCGGAGTTAGTTTCGTTCTTTTCAAATATTCCATTGTTAGAGATACTACAGAATCCTGCTGGTAACATGAGACCTCCAATATCTTTTGAGCTGTATCTTTTGTGCAATTTGGCGATAACAAAATTGTGAAGACATGCGAATGTTAGATCAGAAAGGTTTGATCAGTTTATGAGTGATTAGCTTATTCCGATCTGTTTCCATAATTTTAATATTTTTATAGATGGACATCAAGCACACGGATCACTTGTTCATTATTATATTTTATTGTGTTCCTTAGGAACCATATGAAAAATTCAAGTCTTCTATATGAATAAAATTAATAGTGAAATTATGAAATATGACCAGGTTAATAATAACACGTAAAATATGATATACATTAATAATAACTCCATTACGAGATGTGAAATATTAAATTAATGTCGCGAGCGTGTGTACAGTGCAAAATATGAGATATAAAATTCATGCTCGATACAATATGGAAAATATAGAATTTCGAAACAAACCCTCACTCTCTATATACTGTAATATATAAAACATATAAAATTAACAACAATTTAGAAGAAATATGAAATTTATGGCGACTTTCGTGCAAAATTAACAGCGATTGCAGTATGTAAGGAGAAACCTATTGTCAGTTAGACAGGTTGATTTTTCATTCATATTTTTGTCCTTTACAAAGCAGAAGACGCGTATTATTATTTTGCATTTTCCCATTAAATTTCTCCAAGTCCGACATTCGTATATAAGAACACTCACCCTTACATACCTGTACCCACAGGGAAACCTGCTCTCGTGAAGAAACGGTGCGTGAGTAAGGAAGGGAAAGGGGAGAGATGCGGGGAGGGGATAGCAGGAACGAATGAGCGGATACGATACACAATGGCAGATTCTCGCTCTTGGATATAGGCGGGTGAGTTGGATAAGTCATGAGTCAGATCTGAGGGAGTAGTAAACTTGATGCACTCTCTCTATCCACATAATCGGGAGAACACCAGAGCGAGCGAGAGAGAGATTTAGTTAATATACAATATTAAGAATTGAAGAGTTGACTTTCTTGGCTAATGATAGATTCTTTGCATTTCTAGTATAAAAGCTAATCGAAACTGATGTTAATCATTCTCGATTAGTATAATAATATAATATTAAGAATTGAAGAGTTTTTTTTACTAATAATAGATTCTTTGCATCTCTGGTATGAAAGTTAATTAAAACTGATGTTAACCGGTCTCGATTAGTATTATATCATATAAATCGAATATTAAATTTTTCTACTTTTTTTTAGATTTTCGCAAAGTCATGATTCCGATGAAAAGATTATTATGGTTTCTCTTATGAATTCTTATGAATTATTATAATTCTTATAAATTCTTATGAATGATTATTACGAATTCTTTAAATTCTAAATTTAATATGTATATGATTCATAATTGAAATCTTTCCATTCTAAAATGTAAATATTTTTTATTATCTCTTTGCTCTAAGTAAAAATCACTGATTGTTATTATCGAAGATATCTTTTAATTGATTCTACCTAGAATTCTTTTTTATTCCTTGATTCAAATTAATAGAATCCGAACATTTTGTATGATCAACCACAATTGTATTATTGAATCCGTCGAAAGTGATGACAGAGTTTAAAGATCTCGAGTTTTACGAGTTTACTTGAGTAGGTAATATTTACTTTAGTCAAGAGCTGAGTAGATATGGTAGCTGAAAACGTGTGTCGAAAACAGTTACGCGTGATTTCTCTGACGGACGGATCGTGCCGTAAAGTCGACCTTCTCACTTCTCGGACCTTTCTTCATTTATCTCGTTGTGCGTTCTTCTGTCTTATTCTCTTCTTTTTCACTCCGGAAATACTCAACGAAAAAAATACGATTACCTTTTCATGTGTTTCACATTTTTCGTGATTCCATTTATTTGGTTTAGTACCATTTGCGTTCCATCTTCTACGCATCTTTTCTTGAGTTTTTCCTTTTCTAAACGAAGGCGAACGTAAGTGCGCTTATACCTGTTCAGTCTTGTTCAAGGTCTTGGGTCAAAATCAAAGACACAGAAAAATTTTAACGGAGCCGAATCGACCAATCGCAGTCAAACGTTCTCACAGAGGTACGCTCGAGAAAAGGATTGAGGAAAATGCTCGACTGCGATTGGCAGATTCCTACCGCTTGAAGCATAAATTCTTTCTTGTCTTCTATAATACGTTCACGTACAAACTGTTTAGTCGGTTTAAGCGACCATAACACGGAGTCACATTACAAAATAATGAAGAAGTTGCTTAAATCATTTTTCCAAATTTACAACATGCATGAAAAATCGAATTTATCTTTTAACCGTCGACATTATTTCATCATACAGATATCATATGACCTTGAAACTTAAGAAATTTGAGATTTAAAAAAATGTGAAATAGTATCCAAGACCATTCGAACAAAGCCAATCGGTTTTCACCGAAACTGAAATAGTCCGAGGCGAGAGTTTTTCAAAAAGAAATGGCGACAACGGGTTCACCGGGGATGAGAAGGATGGAGGGGAAGTGACGGAGGTCAGTTGCTACGTCGATGGTCGAGCTTGAAGCCAGTCTTTCTTTCTTCTGCAGAATATTCAGTGGAGACGCGAAACAATTAAAGAGGAGACGACGAGTGTCCGCCTAAAAAGAGAATTTTCGGAGGAGGATGCTCGGCAGTTGGGGCTGGGAAGAAGAATTGGAGTTGGGAGAGAGGGTACGACAGCCCCGTCGCGAGAGAGACAAAGACGAGAGAGCCCAGACTCGACGCATCCTGTCCCCGACAGCCGGGTGCTGAGGTATGCACCGAGTCGGTGTCACCACCCTCCCAGCTACAGCTCGCCACATTTCAACACGCAGCCTCCTCTCGACTGTACGGACTGTGAGTATGCGTCTTCAGGTTTATCGCGTAACGCGCACGTGCCGTCTTTCGACATGTATACGACGAATACTGCCGGTGATATACACCGGCGACGAAAAATATCGGCTTCAGTCGTGATTCTTCAATCATTTTTTATCGCCTGAATTATCTCTTTGGTATACAGAGGCAAGTCAATCCTGAGATTACATCACAAATGTCTTTATATATATGCACAGAGACCATACATTCTTATCAAATTCAATCGGATAACTTTACACATAAATTTGTTAAAAATGTATGTTTTTCAAGAAAGTTTTTTTTCCAAGAGAGATATGTCGTAGAATGATATGACTGAAAACTAAAATTCAAATAGGTCAGTCTAATTAAATTGCAAAACAAATTTTTTTAACTGCGACGTATACATATTACGCCTCTTGTAAATAAGGCTATTTGTCCAGGCCGTGTATATGTAATATACTTATTTTATCTTTCGTAGTTAAAGGATTAAATAATGTATTTTTTCAAGAGTGTCAGCGAGTTGAAATTTTCAAATTTTGAATCTCACAAACCCGCGTGCATAATTCTAGGATTAAACGAGTGATAAGTATTTGTGGTCTGATTAAAACACAGGATATGGAAATAGGTTTCCAATTTAAGGACGTGCGAAGCATTTGCGAAATTTAAGTCGAGGTCGAATCTACTTATTCTTGTAGAGTCTGCGTTCGAGTAATCGATGACTTCGGATAACGTTTACTATTATGTTCTCAATATCATATATCATCACAAATCGAAATATGATATATTTCGTTTATAAAAAAAATAAACTTATATAAAAATTATATGAAAATAAACAGATATGTAAGAAAGAAATAATATCATATGAAAAATATCATATTTTTTTATTCTTACTTTATTTTATTGTATAATACACGCTATTTTTTTACTAATTTCTCTAAAGTGTTTAATTAAGTATTATGATTAAAACATTTGAATTCACATTTGCGATATTGTTTGATAAAATTTTAAAAAATTTTCTTTTATTTAGTCAAAGGCTTATTTCTTGACAATGAACGATATTAACGACAGCTGTAATGTAACTTTTTAGAGCAGCGTGAGGTGGCCAAGATGCTGACTGCTCACCCTGAGATGCACGAGAAGCGGGACAGTCTTGGCGGCGGGCAATATGGGGCAGGCGGGGGTGGTGGTGCTTCGATTGAGGAGAAACCTATTCCGGAACAACCACCCCCGCCTCCTGCACCGCCGCAACGAGACCCGTCGGATCCCACTATTAGCGCTAAAAAGCTTCCAAAGAAACGAAAATTTGATCCATCCGAGCTTGAGGAGATGGACAAGACCAGCAATGTCACCAGCCACATCAACAACATGGTCCACATACGTGCGCCAGCTATGCCACTTAGCGGCCAGCCGGTTTTAGGACAACAATCCAGCTTACCAACTACCACCAGTCGGCAGTCGCCGCAACAGCAAGAGTCCGATTATCCAGTATGTTGATAGATAGTTTATATAGTTTTAGTCGAAATTTTAACGTTAACAGTCTTCAATGATTCTTAATAATAATAATAATAGATATATATAGATAATTCTATTATTCCTGAGAGGAGCATAGGGGTTTCTACAAGATGATATCCGACTATTACTTGTAGAAGTTTCAGTAATCACAGAATTAAGTCTTGCTCGAATTTGAGCGTTGTGAGTCTTCTACAGGGTGACCAGAAGAAGATGCCCATATTTCTTTTTTTAATAACTCTAAAACTAAAGCATGTACGAAATCGAAACAAAATTTATTCAAAAATATAGATTAGACAAATTACTTATGAAATACGACATCTTTCAAATGTTGGCCATTATGGCTTACACAGTTGTTTAATCTTTAACTCGTTCCTTCTACCCGAACTACGCCATAGACGTCGTCTCAGTCGTACAGTGTTCCAACAAGACGGAGCAACCTGCCACACTGCCGCCGAAACCCTCGCAATATTGAAGAAAGCGTTTGGTACGCGTTTGCTGTCTCGTTCAACAGATTTTGCTTGGCCGCCACGTTCACCCGATATGACAGTACCAGATTTTTTTCTTTGGGGGTACTTGAAGGGGACAGTACCAGATTTTTTTCTTTGGGGGTACTTGAAGGGCCGTGTTTATCAGACCCGTCCACAAGATTTAGAGGACCTCAAAGCACGAATTCGTCAAGAAATTGCAGCGATTACGCCCGAAATGCTGAAAAGAGTTTTCAAAAATTTCGTTCAAAGATTAAACAACTGTGTAAGCCATAATGGCCAACATTTGAAAGATGTCGTATTTCATAAGTAATTTGTCTAATCTATATTTTTGAATAAATTTTGTTTCGATTTCGTACATGCTTTAGTTTTAGAGTTATTAAAAAAAGAAATATGGGCATCTTCTTCTGGTCACCCTGTACATGTATCTGTGCGTCAGATATATGGGGGACTTACAATTTAACGTATCGATTTTGAACGTCTAGAGAGATATTTATGACAAGATGATTTTCAGTTGGTTATCACTTCTTTCTGAGAGGTGAGAATTGAATAAAAACCGACAACTTTTGGTCGGCTTTGAACGTGGATCTTTGACTCATTAGAACATCTTTCTACGCCACGATTGTCACTTAACTTGAATACAAAAAAAATCATAAATATTATAGAAGATTAATAAATATATAAAAAAATATATTCATATATGTAGCGATTTTGAACAGAATATTGAATTTGATAAGATAAAATCTTGATATATATTTCTACAAGTCTTATTATATAAAATTAAGAATATAGAAACTTTTTATATAAAGAGAAATCTAATTCTACATAAAAGAAAATAATTTTTATACTTTTATATATTTACATAAAATATCTATATAAAAAAATAATGTATAACATAAAACATATAAAAAATTAATTTACATATATTATTTACGTATGTAATATTTATAATAATTTAGCTTAAACTTTTATTCGAAAATATGTGAACTTTTCTTATTTCTTATTCTTTTTTTTTTCAGGTACCACCCTCAGCTCATTCGGTAGTAGTGTTACCTCCTCAAAGCACAGCGGTGGATTACTCTCTCCGCGAGGAACCTTCACGTTCTCGTCCTCGGCTTACTATTGATCTCAGTGAGTGGCGCGATCATAGAGTGTTAGCTTTAAGAGATTCATATTATTTCCCGGGTGTTATACGTAGCGTTATTCACGGTGAGATTTTAATTGAGTTCGACGGCGAGAGGAAGCTAGTACGTTATAGTGACGTTCTGGGTGCGAGACGGTACGATGTGATAGGAGATGCAAGCCCGTCTCTGGGACAGGTGACGAAGGACACGAAGGTTTGCATCAGGTGTCCGACCGCGAACAGTCACGTGGACGCGACAAAAGTGTTTGTAAAGGGGATAGTGTGCAAGATATTAACGAAGCCTTCTCGTTTTGTTGTGAAAATACCGCGGGAGGACGATCAAAGTGATAGTTATGTTGTGAAACGCGGCGACTTGCGACTAGTACAGCCTCCATGGGCGGACGAGTTAGAGGAGGGGCTGGAGGAATACGATCCCACAAGAGTCGAGAATATTGGTAAAAAATTATTTATATAATTAATAAGTTCAATTATTCTTTGAGAAAATAGCTATAAACGTTGGTAACGTTTGTCCATTTTAAAATTTATCAGAACATGGATATCGCAATACTACGGAAGCTCCGACAGCAGTGCCAATTTTGCAGATCCATCATACTTCTCAGCACACATCGCATATATCAAGTCATAATGACAGTTATTATAGAACGACCGGTACCAGTCCTCTCATGACTTTAGGCACTTCTGCGCATTCTGCCACGGCGTTAAGTAATGGCAGTCGACCGTATGACGATTTAGAAAGCGAGGATGACTTAGACAGAGAAGATATTACATTTCCCTCGGACGCAGGTTGGATATAGCATACAGTTTTCACTATCATGTATCATGATATTATTGACAATATTCCGGTTATATTGCTACCTACCCGCGAAAGACAGGAAAATTATTTGTGTTTTAATAAGTAGATTATTAAAATGTTGTTGTTCAGTAGTTTTGTTATTTCTCTGATGTACTTCCTTTATTGTAAGAAGAGCTAAGACTTTTAATGAAAGTAATTTAATGAAAACAATAGTATAGTAATTCAGGTATATTCAACTGACAGATGCAAAATTGTCAGGAAGCAGCAAAAGAAGCAGCATGCAGAGCCGAGGAAGTACCAGTAGCCTAGTTGAACAACGTAGTATAACGCCTCGTTCTCAGGCAGCCACACCTCGGTATTAATTTTATCAAATATAGTAGCCATTCCATAAGATAATCCGATTAATGCATATAGCGAAACTCTTAATTAGTAATTGTATACGAGTCCATTCGTTTTGTTAAACAGATCTCAGGCGGCAACGCCACATAGGTATAAAAAGGGTGATATAGTGGTTACACCAAGTGGAATAAGAAAAAAATACAATGGGAAACAGTGGCGTCGACTTTGTAGTAAGAAGGACTGTAACAAGGAAAGCCAGCGAAGAGGATACTGTTCTCGTCATCTTAGCTTAAAAGGATCTGGTCTTAGAGGTCCAACGAACACATTTCCTGGGTATAAACATTCAACTAGACTTTTATTGATTGTTTATTCTTTTTATTTGAATTTCTGTTCTTCAAAGGACACAATGTTACGATTATTTATCTTTGGAATTTATTTTAGTTTTGATTTCCGTTTAGTTTTGATACCGTCACACGGTATTATATTGTTATTATACCGTCAATGTTGACGGTATAATACAATATTAATATTTTTTTTTACTTAAAATTTTTTATATTTATTGTATTGGCGAAATGAGGGATGGGACAGGAATAAAAATCTTTTTCATTTGGCAAGCAATTGTTTTACCAGTGAACTGTCTGGACAATCGCTTGATACAAGTGTGTGACCTAAATTTTCTTTATTGTGATTACCTTCTTTTTTTTGTTTACAGTGGTAAAATGGATGGCGAAGAAACATCAAGAGATTCCGATACCTCGCCAAATTACGTTGACAGAAGAATAGCGGGTAGATTCGACCAAGACGAAACTGAAGCTGCTAATATGCTTGGTATATCCTCTATATATTCAGTAAAAAAAGAATTTTTTCTTTATATTGTAGAAAAGATTAAAACTTTATTATAGATCATCTTGAGTAAAAAAATTTATTACATATTATGTCTAACTGTCGATCTAATCTGTTTATTTTTTTATATTCGATATTCTAATCATGTCTTATATGCTATTAACTTTTTATGGATTAAACGTATTTTGTTATTAAACGTATTTTATTATTGCAGTGTCTTTAGGGAGTTCTAGATCGGCTACGCCAGCCTTTTCGTCACCGACGGGCCAGTCTTCTATATCTCCATGTATAAATCAGTCACCGGTGCCGCCGTTGGGACTCAATCAGAATGTATTTATGCCTATCTCGAGTCCCGCTCACCATGCGACTCCGCTAATCTCGCCTGGCGCAAAATGGAAGCACTCACCTACGCAATCGAACTTTTTGGTTCAGTATCCGCAACAAGTGATAAAACCGGAGCCGAATCGAGTAGATAGAAGTCGACCGATCCCGATAACTGGTGCTATGCCCGCCAGTTTAGGGACAAGTGTGATAAGAATCTCCCCGGTGAGCCGCAGCATGCAACCTGGACAGAATCCGACTTTGTCGTGGTCGGAGCAGAGTCCACCACCGACGATGACGAGACATCCCTCGGTCGTGACGTCGATCGCTCAACAACAGCAAAACATAATCTTGCAACACGCGCTAACGTCGAGCAATGATTTTCCCAATCAGACCGAAATGTCCGAACAGAATTCGCAGTTGAAACCGCCGCTCTCACCTCACATGCCTCTGCCCGCTATCCCAGTGCCGCAGAACCTCACGCTTGTACACAAATCGCTAGAGCAACCAGTTGATTACGCGCAGTCGCCGCAATCTCAGGTCCCGCCGATCTACGTGATGCAGCATGAAAAAAAGTATCTCGTGATAAAGAACAGCATGGACCACATGTCGGCGCCAACGGGCGCGCACATAAGTAATCAGGACGACAAATATCGGCAGGGTTTGATCAACCATCCGAGTCAACTGCCGGTATCTACGTTACATCAAGTTCAGTGTCAACAACCACCTCAATCACCTGCGGTTTCATCCGTCCACATTGATAAATTATCTGTTCTGCAACCTGTAAGTTGACACGACACGTAATGAATTGCTAAATTAGCTAAATTTATAGTTGGATGTATTAACAATAGCAATACTAAAGCAAACAATAACAAACAATATTAAATACTAGAATAGGTAAATTGGTCATGTCTTGTTTGCTTGCTATTAGGTGAGTAAAGTGAACACACATACATCCGTGCATGTGGATATTATGCAGAGAACTCAGCCGCCGCCTACGAGTGCTGTAATGACATCCACCACAGAAGCGTCAAATCCGTCTACTCCAACAAGCGTCTTCCAGCACGTAATTGTTCAGCCAGGACATTTGGTGCAAATTCCAAAAACTCAACCTCCTAGAGAAGAGAATGCAAAAAACAACGGTATCCTTTGTAAGTTTTATATTGCGATACGAATGCATTGTTACATGATATAAACAGTCCTTAGGTATTTTGTATTCCCAATAGAGATTTTTCTTCATGTTTTTAATTAATTTCTGTAAACCGTTTTAAGCGTTTAAATTTAAAAAATTCAAACATTATATTATTTCGCTTTTCTTTTTATCCTATTTCACTATTCTCCTAATTTTCCCACAAAACGACAATCTCAATGTCATAATACGTCGAATTGATGATACAAACAAATTTGACTAAACGGTAAGGCTTTCACAGATGGCAGCCACGAAGTTCCTCCTGCATACCAGCCCCATCCCCCATCATTACTGAACAATGCAGTGCGCAGCTGGAAAAAAGGTTTGAATTCTGACTGCCAACTGAAATGTATCAAGCCTATGGAATTGCTGTAGGTTGCAGTTTGTCAATGGTACATAACGCAAGAACATTTGTTTTTGTTTGTTATATTCAAGTGTTACAAACACTTAGATGCTTAATTATGTTTTAAATATTTGCATTGTCGCAGTTTTTCCTTTGTTTCTGTCATTTCTTCAGGTCTTCATGCATCTATTTTGTGTGCTCTAAGTGTAATAATGTATTCCTTATGTTATCGTCATTATCAATATTAGGTAAAGTATCGTTTAAACTGAGAAAATTATACTATTCTGCACATATATATTATTCAAATTTGTCGCAGACATTCTGTTTAACATGAGATATTTTTAATTTTATAATTTTTCCTATGTACCATTGCCAATCTTGCAGCAGACGCAATTAATTAACAAACTTTACTCTCACCTCTTAACTTTTCATTTCATTTAATGTATACAAATAAGCATTTATCTACAAGAACTTTAATGCTGGGGAAGGCTATTCACACTTGGATTATTCGAAAAGTTTACACAGATTTTTTTTTTTTTAAACAAAGACATTTTTATGTATGAATAATGTTTTTATTCAATATATATTGCCGTTTTGTTTTACATTTTTTTATTGTCTCGCGCGACTGAGAAAAATCTTATTTCAACAAGTTATACTGTACATTGTTTCAATGCCTGGTAATCAGCACGAACTTTTCGGACAAATCAATACTTACTTTATCCTTGAATCACGACTATTTATCAGACATTTGCATTTGCTATATTCTATACAAACGTTGTTTATTAAATGAATCTTCAAAATAGTGTTGGTTTTTGTTACTTATCTTTGATACTTCACCAGTTTTATTTCAATTTTTTTTCTAATTAATCCACTAATCCATTGTTTCTCTTGGATACATAGCAGCAAAAACGTTCTATATGAAATCCATAACTTAATCTCAGCTGCTATTTCCACATCATTACTAACCACACTCATTGCAACTAACCCACTAACTTCATTGCAGCTTTTTCCTGGCAGACGACAGTTATGGAATCAGAGGTGAGCCCTCCTCCTTCTGCTCTGAGTCCACCCTTGAGTGCACCTCCAATTCCAATAAGTATGAGCACACCTGCTGAAGATGGCCCTGGTACTGGTTCAGATCCCATAACACCTGCCGAAGAAGAGGATGATGACGTTTTTGAAGCAGAACCGACCCCACCTGCAGAAGTGGAAGCTAACGCTAATAAAAGACGTAGTCAATCACTCAGTTCTCTGCAGCCACAGACTCCACTGAAAGTAAGTTCGACAAACTATTACTGTTTTAACTATTTTTAACTGTTGACTATTAAATACAATGAAATGAGTCAAATTAAACTTAACGTTGATAATAAAAATATTATATATGATAATATTATATATGATATTATATATGATAATATTAACAATGATTAAGTTGCATTTAATGAGATTTGTATTTAATATAGTAAGAATATATTTAATAATATTTGTGTTATGTCATACATTTTCCTTAATTGTCTGCAGACTAAAGATAGAATACGTCGACCCATGAACGCATTTATGATTTTTTCAAAACGGCACCGCGCCGTTGTGCATCAACGTCATCCGAATCAAGATAATCGTACCGTATCCAAGATATTGGGAGAGTGGTGGTACGCTTTGGGACAAGAGGAGAAACAAAAGTATCATGAGCTTGCCTCGGAAGTGAAAGAAGCGCATTTTAAGGCGCATCCGGACTGGAAGTGGTGCAGTAAGGATAGACGGAAATCGTCGACGACCAGCTTTAAGGGAAGCGAGACAGGAAGGGCAAAGTTGAACAGTACGGGCGAAGAGACGGATCCTTTGCAAGGTTCTTTGTCAGAGGAACCATTAACGATTAGTGCTGATGAAGCATCTATTCCAATTACTACCACATATAATGAAACTTCCACTAATATTGAGGTAAGAAACTTCGATAACGCAAATGTAACGCAAGTTACAAGTAGTAATGGTATCGTAAAATAAGTGGTGCGTTTAAAAGAGTAAGTCTTGAAAAAGATTTCTTTTTGTTTATCTTGTTAAGAGAAGGTATTTGGCTCATTGACAAAATTATCGATAGATTATGAATCAGTCACACACGCAACATCGGATTTCGGAGATTCCTTTGCAAATCGAAAACGCGGAGATGGACATCAAGCAGGACGACGACGCGAATGGATCAGATGATGATCAAATGGTTATCTGCGAAGATCCTCAGCCGGAAATAGATCTGAAGTGCAAAGATAAACTGACAGACAGTGATAACGATGCGCAAGATGAGGACGCAGAGAAGAAGTGTTACAATAATCAATCGCAGTTTTCGGTGAGCGGTCAAAAGAGGGATGTGATCAATGTTAAACAGGAAATAACATGCAGGCCTAAACCAATAAAAGGTACTTTCGAGACACAAAACAAATGTAACGTTTGCACAACACGTTACATAAATGTTGTTTTAACAATACGAATCTTGATGTTTATTTAGCACGGATACCCTCAACAGGTATAGAATCTACAACAAAATATCACCATACTTCCATGGATAAAGGCAGTACTGTATCAGTTTTGTCGAGTACGTATCCTTATCACAGTCCTGTCAATCCAACAGGAGTGTCAGGGTTCCAGCCTACCGGTGGCGCTTTCATAACTATGCCGATATCGCCGAAAGTTATTAAGCCGGAACCGGTGAAGGGCGAACAGCAATACAGCACGCAGTACAGCGTGAACAATCTCGTGAGCATCCACACTGAGAACGGACGGAACATGCCTAAGTTTACAGCAGCTCCGGTATTACACACTGTAAGTATTAAATACGGACGGGCGCTTTAGCATACGTTTCTTGCAATTCGTTTAGAGAGACACCGCAAATATCACACGAATCCGGATCATTGACAGTAGAGCTATCATTCATCGTGCCGACAAGCCACATGACGGTATTGAAGTCATATCACGGTCACCCGCTTAAGAAAGTAGTGCACACCGTTTCTTCCAATAGTTTTTGAATAAAAGATTTCTAGACGGATTCCGAGATTAAGTAACAGGTTTAACGATACTAACAGATTGGATCGAAACCTATGATGGCGCTGTTGAAACAACAGCAGCCGTTGCAGTCTTTAGGCACTACTCTTCGCCCCTTTACTTCAACTGTCCCTTATCAACCACCGCTCACTCTAACATTGCTCGATAACGATTTGGTGGCTGTTTCCAAACCGCAGCAGGGATCGCAGTACCTTAACCCGACGCCGCCGCACTCCAGGATGTACGGTGGTTTCCAGGTACCCATCAGTGGTGAGTGTGCAGGGATTATTCCTGTTTCTACGTTTTTCTTACACATGCGTCATACATATAACGTAACGTAACGTGTCTCCGCACACAGACGCCGGTAGCCGCAACAACTCGATATCCATGCAGAGTTTGGTTTCGAATAATAAGATGGAAATCCAAAGCGTGATTGTGAGCAAACCTTATTCGGCAGCATTATCGACAATCTCAACTACATCGACTTACCGGGGGATTGGCCATTCCATTGCTCGCCTCGCGGAATCCGAGAACAGTGACAATCAATTGGCTACGAATCACACTCAGTTTTACGGTAATCTTTCATTATAGCCTTTATACATCGCAAAATAACGCGTAACGCTCTTATTTACTTTTTGCTTTTTCTTTACAGTCAGCAATATAAAAACAGAAGACAGGAAGAGTACTGTGAACGTCGCTCTTCCTGCAACAAACGAGATACACAAGCAACCATCGACGCCTCACACACCGCATACACCTCAGAGTAATCACGGAAACGGTGATCCGGCGTCGAATAAATCATACACATTCGACGAGGGCCAAAGCAATGATGTAGGGCCAAATAAGGGGCCGTTCATGCTTGCTCCAACTCCGGCACAGCTTGGTCGAGCGCCACTGCAAAGGAGACAATCAATGGGTATATAATAATGCGTAATTACAGTTTGTTACTTTAACATTTACGCAAGAGAAATAAATATATTGCTATGAACATATTGAATGTCTCAAAACTATACGAATTGAAAATTAATGAAAATTTTGAGGGAGATTATTGTAATTTTTATTGTAATTTCCTATTTAACGTGAATTTCTCTATATAATGAAATATTAAATATTAAAATATTTTTGAGACAAAATCCAATTGAGAAATTACCTAAAATATAATTTTGTTAGCTGTCTATTTTCTTGCAAGTTGTAAAAAACTTTATATTTTTAATTATATAAATGCTGTCGGTGCTTGGACATTTTTACAGAGAAAAAGTCGATTTTGATGATTGAAAAATTGAAATTAATTAAAGACATGATAGTTTATATATTTTTATGTATTTCTATGAACCAATTTGATACTAAATTATTTTTTCTTTCTTTTTTCTTTCGTTACGGCTTCTCTTCCATTTCTCCTATTTAACAGCAATGCCTCCCGCATCAACTGCAGGAGACCATGGGTCAATGGCAACACCTCAACATTGTGATAATCGACCACAAACAAATACATCTCAAACGACAGAGCAAATGCAACAACAAAATTTGACAGAATCTCATACTTCTCCTTCTCCCTCTACTAAGAAGGGCTCCTTCTTCAAGAAAAATGTGGAGGATGGTATGGACAGGTACTATATCAATATATTTTTGATCTTTTTATCGTCTTTCTATAATTGTTGCGTTAATCAAAGATTTCATAAATATATCAAATTAAACTTGATAATGCATTGTTCAAATGATTGCAGAGTTCTCGAACAAGTGAACTTCCAAGAAAAATTCTCGTCGTTACCGGAATTCAAACCGGAGGATATACAAAGCCCGAGTGCGATCAGTGTAAACACTCCGGGGTCATCTAGCCACAGCAGTACAGCTTCTATATTACATCCGCAAACACCTATACATACCTATCCAGGTTATCGAAAGAAATCCGTACAAGGACCTCATAGGCCCACAAGTAATCATGTTAAATAATTTAATTTTAATTAAGGTTGGGTAAACTACGTTCGCGATATTATACATATATATATATATTTTTTTCTAATAGTGAATGAGGATGAGATTGACTCGGATACATCGATATCAGCCACTCCAAAGTCTACGCCGAGTAAGCTGACAGGCAACACGTTCTTCGGCCCGGATTTCAATGTTGATGCTTATAGAAGCACCAATGATCTAATGGATGTCGAAGCCAGCTCTCCGCGTACGCCGAAAACCCCTGGGAGCAATGCTGGGAATACCGTGCTGGGAATCGGTAGAAGTGACAACGAGCGTGGTCACAGAAAGATACTGGAGCAACGAAGACAATTGGTCATGCAGTTGTTTCAGGAGCATGGTTACTTCCCATCTGCGCAAGCGACTACCACATTTCAACTTAAGCATGTGGATATATTTCCTACCAAGACTAGCTTGCAACTGAAGATTCGAGAGGTGAGGCAAAAATTGAAAGCCAATTCGACACCGAGTGCTAACAGCCTCGTTAGTCCATTACCAGTCTCCGAATCGTCTCCTGTTGTAACTGGTAAGTACAAGAGATTTCATAGTGTCTCGTTAAATCTTTCTCATTTATCATGAATTGAGTTGTATTATAAATGATTTCTAAATACTTCTTCAGGTTCAACTGCTCCTCCAACATCGATGGGAGCTCCACATTCACTGCCTGTAAGCAGTAGTGGTAGCTAGCACCCACGTGCCAACTGTGATACTATGCATCCCCTTACTCCGCAACACGAATACATCATTATCCTTTGAAGAGCGAAGTGTTTACTAGAAAAGTCATTAGTGCACACTCTTCTCGAAATTTGTAAAGTACTACGAAAGGCTTTAGTGCAATTTTAAATTACGATAAAGTCTGGTGCGGATGACTTTAGCAGGCATACTGAAACGTGTCGATATATAAATGTCAATAATGATTGACTGTGTATATAATATATTGAACTATTAATTGTTTGGAGATATCAGCTGCTCTCTTGGAGTGTATGGAGTTTGAATTTTTGTGTTCGATCGTCGTGAACAATAAAGAAATGAAGATTGCAAATATTCAGTAGAATATTCGATGATTTATGTTTTTGAATACAAATTTGATATTATTTATATACAAATCCAATTGTATTATACTACATAATATCGCAAGATGAGAAAATTAAACATGATTAGTATGTTGAAACTACGATATAAACTTTCTTCTGAAACAAGACAATATTACACTGCATTATAGATCCAAGAATGAGCGAAAAGGAAAAGAATTATGATAATTGGTATATTATTTTATTACATTTTGAAATTTTAATTCGCATTTTGCTGCGCATTCTTAATTGTGTAATTGATATTTATATATCAACATGTCCTGTGTGATTTATGAAAGGCCTAAGCCATTGTTAAATGTTGTTGAAAATATGAAATAAAATTCATAAAGAAAAAGAGGGACAAAAACAGAAAAGGGAAAGAGAGAGAGAGAGAAGAGAGAGAGAATCATAATTGGAAACATTATGGAACATAGAATTAACAGAAATTCATTATAAAATGAAAAATCAGACTTTATATATAAATATATAAATAAATAATATATATATATATATATATATACTTTAGTTATACTTTTTATATATATATATATATATATATATATATATAGTATCGAGAAAAAAAACTATAGAATGAAAACTGCGATAAATTGCACAAAAAATGTATGTAATACACTCATCAGAAATGTTTATTTCGCATGTAAATATTATGGAATTATCTTAAGGCACAAAGAATATCTGAACAGTTGAAATGTTTTGGCAATTCTTTATTTAAAGAGTTGTAAGAGCACCGTACTCTTGATTTATAGATTACGATACCAGAGGTAAAAAAATCGTGCCATTGTGCGGCGACAAGTGAAGGGAATATGCATGCGCTATAATTCCCATACTAGTGGAAGAATAATTGTTAGATAACTCCTGATAAATAGATAATATGTTTCTCTGACATTATTGAAAGTACTTACTCTACTGTTTTTAAAGCTTTGCTAAGATTCAATGAATTGATCTGTATTTTACACGTGTTTTAAAAGCGGTCTATCTTTTTTCATACACTTTTTTTGTTTATTTTATTTTTTTTCTTTTTCTGGCCTTAGATTTAAGTGTTTTTATATGCAGGTCATAATTTTTTTCCTTTTTTTTGGCCGTGACAAATACATTTTATTATTACCTTTATTGCCTATACTAAGTACTTAACATGTACTACATAAATGAAGAGGCAAGAACAAAATCTAATTGTTGTTGATATTGCAAGTGTCGACATCGATTTTTAATTGTCCGCAATTATCATATGTTATTAACAACAGCAACGTATTAAAAATAAAATCGCGCGCATCCTTTTATCAAAGCCTAAACATATATGTTGTATACAATGAATTTGTACAATATGTTGAATAGGATCAGTGTTGTTATATCGTATTTTAATAAGTTTATTCTTTAATATGCAAGAGAAAAGATACAGTATATCTGTTTTAACATCCTCTTTTACTGATCCAACATTCTCCTTCATTTTATGTTGTTAAAGCTTTCAGAATTATCACATCGAATTTTAGCAAAGATTGTTGAATTTGGCTGTAAAATAGATTATGTAATTAGTGATATGTTTGTAAAAAAAAGCGCACCTCGACAGATGGAAGTCTCGCGCCACGGCACGTATATCGTAGTTAGGATACGAGGCAGTGTATTCTACATATTTTGTAAATAGAAAATGTACTGATTGAAATATATATATGTATGTATGTGTTTGTATATATATGTATACATATGTGTATATGTATGTGTGTATATACATATACTATATATAAAATGGAGATGATAGAGTATATGGTATTGTAATTTGTAGAGCTATAATTATGAAGAAAAATGCAGGCAGGATTAAGTTTAGAATAATTGCAGATTATGGGCCTTCATCTGTAGTGGACTCTTGTGCTCGGGACGGTCCTCCCACCCTTCTCCAAAGTTAATCCTTTCCTAAAGCGTTAGGATACTATTGTTTGTATATAATATAATTATATCATCATCCTATTGTCTCTTGATTTATTATCTTTTATCGAATGTTAAGCGCACTAGTGGCAAATAGTAATGTAGAAAGAGGGAAACTTAAAGCCTGGATTGATCCTGTAATGCTTTCGTATCGCTGACATTATTTAATGTCTCTACTCTGCCAAACTCAGTTTCAGATTTATATTGCAAGCCATTTTAATACGTTTTAAAACGATTTTTATGGTTGTGTTTCATGCAAGCAATCAAAATTTGAAGGGTAATTGTGTAATCGTGAGAATATTCTAAAGTTGCGTACATAAATTTATGTCGTGTGTCGTGAAGTATGTAAGCTCGTTTTTATTTAATTCGGCTAAATTCCGTAATAAAATATCTTTCATTCAACATGGGATTCGTAGAACTTTTTTAAGAGGATATTTTATTATAAAATATTTTATAGATACGAATGCTCAAGTCTTTATTGTATATTTATGCTGCATGCCCACAAGATCTATTCATTCTATACAGGATCTAATGAATTTGTCAAATATATATTTGTGTCATTGCTCAGCAATAACGGACAAAAATATTGTCAATCAAGAAATTGTTTGTATATTAAGTGCCCCATTTCTTTTTTTTTAATCTGTACGTGCACTTTTCATAGTCTTTTTAAAAACGACATGTTCGAGAGATACATTCTTAGATCTAAATGAGACAGGATCTTTAACAGGGTTTGAATATCTCTCACATTCTAGCCCATCTCTCAAAGAATTAATACAAAAAAAATAAATACTATATATATTTTGTACTTGCGTAAACTAGCAAACTACTTTCCAGTATTTATAAGATTCTTGAAAACTTCTTTGATATATATGTATATATATATAAATAGATATGTATAATCTCACATTACATACATACATTACATACATACATAATATATATATATACGTATACATATATATACACATACATATATATATATATATATATGCGCGCGCGCACAATAATATCATGTGTATGCATATCTATACATATATGTATATATATGTGCATATATATTAAACATACATACATATATGTATGTATATATACATATCTTCTTCCTCCCCTTATTTTGTATGGTGATGAAATACGTTCCGTGATTTAGCAGCCATGAATGTGACTGTGATCTAGAGAAACAGAAGTAAAGTAAAAGTGGCAGCTACTCTACTGACTATTTCTTCACCACTAAAATTTCTTCCTGTGTGTGTTCCC
Organism: Crematogaster levior; assembly: GCA_901521435.1. Taxonomy (NCBI): domain Eukaryota; kingdom Metazoa; phylum Arthropoda; class Insecta; order Hymenoptera; family Formicidae; genus Crematogaster; species Crematogaster levior. Next base: position 347,671 of record CABEGB010000113.1, on the reverse strand, counting down.
CTCCCTTTTGTATCTCTTCCTCAATGTATAAACGGATATGCACTAAATCGAGCGCTTCTTCACACACACACGCCACTCTTATTATTCTTATATTCTCATTAGTCTTATTTCTTTTATTATTTGCGTTAAATATATTTTTAATGTGCTTAGCCGCTACGCGATTTACCGTAATGTCCAATTATTCTATTATTTCTTGTTTAATTTTGAAATATTTTTAAAACTGTTATGTAATTATATATTATCAGTCAAGATTAAAGTTATGAAAATATACGAAGCATACAAAAGTAAATACTATATATAGAAGTCGTGGACTCTATATGTATATCAATGCAGTAAAAACACTTCACGTTGTACATTGATACACTGTTCGATGTACGTGCATATACATGCGGGGATAATGATAAAAATATATAAATACAATTATAAATATATACACACACACACAAATAAATGTATAAAACAAATTATTAAACGCAGTTGTATATGTATGACATCGTGGCATATATTATATGTAGGAAAGACAATTATATATCTGGCTGAGGCATTAAAATCTGCACCAATCTAACAAGACATATAAGTCCGCTTTGTATCCTGAGACGTGATCGATTAACCCTTTGATGATCCATTTCAGTATCGCCAAGCGATCTCTGGAGCGTGTTTTTGAGTGTAAAAACTGTATCAACGTCCCTACGCGTAAACTCCGTGGAATTACTCCGTTGAAAGAAAAAAAGGAAGAAGCGATATATTTGCGCGTGTATATTTTTCTTAATCTAATCGGCACGAGATGTAGAGGCACGGAGAGAAATTTTTGCGGAGGGAGAGATATATATATATAAAGTACCGGCCAAAATTATCACTTTTTTTTTTTCTTTCTTCAAAGAACTTTCGTCAAAGTACATCAAATACGCTAAAAATTTCACAGTAGACACCTGGAAGAAGGTACATCTTGTACATGAAGTATAATGAGATTTGACAAAATACATCATGATTTTCGAACTTTTTTATTAATTTTCCCCAAAATCGCATCTTTGTGCTTTCTTTGTTTTTCGTGTCGCAGTAATTTTCTTTACAGTTATAACTAGTTTCGTTGTTTATTTTCAAAATATTTATAATGGTTCAAAGTTTATCATTAAATTTAACATATTTTGGAAATTTCAAATAAAATTAATTTTTCACAAGTTATTGTTTTCATTATTTGATGAAAAGTTATTTATTCAATAAACTATACTTACCATCAAAACATGTTATGATTTGATAAAGAATCCGTGCACTTTAAAATAAGTTATACTCGAAAACCTGAAGGTGATATGATTTTGGCCGGTACTGTATCCCTTCTTACACGCACTTGTGTACGACCATAACGATGTTTGTTTGCCGATTTTGCACCATTGTGCCTGTATCAATATCTCGGGACTCATCGTTTCAACGTTATTAACGAACTAGATGCGAGCCGAGCGCGTTTTGCGGATGAATGAGCCGATGGAGATTGGCAGATTTTAACACTGACGCCCTTAAAACGAGTACCAGTTGTTGGACCAAATTGCCGGGTACACACAGACACGCATTCGGCTTAGAGATGCGTTTACTTTTTCTAAGGAGCGACTGAGGGATGAGAGCAAGAACGTGAGATGAGAAAGGAATTATTTCACACGGTATTCTCGTGGCATTTTTACGTTATCGGAGTCCCCCCAAACACGCAGAAAAAAAAGAAAAAACCAGTTTTCCGTCTATAATTGTACATACATTGACGTAAAATTGAGTGTGCGAGCCCGTTTTTTCCCTTCGGTTTTCCTTCGGGAGTTTGCTAGGTTTTGTAATCTTCGATGAAAGCTTGGAAATGTTTGAGAGCTCGACGCCGTCACATTTCTTTCCCATTGAAAGGTACATCCGATCTCGCGCGTCGCTCAAGCGACTGCTCCAGTCGATCGTACAATATTGACACCGTCGGTCTTTCCGCCGAACATTTCCATATCTCGCATCCTACAATTTCATCGAAGTTGAGTTACTCTGCTCAGTAATAAATCGTAGTGTTACGACCGCGGAAAATAATGATAGTAATAATAATAATAATAATAATAATAATGTAGAATTAGAATTCTAACATTATTCCGGCGAGGCTCGTTGCTGCGAACGATTGGCGATTTACTGTCTGTATGTGAAGTGTATTATATGAAAATTTACTCTCGTAACAATGTAAAGTCTATATTTTATTATAAGGTGGAAAGAGCAGTATGGTGAATTATCTTATGCCTGGTCAAAGTATTATTACACCGACATTAGCATACGTAATAACGATATATTAACATGTTTTACGAACTGAAGGTCGGCATTGAATGCTTTTCTTCCGGTAAATATAATTGTCGCGGAAAGATCGTAGCTCGTTGGCGAAGTGCCCTAAAAAGAAGGGGGTTTTCTTTTTTGTTTTTCCTTTTCACGACATACACACTGAAGTGCATTGTTCTGGGGGAGACATTTTAATGGCCTCTTATGTGTATATTAGTATTAATGATAACTGATAACTGTAAAAAATAAAAAGGAAGGAAAAAGAAAGGGGATTCTTAGAACATTACGAGTTTTCAGGAAGCAGATAAATATGGAATATTATATATGAAAAATATTCTTCATCAAATGTATATTACAAAATCATATATATTATATACCGATGTCTGATTATAAAAATATTGAACAAGTGTTATCAAATAAAATGTTGTAATCTGTGTTGACACTCGTCGATTGTTCTAAGCTTGATACGATCGTTAAACGGATACATGCCTTCTTGAGTAATAAAAGTAATAAATCTCAATATATTTGGGGATGCCAAATGATTCTTTATCTCTGTACGTAAAACCGACAGAGGAAATTTCTTTTCTCGAGAACGTTAACTTGTGAGATAAGGAAAAGGAGAAGGATATATTGTTGTCGGTATTGAGAAGCCGAAAACGCACACTGTCTCTCGTGTATATATTTTTTTAAATATCTATTACAACACACAGCTTTGCGCGATTCGGTTAGAACACTGTGTAATGGAGTATTTAAAAAAAATGCAATTTGAAAAATGCAATAAATAAAGTGTATAGTCCACTTGCTTCATTGCCGTGTTCACATGCTACTTCGATATGCCGTGTTCACATAATTTCCTTTTGTTTTTTCTGTTTTTTCGTTTCGATCTCGTCGATTGGCGCAGCTTTCACAAACGGAATCTCGCTTTCGTATTCGGAAGGCATGTAATCCGCCAGAACTTTCGGTACCTTGATGCCAGTTTCCGTTTGATGTACTTCCAAAATTGCGCAAATTACACGCGTTACAGCGCACATCGTTGCGTTCAGCATGTGAACGTAATCCGTCGTAGTGTTCATTTTCTTTGTTTGACCGTATCTGCAGATTAAATGAGTTTTATAAGACACTTGTGGAAAATTTTACAGTAACAACATTTATATTTTACATTATAATCCACTAACCTGACTAGCAACCTTCTTGCTTGATAATCTAAGCAATTGCTACACGATACGAGCTCGCGAAATGCACCCGAGCCAGGAAACCAGGCCTCCAAATCCAACTTCTTGGAAGCTGCATGATTTAGTGCACCGGATACAATATTAACTATACGATAAGGAATGTCTAAAGCCTGATAAAATTCCTCCGCATTGGAAATCATTTCTTCCATCATCTCCCAGGATTTATTGTCGTGCGGCGAGGTAAGGCAGAATTGCTCTATCTATAAATAAGACAATAACTTACATTAAATTTACTGTTTTACTTAATGAATGATTAACTTTTATTTGGAATGCCACATGACTCGTTGGCACATGAAACATTTATGTTCAAAGACCGAATCTTTAAAACAAGCCAAAACTCATCCACGATTATAGGGCTAGTATCGATTGATAATTTTTATTTAACTACACTTACCTTTTCAAACTGATGAACCCTAAAAATACCTCTAGTATCTCGTCCATGCGAGCCAACTTCTTGTCTAAAGCAAGTAGAGACTCCGGCATATTTTATTGGTAAAGCACTCTCAGCTATCCATTCGCCTCTGTGAAAAGCCGCTATTGGTTGCTCGGAAGTAGCAATAAGATACTTCTCTTCCGTTTCCTCGTTACGTTCACTACCTTTACCAATTACCTGATAAAATATGGTAATTATGATTAAGTTAATATCTTGTATTCTTGTAGAGTGTTACTTCTCACACACCTTGTATAATTCCTCATCGAATTGAGAAAGTTGCGCCACTTCTTGCATCGCGTCTTTCCGCATAGTAAATGGAGTGTATAGAGGCTTGTAACCTTTTTTCAATAACTTCCTCAGCGCTAATTGTATTAAAGCTTGTTGAAGAAACACCGCAGGTCCAGTGAGGAAATAGCCTCGTCCACCAGACACATTTGTTCCACGTTCTCCGTCCATCCCATCGATCATATGGATCAAGTCTACATGAGAGTACTTTCTTCTCTCAGTACAGTCTCCCCACGTTCTCTCCACCTAAGGCAATATACATTACACGGATAATGGACATCAAGAACGACAAGTAATTATTTTTAAATTCCACAAGAGGTATCGATCAAATGTACTTTGTTCTCTTCTTCGTCGTTGCTGACAGGCACAGATTCGTGCAAATGATTTCCTACTTCTTTGAGCGCACTATTCCTTTCTGACTCAGTAATCTTGAGATTCTCCTCGTTTTTCTGCATAGCATCATCGATGAGGGTTCGTATTCTTTTGATCTGCGTCACCGTCAACGCTTTCAGGCTCCCAGAGGTCAAGTTGTCCAGATCGTCGACGATGACTTGAGGCACGGTGTCATCGTCGCCAAGTGGCTCCTTCTTCTTCATCTTCTCGCCGATTTCCTTGCTGCACAAGTTTTTCAGCTTGTTGAAATTGTCAGCGCGATGACGCAATTGCCGCCAATGTTTGTCCTTCTCGATTACGGTATCAACTAGCTGCAAGTCCTTGAAACGCTTCCTCTGGTTCTCCCGGATCCTCTCCGGATCGGAACCCTTGTCCTTGCGGAAGAGATCCAAATCGAGCACCATGGTTTCTATTTTACGCTCGCCGGAGAACACACTGTGCCCCACGTACACGTGACACGTCAACCAGCTGTGACAAGACGGATTTTTAGTATCACCAATGACGATATTGTATCAATTGCATTCTCTTTTTAGGATATTTATTTAACTATGTACCTGATATATTTAGGTGCTTTTTTTACCTGTTCGAGTGACAGCGATTGTCAAGTACCAAAAGTTAGTAACAGCGGTTACCACGATCTCGCCCGATGAGCGATGAATGGCGATAAAACGAACAGGAACTAGTAGAGGTTGTGAGGTTAAAACCATAGACATAATACGAATGTAGATTAGTGCTACGTTCCGACATTCACTCCCAGTACTGAAAATCTGTATACGTGACGTAAATTATAGATTTTCAGTATGGTAGTAATTATCGGAACACAGCCTGAATAACTTCCATGATGAGATGGAATTTAACTTCCAGATGGAGATTCTCGAGATGGGAGATCCATGAAAAAGGTTCTCCATTTTGTGATAAATCGAAAGTAGGGAATAGCGCGCTTTTTAAATAGATCAAGAGAAAGTCACGGATAAATGTAATACGATTACATTTATGTCTGTACAATAACTGTATTATTATTTTCTTTCTTCAAAAGTTATTTTTATAAATATTTAAATGAACACACTTAAGTATTACAACCGTTCATTGAACGAGAATGTAATTGGCTTTTTGGATCCAACCAATCATGTTACTCCATCAAAGGCAAGTGATATAATTTTTCAGATTTGTTGGTTCAGAATTTTTATCCTAACATTTATAAAGATAATAATTTGTAATAAAAATATTTTTTTATATTAATTGTCGATCGGTCTACTCCCTGGCGCCTGTACGAACCGAAACCCGACCACCACAAGAAAGTACAACAAGAATGCAAGAGCGCACAACGTAATGTAAAAATTTATTACCTTATAAATTGTTTTCGATATTGTCATAGGAAATTTAGTGAGGTATTACTTTTGTGTGTGCATGCGCATACATACGCATTTATAAAAATTTTATACAATATACATATAGTTTTTAAATACACATAAATAATATTTAAACTAATCACAGAAAAGTGTTAATATATTAATTAATAGTAGAACTGCTTATATTATATGTATTTTTTTATTCATACTCATTTTGTCATAGCAAAGTTTTATTTCGAGATAATTTAATATGCGTGAAATATATTTTATTTGCAACAGTAGAGAGATATATAAAAATTAAACAATCATTTTTTTCAAAGTCTCACTTGATTACTTAACATATTTTTAGAAACATTATTCCGTCCAGTAAAGTGTTTCACATTTCTCAACATTAAAGTTTGATTCACAATCTCTATTTTGCTACAAACGTTATTAAGAAAATAATTGCAAAGTCTCTTTAGTATAAAGAGAAAGAAAAATAAAAATGCATTATTGTTTGTATTTTGATTTACTGTACATTAACGCGTTAATCGTAAATTTTTTTATCATAATTTTTTAAATGTATTTTTTTTAGTCAATGTAATCCTTATAGTCTCATGATTTTTTTGTGAGAATCTTTCATTTTCCATTTACTAAATTATTAAAATAAATAAATTAGAGTATTTTCTGAGAATTAAATTTTTTATTTTTATTTTCTAGTGTATCACTGAAAAGGATCGAAAAACCGGATCGAAACGTGATTGGAATAAAAAATCGATTTCTTTCTCTATAATTTAAAAAAAATATATGTTTATTATACTCTACTGCGCTAAGTTTTTAATTGCCTTGTTTTGTTTTTTTAATTTTTACTAGAACCTTTCTCCCATTTATTGTTAAATTATTTTTGTTTCTTCAAATATAATTTCTTTCAAATCTAATATGTACACTCTTAAAAAAGCGCGCTTCATGCCTAATATACCATTTTCACATCCACATATAAAAGTATACAAAATTACAGTAAAAGAGAACTCGATTCCTTGCTCCTCTTTGTAGGTTCCGAGCAAAAATTCCAAGCGCAACTTCATCCGGATAATGTTTCTTTTGTGGAGTACACAAATATGCGCCGGGCGAACAGCCCAACTCAGGAATAATGAGAACACGTTGGCCAGGTGGGAGCCCTGGGCCTCTGAATTAGACTCCGGCCCGCCCACGTCCACTTTTAACCCTCGTGAGACCCCAAAGCCCACGGTTGGTTGCGGCACGCGTATAATTGGGCACAAACTCGTCCGATCTGATTATTTCAATCTTACGGTCTTAATGGGGCCCATAGGGCGCCAAAACAATTTAGATAAGGCTTGTTGGAGCGCGTGTAACAGATGCCGTGCGATCCCAAAAGCAACCTTCCAGGGCCGATCGACCGACTGTTTATATCGTTCTTTCGTAATTAAGCGAGTCCGCGATGACACGTTGATAACCAAAAGCCACAGTGGTAACTCCCGCAGCTACTATTATATACTATTTTTAACCGCGCATAAAAATAGTGTAGCATCAAGTATCTATTTCAATGTTATAAGCTAAATTATGTTTTTCTAAGACAAAACGAAAAGTTCATTTTTTATAAGTTTATTATATTTTAGATTCTTCTTTATTTAATTTTGTAAGTTTGGTATTGATTCAAATTCTTTGGTTTACAGAATAAAGGAGAAAGGGATTTTGAATGTCAGAGGTAAATAATTTCTTAAATAAATAATACTTTTTAACTCTTTCGACTTATCTGTGGGAACAGTTTTGCATTGATATGATGAAGTGGACAACGATTATTTGAAGTGCAAACAATGTGGGGAAACTATAAAATATATAAAAATATAAAAATATATGAAACATCTACATCAAACTTACACCAGCACTTAGAAACACGTCGTGAAACGACCTAAGACCTTTTTTTACAATAGGCAGGTTGCTGCTAGCCTCACTTATGAACCTTCCCTTTTTTTATCCGAGCTTACACCTCTTGATCTATATCTATCTATAATTTTTATTCTAATATTTATTTCATTAATTTTGTAGAAAACATATGTACATACATAAATATTTTAAATACATAAATACATAAAAAATATTTTATTTATTTAAATACATAAAAATATTTTATATACATAATAATCTAACACGATCCAAGATTGAAATTGATCCTTCTAAAATCATAAGGTCGGCCGATAGAATTTATATAACATATCGAATAGACTGTCATTTTTCTTTCATTTTTCCAACAATTTAACACGAATGTTAAAGTAATTGAAAGGAACTATAAATCTAATAATATCTAAATCTAATAAATTTAATAATATCCAAAGAGTTCATTATTCGATATGCTAATGTGGTTCGTCAAACAACACAATTGAGATTTTTTTTTCGTTGGAGACATGATCATGTCGACAGAAATTAGGGTTTTTGAGTTACCGGCGCAGACCCGTTATCGGTTGCAGAAATTCCTTGGTAAACATCTACCCTTTCATTTCGAGTGGCTTGCCGAAGACAAACGACGTTTAATGGGAGTTAAGAGAAAAAACGAGAAAAGTAAGAAAGAAGGCAGAAAACAAAAAAGAAGACAGAAATGAGAGGAAATAAGTAGTAGGTGCTCGTAATAAACATAGCATGTCTTTGGAACTTCAGCCGAGATGCTTACCACCCGCGTGTTCTTGGTTTTTTTCACGAAACACCCTTTTCCTGTTACGATGGCGTAAAACAGTTCCACCGTTGAGTTTTTAAATTCTCCTAATGCATCAAAATTTATTTAAGAAAATCAGATAAATTTTTAAAATGCGTTCGATCGTGTATATAATAATAAATTGAAGTAGAGATCGAAATAGTATGTATACATTTAAGATAAACGAATTCTAACTTCACATTAGAAGTAACACGTGAGTTTGTAGCTAATTTTATTTTATTTCTGTTCGTACATACAATTGTTTATTAATGCCGTTTCAGTGTTATTCACAGCATTAAGAACAATATCGCCTATCTAATTTAGATAATGATGACGGTACAATCACGCGACGATAATGATGGCAATGCAACGAGACAAAGGCATTGCAATTAGCGACTGTCGCTTAAGCGCAAAAGCTAGTCGGATAATTAAGCCGACGGTCTTTCGTTGTAATTCGTGAAATCTGCAACGTAATTAAATGATTCTGCAGCAGATACCTCCTGTATATTTTTAACGGTGCGATTTTGTATCTTAACGAATTAAAAACTATAAAATGTGTAAAAATATACGAGCTTATAAATAATACAAATTGCTAAAACACTATTGCATTATGCAAATAAAGCTGCGAAGAAATAAATAAGAATCTTCTTTTTTACAATGTAATTCATTTCGTTGAAAAGTTGCGTGATTTTCATGGATTACACGGTTTGATGTGTTTAATCAATTAGCAGTGACAGGTAACGGTCAGTCACAATAAAGTTCAAAGTGTCAAAATATAGAGACGAGAACATAAATGTCTGTCTTAACTAAAATCATAAATTGTGCCAAGCTCGTGCAGGTTCGAACGTGAAACGAAGTAAAAATGCGAGACATGCTGCGACAGTTTTTTGTATTGACCAACCACGAAGAATAAAAATTCCGAGGGGATCGTTCAATATTCATCTGTCGCTCTTCAGCAGTCAGCCCCGAGCGAGAAAAAGGACCGGCTACCAATCATCCTGTAAGCCTTATCGCGCGCGACCGTTGTAGGTTTTCAGTTTCCTGCCTTTTCTTACGAATTCAGCGCTTCGCATAAAGCACTTTGTAGTGCCGTCGGGTTCCAGCAGAAAAATCCCTTTGTCGAGACCACCATGGAGAAACTGTTGAGGACGATGCTGTGCTTGTTGCCAAGCACAGCACGACAAAAATCGACCGTCAGCACTCTTATATGATCTAAAGCCTGTATCAGACTATAGACTTAAGATTGAGATTGGATTGAAATTTGATCAATCAGAGCAAAGTTGACTAAACTCGAAATTGATTTTCTTTATTATAATTGGTCGAATTTCAATTCAATCTCAATCTGCAGTCTGATACGGGCTTAACACTTAACATCCCCATGATGAATTATTTTCTACGTGTCTTTCATTTATCGCGGATATAAGGAGTAATCTGTGATGAATATTTGAATTTAAATTTGGTAGCCATGGTACGTAATTTCTCGTTGAATATTAACGATCCACGCTTCCTAAAATCTTTTTCCGAGAAATACTCGAAAGTCCTTTTCGAAGATGTTAATCTAGGAACGACTGAGTCCTCGTCCCGAGACAACGCTCCCGATGAATTCGTTGCTTTTCTCCTTGGAGATAAAACATTTGACCGTGCAGAGCTACTCTGGTTAAGTTTCGCGTCCATATCGATGTTAGTCTTAATACAATCTCCCATAAGCCACAAAACAGTATCTAATGCGTCAAGTTTCCGACTGGGAGGACAGATCCGATTAAAAAATAGTTTAGTTGTTTCTCGATTGTCGATTATCGACACGCCAAAGGATTATGTAGGAAATGTGGGATTTAGTGATGTTCAATGGGTTGCGAAAGGATGCTCTTTATGGATTCCAATCTCGTTGTTCGTTCACGGCACATCGCAAGGGTTGAGGGACTGGGATTGGAATGGGAATGGAATCCGAAGCCCCTTGTCTCTTCCCCCGTGCGCGTGCGTCCGGTATGTTCATTCACCCATCCGTCCATTCATTCTCGGCGTTTCTACGACCCAACATTGTTGCGTCTAAAACGCGTACCTGAGCCTTCAATCGAGATGCTATAAGATAATTTTTGTATGTGTATATATAACAAAACTGGAAGCACTTACAAGAATCCCTCCCAAAAATGTTCATGGAATAATGTAGCTTTCACTCATATTCGAATGTGGTTACGTCACATCTACACTTTATTCTTGTGTGGTTAGTAATGAATTATAAATAAAAAAATCACTGATATTACCAATTACAAGATACACTGTGTATTTGATGTTATCGTATACGATGTCGATATTTTTCAAATCGATTCATCGATATCGCATTATTATCTTGAAACTACCATTAAAATTCATTAAATTAATTGGATTCTAGTCAAATATAATTCCGTTAGATCATCGACAATATTTTATAGAAATAAAACCTTTTCGCATCGATGAACCTTGTTTCGTATGGGCACTGAGTGGGTAATCTTGTTTTCCAAACCATTTCACGGTGCTATCGACGTATCGTCTGACAAACTTTATTCAGAAAAAAGAGAGAAAGAGAGAAAAGGCGGGCTATAAAAATAAATGCTCGAATCCGATTGAAGATCAAAGAAAGAATATGTTAATTATTATACACTCAATTTTCAATAACAAGTAGAATAATTGAAGTTTAATAATTTATTAAGTAAAATTTAATTATTTTTTGTTTTGCACACAAAAATTTCTTTGAAAAAAATTCGTTCTTTCGAACATTGTTCTTATGATTTGTTAGTATTTCTTTTTGAATTATAAATGATGTCATATGATAAATTAAGGTGTAGAAAGAGTAAAATATCAAATAGAAACAAATCGTATCTACATTTAACGTCTAAACAATAACAAATCGATTTAATCTCGAAAATAATGTGTCACGATTTTGCGCGAGTGTACGAAATTCGAAGCGACATTGATTATCGATTGCGGTTGCGGGTTGCGGTGCATATTATTTGTCACGTCATAATTATCCGCGTGTAATCTCCATGTCATGCACGCCACTTAACCACTTAATCCGACGAAAACGCCTATAAAAAACACTTATATATATATATATTTTTTTTTTTTTTCGAAAATACTTGAAAAAAGTTGCCCTTATTCCATTAAAGATTACTGACCGAGTTAGAAAATGATTAACAATGACCGATGAGTCATCGGTTTGGCTAACAAAGATGTTTTTTTCTCGGCCATTACTCACGCAGGAGACTCTTCTTTTTAAAAACCGGAATCGAGAGGGAAAAGGAACACACTCCAGAATTTTTCCCCGCAGGCCGCGGCGACGCCGTCGGCTCCGATTCAAACGTAATTGATGCGTCGACCGCACGCGCGCCGACGCCGCTCGGTGGGGATTAGACCGAAGACGGCGCCGGCCGGCGGAAGAGCAACTGGGTAGAGAGGGGGGGAGGAGACTTGTGACGCGCACCTATGCCGACGCGGAACTCGGAAGAGCGGCGCTCTCGGTGGCATTCGCCTGCGAGCCGCTGCGCCGTGCGGTCGTGTTCACCTCGTTCCACGCATTTAAACCGACACGGCGTGTGTCAGCCGGGTTTCCCCGATACGCGCGCTTATCAATCCTCGCTTATCAATTCGCGAAAGGGAGGGCTAAAGCCGACACAGTTGTGCGCACGCATGAGCTGAGAGACTACACCGCGGTCCTTCCTCGCGCTCGCGCGTCGGCGATAGTTACCGAAAAGGAGAGGGCGAGTTTTCACTCACTTCTCTCCCTCTTTTTCCCTCCCCACTCTCTTTCCTTCCGAGAAGAAGAAACAATTCATATACAAGGCGATATCGTCGTCGTGCCGTTATCGAGGGAATCACCGGCGTGACGCTGGTAGACGCGGAACGGTATCCACTCGCACCTCTGCACGGTGAAATTAGCGCGAAAAGTGCCTGCACGCTCCGTTTCGTCTCGCGAGGACGAAAAGAAACGGAGGGAGAAGGGAACAGGAAGCGGAAGAGAACACTCGCGGAGGCTCCGTAGCAAGTTCCGTAGACCGACGGCCTCTCTTCTCGTTCGCGTTTCTCTTGCACGTTCGCTGGCAAGTTTGCCGGCAGTTCGTTCTGTGTCGCCGGGGGTGTCCCTTTTGACCCCGGTGGGTTCTCGAGTGACGTCCGGAGACTCTATTCCCGGGACGGTGAAGGTTAATAAGTGTGCTTGTGACAGCTGCAGAAGCAAGACCACCGCGAAGAATGGAGCCGATGAGGATGCTGCTGCTGATCGTTCTTCTGGGAGCCGCCAGCTGTCAGAGTGAGTACTTTTCAATTTTCGTGTGTACATAATCGACCCTTAAAGTCGGGCCCGCCACGTGCCGGCCGAGGATTATTACGCACCTGACACACCAGTAATTTACGCGGTAGCTCGGGCCATCCCCTGTGGATCGGGGGCGATCGATTAAAGCTCGTGCTTTACCCCGCGAATTACGCGATGAATGTGAGATCAACCGTGCGAATTTAACAAGAGGGATGTTTTCTGGGTGCAACTGCAACACGACGATCGTATTACGTATTGTTTTTGCGTCGCAATATTATTAACGTTGAAACTAACACCAAGAGGGTCGTAATGACTCATTTGACTTTTCTTAACAATTATTATTTATTTTTAAAACATATCTCACCTTCTGAAAGTTTCCTTGATTTTTATAACAGTATAGAAGCACACAGACGATTGATTTTATAAATTTGTTTTCTTTTATTTTTTTTTCTAAGAGATGTCTACGTAGTATATTTAAATATACCTTCGGTAGTTTAGTGTTAAAGAATTTTGATCCTTTCGTTTCTGATTTCGAGAAAAGTAGACTTTTTAAATTAATCTTGTTACATTTTTGCTTTTAAATAAATTTGTTTTTGCTTTAAATAAATTTGTTTTAAACCTACTGTAGGTGATCTACAGTTCATGCTAGAATTCAAGGTGGTATTTTGTTTTATTTGTAATTTTATGTAACGATACAAAAAACATCAGAAAATCAGAATAGACACACAATGAAGATATTATTTGAATAGTGGCATTTGAACAGTGACATTTTTATTAATTTCGAGATTTTGGTTCAAAATAAAAAGAATACTCTAGTGTGATCCTGAAAGTGATTATTTACTCCAATTTCCACAACAAGAGTAGTACCATCATTAAAACACTTTATATATAATATATTGCATACGTACGTCCAAATGCGTGGAGCAACCAATATATATGTTACATTTCTATCCTTCAATCTAACGTGAGTTTTAGATAATTTAAAGTGGATTTTTATTAATTCACGATAATCCTAGCAAAAAATATTGATACTTTAGACAATCAATGACTGTGCTTAGGTAACGAGCAGAAAAATTGTCTGCTTTCAAGTTGTTTACTATTTTATGACCGTGGCAGCAATTGGAGTAATCCTATTTCCTAATCTGTAAGCACATCTTTCAACTCTTCAAAACTCCCATATAATTTACGCTCCGAGACATATGGTCGTAGCGTAAACGATGTTATAGTGGCCACGAGACCCCGCGATATATAAAACTGGCATCTCTCCGCGGACTGTTCATCGATCGACTCCGCTAATTCACGGCAATTATATCGAGGGATGCAGGATGCGTACAGAAGCGCCGGCATCATAATTTGCGCGGTAATGACACATTTTCGCTCGTGTCGCGGTTGAGCGAGTCTTTTGTGAGGTGCCTGGGAGGGGAGCAGGAGGAGGGGATACCCTCCCGATTTATTCTGTGGGCGAATCTTTTTGTTTCGAGATCTCTAGAAACTAATTCCGCGATTCGTCGAACAAATTTCTCTAGTCGTGATATCAATTTTTTCTACTTTTTTATTTCGTCGAGTTGATTGGGCCTCCGAGAGACTGACATAACGCCCGCTTCTTCCATCGACCAAACACTTTATACATACTTCCGTGACGACATCGTCCGCATTCCCGTCGATTCCTCTTCTTTCGCGAAATGCGCATTTGCAACCGGCACGATCGAACGCGTGATCACGGGCACATGGTGAACTCAATGTCACCGATACACTGATTGCCTGATGTAAGAAGCCACGGCATGCATCAGCGTTTTATCAGTGGAATCATTTAAACCTCAAGCGCAGAAGCGGTAACGTCGAATAAATCTTCTCTTCGTTCTATCACCTTGTAATAAATTAAACGTAATAAGCTGCGTATATTCTACAAGAAATCGAAGCTATAGAACACATATAACGCGTGTCTCCCTGATTCGGAACGAAAGAATTTTTAACAACTTTTTAATTTAACGGTTACTTACGGTTGCTTTATGAATGATACACGAACTTGATTTTTTTATCTAGAATTAAATACGCGATATTGAACGATTATTCCCTTTTGTTTGTTGCCAACAAACGGCGACACAAATCCAGAGCTTAGAGCAGTAATGTATTGTATTTACTGTAAAAGCCTGTAATTATATAAACATGAGCTAACGGTACGGCAATTATCGCGTTTCAACGAGCTAGCTTTACTTAGCGAGTTCTTATTCGTCCCGCGCGCGCCGTTAAAAGGAGATAAGCGTGAAAGATCGGGCATCGGTCGGAGTAGATACGAGGTATTACGAATGCAGATTGCAAGTCACGATTGGAATGTCACGGTGTGCACGTGGGTTGCACCTTACGTCGCAACAGTCGAACAAGCCGTACCGATCCAAGTCAATCTGTCGGATCTTTGTTGTGTAATATTTTGCAAGAATCTCCTTAACGTGTCCGTTAGATCCGTGAAAAATAGAAAAAATCCGTGTCAGAGAGAAAAACAATGGATATAGGGTAAATTTGAAACAGGTGGATTAATTTTAGGATCATATCTTAATGCACTTTAAAGTTAAGAAGGAGTCGTGAATACCAATAAAGGCAGACAAACCTCTCTTTCACATAAACATTTTTTGCTTATTATGAGTAATTTGACGCAGGGTTAAGTTTGAGAGTTAAGAGTCAGTCTTATTAATGCTGAAAATTTTTGAATAACTTCGACGTGCAATTTTTAGAATAATGCCGAAGGTTATGACTTATTTCGATTCGTAAACACGTGCACGTTTAATTCCAGATTTATTCTTATGTAAATCTTATTGTATACTGTAGAAAATATATTTTAACATGAAAGATTTATGAGACGTTTGCAGTGGTGGTAGTTCTATCATTTTAAACTTTTCGTGATTACTTAAGAATGTCACAAATTTCACGGTTGAACGGAATCTGTTAAATGTGGAAGACATTATTGTACTTGTAAGAATTAGATCCATGACAAAATAAGAATCTCGAGGCTTAGAGATTTGCGTCCCACATTTCTCAGAGCAATTCCGTGAAAGAAACTGGTGGGCGATTATATGCTTTTAGAGACGAATTTGTACATATCGAGATATTGTTAGGTGACAATAGTGTCTGCGGGATGAAGAGGCATTTTTTGAAGAGACCAAACCTGCGCATTTAAACCTGCAAAACATTAAAGAAGGCCTTTAAACGAGTTTCTCAAACTTTATATATATATATATATATATATATATATTTTTTTTTCTTCTTTTAATACTATATTTGAATCTTTGAGGAAATGCCGCACGCCCTTACGCCTTCGAAGGTTCAGGTAGAAGTCTCGTTTGACCGCTTTGTAAAATACACAGAAAATCGAGATGTAGAGAAACGAGTATTTCCCTTGTCGGCGCGCATTAGTATCGCTATTATTATTCCCTTATTCGAGTCAAGTGCTTTCAAGTACCTAAGAAATAACAATATTTCTTCTCGTGTAATAATATTATTATGACAACATTTTATAAATGTGCTGCGATTTTACAAATTGTAAAATAAATTTCTGAAAACTCTATCTTAAAGTCTCGTAAGTTTTTACTTATTAAATAAATGAAAATAAAATTTATGTCATTAATTTTCTTTTATATCGCGTAATATATCATTAGTTCTTTATACTGCCAATTAATAGCAATTAGTTTGCAATTAATTTTAAAGAGATCACGCTGCATAGAAGTCTATAATCCGTTCTTGAATAAAATTCTGTTTATTATTCGTGTATTATAATTAATTATAAATAATTTGTATGTTATTCGAGGTAAATCACCATTTTATTTAACCATTCTGCCAAGAATGTAGTTCGCAATGGAAATATAGCATCGTTTTGTCAATTCTTCATCGGATTAAGTTAACGAGCTGCGATTGCGGCGGTGATTCTCACGCTCGGTAGATAATCTTGATTCATAGAAGACCCTGACTCTACCTTGCGATCAATGACAACCTCCAAGAAAGCCAATTAGTACTCGAGGAAAAATGTATAGAGCTAAACAAATCTTTAGTATAAATTGTAGTCAATTAATCATTCTTACGTTACATTTTTTTATTTATCAGAAATTTTTACATGGAAGAAAGAAATTTAAATTGATAATGTTTACCTTTGCAATTTGGTAGTTATAATATTAATCTAAAGATAAAATTATTATTAATACAATGACGTTTCAAAAGAATCGAGGAATCATCGAGATGTCATGGATGTGACTTTATCTGCACAGATATTAATAATTCTGTCGTTCACAAGATTAGTCATGCCTGAAACTCGCCTTCGCAGAACACCCAGGTGATTTGGTATGCGGTAATGTCTTTATATTGGCAGTTAATTCTTAATTTAAGCTACCTGATCTTGCCCTGATCTTGTCTGATCTCCTGAAGCGCTAAATTTATGTCTCAGTTGTCGATCACTCTCGACGAGCCTATATAGTTTAAAATTAACGGTTTATTCGAAACCACTTTAAATTCCTACCAATATTTGCGTCACACATTAAAACATTGCTTTGAGCTGTCGCAAATATGCAAAATTCGTCTTAGTTATTAAATACATATAAATAAATAACTGTATATAAATATCAAACTAAAGTGCTGTAATGAAGCAGATTGAAATATTTCTTAGAACAATTACACGTCACAATAGATAATCGGCAATCATATTCATATACTATTTTTTTACTTTCAACTGTCACATCACTTTTCTAGGAAAAGCAACTCCGTTTTCCTTTCATGCCTGCACAAGTCAGCATGACAATAATCTGACACTCTTTTCCATGCGTGAGACAAAGTTCTCTACATAATAATATCTGCGACGTGTACAATTATCATCGACACGACTTGGTGACGGTGACTCTTTCTTTCGATACGCCAAAACAAGGTTTCTGCTCGTCGTTGCCGTTCAATTTACACCTTCGCGCTGCCAAACTCGGCAAGAAAGGGTTCTCGAGAGGCTATTAGGACGGTCCCGAAAATGCTGTTCTTCGTGCACGGGGACTCGGGTTCGCGACGTAGGTTATTTCGGTTCTCTCTGGTCCACAGGGCGTATCAAGGGCGGCTCCGAGATGGCCGTGCAACCGTGTATATTTTAAGAATATTGACGTGAGATACGGAGATATTTATCCTACATATCGGCAAAAATACGTTGGAAAAATGTATTTTTAATATTCGATAATATTATATTATTAAAATTTCCGATTCTTATTTCGAGCATTATAAATGAAAGAAGAATTAAAATGAGACAGAAAAATTGTGATTTTTTTAAAACAATTTTATTAAACAATACAAATGTGATAATTGTATATTGTTCATAATTGAGATGATCTTATCGACTAAAAGTCGAAAGTTCGATAGGAAATAAATTTGCGAAACAAAACATTTAATTGTATGGTAATTATATTATTCACAAATGATAAGGTATTAGATAAGAATTCTATCGGAAATAACAATTGGAAATTTAATGCGAATAAGAAATGACATTCCACCGATTCACTATACGAAGCGCTAAATGGGTATAAAAACACGGTCGTCCGGAAAGTGATAATTATTCGAAGCCGACGAGACTTTCTTGTCGACGAAAAGAACGAAACGATATCGTTGAGGGATCTCTTACCCAAATACCTGGCGGACGCTATAATTATTGGCAGTTTGGCCAGGAAATTTTGACCACCCGACTTGTTTTCAAAGTTCTTTCGGAGCGCGCTTAATCTCTTTGTAAATTGGATCAATTAAGCAAGCCCTATCAAGAGAGAGGTTTAGTTTAATTGACTGAGTGTGTCAAAAGGCGATAGCATCAGCTGCGGACTTATTTAATGAAGCACGGTCGACAGTGGTGCAGACTTAAATATTCATCAGGGTCACGAATTTCTTTCCTCGCAAAATGAATAAGCTACAACATCGATTGATCCAATTTACATGGTGAATTAATCTTTTATATCTGTCTATTAATAACTTTGTCTTTAATCTTTTTGTCTCTTAAAACCTCAAAATTGTATAAAATATATTTTTAAATGGCATTAAAGTGCTGACGATTACAATGCACATTTTTAAATATGATAAGATAATTAATATACCAACAGAATTAAAATTTATTTATAGAAATATCACAATTTTAAAATTTATTTGATGAAGATTTTGCTATCGTTCTATTTAAAGAAATAACTTGTTGTATTTTTTTCATTTAATTACAATTAGCCTACGCAAGTAATTAAGCTCCATTCTGATGGAAAAGGATATCCGCGAGTTTCGCGGTGTAATATCCGTGAGATATTAGTCCCGCGAAATCGAGTCGGACGGGTTTTGCTGCCGCGAGACGACGGGCCGGACAAACGCGGGACAGGTCGAAAGCCGGTGGGCATGACAGAGTCGCGCGCTTAATTCGCCCCGTTGCCTCAATGGCACCTGTCGTCTCCGACTGCTGGAGAGTCTCGCAGCTACAATGTTACTGCCATTAATCACGATCGTCGGATGCATCGCGCGCCGTCTCGTCGTCCGACGCTGTGGTTTCTCGCCGTTGACGAGGCAGCCGCAGCCCTCGTTCTTGCCGCGCGTGCAATGTCATCCATCATCGCGCCGGCGACAGCCGCGTGATATCAAAAATCGCCCCGGCTGCGTACACGAAGAGAAGTCAGTCCGATCCGACCTAAAATTTCGGACTCTAAAGATAAGAAACGTGAATCGTCGACCAAAGATTCTTAAGTCGTGAAGTGCATTTCAGGCTGTTTGTAGCTTCAGAGAAATTTTTCTTATAAATTTTTTATAATGTTCTAAATTTTATTTTTTTTTTTTCATCGCGAATGTGCTGCCTTTCAATGCCCAACTCAATACGTACGTTAGATACACGAGAGAAACTAAATTAAAAGTTGTGCAAATAGAATTCTTCGAGAGGCTGGGGTATATGTGATTCTCGAATATCTTTAGTCTGAAAGCTCTCTCAATGAAGCATGTGGGCGCCGCTGCATTAGGACGCATGCCAACGGAGCGACCATTAAGAAAATAGATCAAGTTCTCGGCCAACTTTCAACTCTGAATTGAGTTTCCCCCTGCGGGTTAAACCGTTTCGCGATGAGTGGAGCGGCGGAAACTCTTTGATCAGATGATGAGTCTCCACTTCTCGTTTTTCGCATAGCTCACCCCGTTTTCGGATCAGGCGGCACAAATCCCTTTTTAAAAGACCGAGTCTCATTCTGCTTTCAACTTTTTCTCGCAAATGTATCAAATCTTCATTACAGCTTCAGCAACTTTCCCATTGTTACATTAAAATCTTGCTGCATTAAAATTGCAACATTAAGTATTTTTTGATAATTTACGTTACTTCTTAAATGTAATCACAGTTTTTAGCAATATTTTAATTCAGTTTTCTTGAATAACATTATCTCTTTTATCATTTTTTATATTGTCTTCTTATTATTATGCCTTTTATTATTAACGCGAAGGAAATTCCGAAACTGACAAAGCAGATGGTTGAAACACACGCGAGAAAGCTTATTGTTCACTCTCATAATTAGATCCGCGTGCCATCACGTGTGCTGCTGGTGTTGATCACCTGTAGTTTAGACGATGAAAAGGCAAGAATCGCGATCCGATCGATTACGATGGATTATGGAACATCAACGGAACACATCGGAATACGGACCGCCTGGTATTTCTTCTTATGAGGCCAGGAAATTAGAACCATTTCCAGAGCAATTTCCTGCCCCTCTAGTACGTATGATGCCCTCACTCCGCCCTTTCTTGCATGACGAAAGGGCCATCGTGATATTAATCTAGCCGCTCTTAAGGGTGGCGCGCGCGGAAAGAGCAGATGTTACATGCAGCTTTTTTCCAATCAATCGATATGTAGGTGCAGCTCAGTTAAACGTGAAAGCTATACGTTAATTTTCACTGAGCTGTTCTCTTACCCTAGTTATTAAATTTTTCAATAGCTTTTTATCATATATTTGACATATATTTGACAGATAATGGTAAAAAAATTCATTATAAGTGTCATATGACAGTTTAAAAATTGTGATATGACGAATTTTAATTCGAATAAATTTAGTATATCTACTTTTCTTTTATCTGTTTTACTTAAAATTTAATACGTTTCACTTGTCATCCCGCTTTTATCTATTTTTTTCGTGTTGCATTGCTTACTTCATACTACTTTTATTGTTATTATATTTTGTAATAAACATTTAATGCACAACAGTTGGCCAAATTACCGTCTGGTTCGTGGTTTAGAATGCGAAAGCAACGTGGGCGGCCGAATTCTGATCCGCGTATTATACATCCCTCCTTTAGAAGGGAGCTGGGATCGTATCAGGATTCTTCTTCGGAGAGTCAGCCCTTGAAAATTCTAAGGAATATCTCGCACGGGAGGTCTTCTTCTCGTTGAATCTCTAAAGAGTATCCTGTTCCGAAACGACTCGATATTTCTGAAGCGTTGGAGAAATCTAAAAAAACAAGCAGGATTGACTCTTTTCTCATGATTAAACAAACACACTGAGAAAAAAAGTTATTGTAATGACTAAATATGTTTAGTTGGCAATACATCTTTAGTTCAAATAAATGTGTGTTTTTAAGTTAAACATATGTTAATTTACTGAAACATACATTTTTTGAATTAACAAATATTTGCTTGACAAACCCGGGGACTGCATATAATTGAATCAAAAAATATTTTTTTGATTCGACACTTTTTTCTCAGTGCAGTGCATTTTAACAGAAAGAGGGAGAAAGAGAGAGAGATAATTTAATATAATTTAAATAATAAAATATTAAAACACTGACTTATATATTTCTTATCTTTTTATTTTAATTATGCAACAGAATTTTTCTTTGTTCTAAAATATTTTTTTTTAATAGTGATATCAATCGAGAACAAGAATGCTCTCTCGATTCCACTTTATTAGAGAATTAAAGTTTTGAATTACTACGCGATTAGGATTTAGAAATACGAGTGTTTAGAAATCGCTCGGTTCTATTGCTAACATCCGATGTAGAGAATGTTTCCGTACGAGAATAGTTTTCGAGACTGGCTTCTATGTCCCGCGGAAACGTTTACGACGAGAACCATAACTGATGAATCATGTTCGAGCTCATGCTAAGGAGAACTGAGAGAAATGTGCTTGCTTTAACTTGCGTCCATTGGCAGATCGTTATTGCAAAGTTGTTTTCAAACAGGTCTAGTTTATAATCTTCAACATAATTTGAGATTTTGTGATAGTTTTATACACACATTGTGTAGTTACTTGTACATTCAAAAGTTAAAAATTTGAAAATAACATTTTTATTAAACAGTAACAAAATTATTAACGATTTACATTACAACTAGTTTACTAAGCAGTTTTGTGTAATAACAAGTAATCAACCATGTTAAATGTGGGATACCTTGACTGCAATTATGGATTAAATTACTGTTATTATTATGTTCATAAAATAATCAGATATAGAATAATAGTGATTCACTGGCGTGAGAATTTTTCGTTAATTGTGATCTTTGAAAGATTCTCAGACGAATAGATTATTACCAACGATGTCGCTAAAAAAAATTATGAAATGTTAACGTGCTTTAAATGAATGATGAAAATATTCGTTAGTAAAACAGATGATGCATACATGAATTTTTATAGAAAAATTTCGAGAGAAGTATTTTCTGACGAGCAGTCGTTGGCAGTGTGGCAGACAGTCGGAAATCGTGGGTGGAAAAAGTGATCGGTGGGCAATTTTCTAGCGAAGATCGTACGTTATTGCATTTACGAGTGGGCCGTGAAGGATTGATATGCAAATGCATCTTTTACACTCCGTAAGTCTCGTTGGTTACGTTGGCAAGTCGATAGAGGAAAGGAAAAAAATCTATGTTTCTTTGAATAATTCTTTGAAATTTAATTATTTAATCAGGAAAACGATCTTTTTTATTCACTTGTGATTTGATTTTAGTTAAAAGGGTCAAATTACATAAATTAGCAAAGTGCAAAATTAATTTGTAATATTCACATATCTTAGAAAATGATAATTATTTTTTCTTAATCAAAATTATAAGTATTTCTAAAATGTAGCAAAAACAGTTTTTTCTTAAAATGTGAAGTTTATATCTTAGTTATCAATATATAAAATTTGGCAATTGGAATTTATATAGAATATTTCAACTGTCTGTTAATCTTACATTATAAAATTATTAAATAAAAAATTATATCGAAGAGACAGAGACAGAGCTGATTCTTTTACAGTTCCGGGTCTTTTTGCTCAAATTAATTACATTTCGCTTTATTTAATATACGAGTGCATACATGAAACATAAAGTTGTACGTGACATTGACAGTTTTTATTGGTTCAGTCGTAATTACGTTCATTTACACTTAAACGAGTTCTTGCAGGCTCGTCCGATTTATCGTTTCCTAGAAGAGCTCTCCCTCTCTCTCTCTTTTTCTCTTTTTACAGCCGACAAGGGATTTAATTTCAAGTGTAACGTTGTGACGGACATGGGCTCTCATTATATAAATTTTACGATGCAAATGAGAGTTGCGTGTGATGAACACCGGTTTTTGTCGCTGGCTCATCGATCGTTAAGTGCCACGATTTATGAGCGGCGGTACTCTCGTTAATTTCTCTCGATCTGTTTGCAGCACCGACGTGTAGAATCACGCGCGTATCGGTCCTACTTCCCCGCCCGTTTCCCTACTCATATTTCTCGTATGAATCACGCACGGACGTAAGGCAGTATTAATTTTCGTTGCGTGCGAAGGCGCGTGTCTTCCTTGACGACAGCACTATTTGAGATCAAGATTAGATTGTATTGCATTATTATAAACTTATTCTAATTGAGGGAGGTCAACTTTGATTGTTCAAAGAAAATTTACACTCAGTATTGATCGCACAAAATTGATTTAAATTAAATCAAATCAAAAAGTTAATTTAGTCCAAGATAAAATCTTGTTAGTTTAAGAATAGCATAAGAAACGAAATAAAGAATGAAAATGGGTTAAATTAAATTAAAAACTACATCATTTGAAATTATTACATTTAAATTATTAAATTATTTAATTTGATGATTATATGAAAGTAAAAACTTTTGTATAATCGTCGAATTTAAACTGATTCGAATTCAGTTTAATTATTAAATCCTGACGCGGTCTGGCCTGTGCTCATAGGGGATTCGAGGCAATTCAAGCTCGATCGTGAAACAAATCCCCGCGTCGCGTCCCGTCCTGCTGCTCCCTTTGTCTCAGGGAATTCAATGGCTTCGCCATTTCACATCCCGAGCAGCTGATAGCGAAGCCAACGACGTCGCTTTCCCACAGTTGCTACGGCGATTCCTGTTCCCGCCTTCTTCTCTCGTTCGTTCCGTGCGACGAGCAAATGTTCGATCGCTCGGAAAATAACGGATATACACTTCAACGTCGCTTACTGTCATTCCGAACGAAACTCTCGAGCAAAACGCGAGCGGAAAACCGCAGGGATACGCGCTCGCTCGTGAGCTGCGAGGATCGCGTAAAATCAATTTCAATACAATTTCCGTGGAGAAAGAAGAGTGCAAAAACGAAATTCTTCATTGTGAAGATTAAAATCCGCAATTGCGCTAACTATTTACCGCCTTAATATTAACTTCTCACAGTGCGGTTTGCTTTCGGATCATTCTTTTTGTCATGCGGCAACTAAATCAAGCAAAATCCTCCTTAGTTCCGATTAAAATATAATTCCTTCTCAATCACGCGATTAGAATAAATTTTTCCAAGTCAATTTACAAATAACGAATTTGCAGTGTAATAACGTAAATGCATTGGAGGGAACAAAGGAGGACTGTGGAGGACTTTGAAGAGAGAATGATTCTCTCGCTTATCTCATCATAGCGTCTCTCGAGGGTCCCAATACACGAATGAGCGTCCTTAAGAATGAAACAGGATTGAATAATTCAGCAAACACTGAACCCAGGGGGGACTGGAAAGCGAGGAGTGAGGATTTCTACATCGGGAAGGTGTGCGTAAGCCTCAGACGCATTCATCTTCGAGAGCTTATGCCGATGCAACGCGCGCAGCCTCCGGCCGTGTCGGTCGGTCCGGTCCCCGAAAGAGCATCAGACTTTAATGTCTCGGACTCGCACTATGGGGAGCCTAAATCACCCCCTCCCTTTTCTTCAGAACCCTCGCACAGCAATCGATAGAAACCTGCTTGTTCGTAGGGACGAGGGGATGACGTGACACGCGTTTCGAGGGTTGTATATAAACACCGTGAGTGTAGTGTCGTTTGGTAGACGATAGTGGTTTCACATTCCTTTGCGGTGCGTTCGAAATTTCTGTTATTTATTTTCCATACAGCTGCACGACCTGCTTTCGTAACGTGGTCGCAGTAGTCGAGCGTATAAGGCCAAATTCAAAGCGGAATACGAAGCATAGGCATGCGACTCTTTTTACAATTGCTGAAGCTGGTCTTTCCACTCTCGAGTTTTTACAAATTAGTAAATTCCGCCAAGAAAAAAATTAATTCTACATTCTGGTGTGTTCTGTACATTCTTATTTCCGATTTTTATTTTTGGTTTGTCCTGGAAAGTCCTCAAAGATATTTAGAAAACACAGTGAGACACAAAAATGTATTTTACTAATTTACACATCAGTTGATATTTTCGAAAATTTTTCAAGCAATTTTGCTCTTTAGCTTTCGAATTCTTTATTTACACAATTACAAAATTAGGCCAGAGGATCTTCAAAATCTCAATATCGATATCTCAAATGGGTACGTTCTCTCTACGGCGCGTTTCGAGACCGGAAGCTCTCGTAATCGTGCCGCGGCGCAGTTTTGAAAATTGGGTTGCGCATAGTTGACCCCACTAAGGGGCTTGCACAATATAATGGGTTTCATGGAAATGCGTGTAGAACCTGCATTTCGCAAGTGGGCCGCGCACGCGTCTCTATGCTCGAGCGCTCATGGCCACGTGGAGTCATTCCTATTATGGTGGCCGCCGTCGATCGGGGTCGTATCGCACGCGTAATTGCATCTCCTCATGTATGTCCACAGCTACTCCTCGTTGATGCGTGAAGGCTCTTCCCGGTCTTCGCAACCGCGAGCTCTCGCGGGACCAATCGATCACGATTTCTTTCCCTTTTCCGCCATCACGCGTGTCGACCATTTCTATTTCTGAAGCTACCGACTGGAATGAGTAGCGTCATGTATCCGAAGATGTGACATAGCTCCAGCTGCAAGTAAAAGCGCAGAATTGGGTAGCCTGAATGCGTGACACCTTTTGTGTTATTTTACGTCGTACTCCTGCGCGTGGCACGCGCGTGCATTATTACACCTCATCTGCATCGCGAAGCAGAAGGATTGAATGGCGTGCGCCCGACAGATGTTTGATTCCTCTCTTATTTTATTTTTATCTGCCCAACGTATTATGCGCGAGTGTTTATTATTATTATAAGAATATTAATATGCGCAGTCAAAAACCCGATTGTTCGAAAATTGGGTGATTTAGGATATGTCAGGAATTGTGATACGAGAGCCATCATTACGTGGTTTTTGAGTAAATTTCTACAATATAAATTTTTGCATATTTGATCTTGGGGCTATATTCGATTTTCTGTCCCAAATTTATTTTTATTACATATATTACATATTTATTACAAACTTTATCAGATTGATTATTAAATTAAAAATGTGTATATTAAAAATATTTTAACGTCAAAAAATTATTATTGAACATCTCCTTAAAATTACAGGCTGTATTATCCCTCGAAATAACCGTTCGAATCAGTTAAAAGATGTGCATTTTGTTTTACTGTTAACTTCCTCAAACGCTAATGCGTTCTAAGTATGATTCTTGCTCACGCGAGTTCGTTGCGCTTCCGCTCGACCATCTCCTCATAACAACGGATCCTAGAACGAGAAGTCGTTACGGGAGAACGATCTCGTCCCCCGGCAGAGACGCAATGTTCCGACAGGAAGAAAAGCTCATCTCGAAATTCCTGTTTAGCGTGCACAAAGTTTTGCAGCGAAAGTCAGGAGTTCAGCGTCGCGTCGAGGAGGGGTCGACCGCATAATAGAGTCCGCAGACTCCCAGGCTCTGCGGCAGAGAGACGCTGATCCGGTTCCTCGTGAGAAGGAAGGAAGGTGGAACCCGACGTGCATGCAGGGCGAGAGAGGGAAAGGGGAAAAAGACTCCCTGGCCCTGTTCTCTTCGACAATAAACTCGTGCGCGTGTGCTGACGTGCACGGGAATCAAGAAGCATTCGCGAAACGAACATCTGCCGCGGGTGGAGGGCGCGCACTTCCGATTTCTCCCTCTTTGCGAGATGGGAGAAAATTGCTCGCTTCTTAATACCGCGTGATACCGCTGCACAAGGCATCGAAATTACGCGTACGCACGCTATACGTGCGTTTATATTGTTATAATTTTTTTTACTATATCTCTCGGAAGTCCAGCGAACTTTACTCGCCGCCGCGTCGAGCGTTTCGAGATGCATAGAATGCCGCGTTTCTTGCCGTTCATGGATTTTCTAGGCTAATTGAGCGCTGTTCTCTCTCCGCGATATTATCAGGATATCGATAGCTTCGGTGATAAGTGAATATTTTAATGACGGAGAATCGCTCGCGTGATTTATTTCATGTATTCGCGGCTTATAATATATAGATACGTGCGCGAGAATTTGAAAGTTCGGCACGAGCTACTGCGAGACTGGTTTTTCATGGTCCGCGATTCTGGACAATACGTAAGTATTCGCATACGAGTGTAGTCCGTGCGTGATACATCGTGGACGTTAAGCTCGTGCCATCCTCACATAATGTCCTTCCCTGAATACAGCGTGTTTCATTCACTTGTCTCGTCTCGTATGGCCAACATACCGCTACTCCGACGTTAATATATAATCATCTGTCATCTGCTCGAAATATACATAATGATCGAAAATTATCTTTTTAACATATATACAGAGTGTCACGCAATCACCGTATGATATTATATTTTAATATCGTATTCTGAAGATTAATTAGAGTAATAATCATAAATTCTAATAAGATCTAACAAATTTGGCCACGTGATATCACGTAGAATTTGCACATAACTGCATTTAGTAGAAATGATTAAATATGAAGTATTTGAACTAATAAAGTATTATTAATAATTTTAGTAATAATTTTAGTAATAATTTTCTTATTAATAGAATATAAAATGAATATAAAATGAATATAGAATATAAAATGAATTGCTTAAAGTTTGTTTCCGTGGAAAGGATCGAATGCGTGATATCGCAAACGGAAATATAAAAAAACAGCGTATAACATGACAATAATAGAAAGGAAGAATAATAGAAATCTTCCTTTTGCTCACGTATTTCTCGGTACATTCTTGCATACGATGATTATGTCTGAAGCACGCGATAGGTTTTGCGTAAAGTGATTCCACGGTGAAACCCTAATAACCACGGAACCCCCAACAAACCGAAACCATGACCCGTAACCGGATAGATATTATAATAAATGATAGCCCCTTAACTAGGTTCGAACCACGAAAGGTCTTCCTTTCCACGCTCAGATTGCGGAACAGAGAGAGAGATGTCGAAGCGCATTTATACGTTGAAGAACGCCATGAATATTTTTACTTTTTACGCGCATGTGAGGAAATATAATAATTTCGAGATTATCACTACTGAATTTAATATTTCCGAGGAGCATGTAGTTATGAATTGTATAATATAAAATAGATTAAAATAAAATTAATATTTGTTCTATATTACACATCAAATTGGAAGTTCAATATCAAAAATACTATTCTGAGTAAGGAACTAAATTGTTAAAAAACATATGTTTGTGTTTAATAATTTTTAATTTTCGGGATTTTATAAAAGATTTTATTATTTATTATATTATTATAAAATTGTTTATATATTTTTTTCTTAAATTACTAATTATTGTTATTACACTATTGGGCTCAAAAAAGGCGAAAATCCACATTTGTTAATTTGATATTAAGGAGCCATACATTAATGTTTATCTATATTATTATCTATTTATTTATTTTTATACTTCTTTTTAGTTATTTATATTATTTTATATTATATATTACTTATTTATTTATTTGTTATTTTATTATCTTTGGTTTTATTTTAATTTTACTGGACTTTTATTATTTTATGTAACATGACATTAATTGTTACCGATTTGTAAAATTTAACATAATTTGACTAGCTCAACAATTTGACAGTCTCTATCCCGACTTTAAAATTTCATTGAATTTTAATTAATAACCGACACTGAAGATAACTTTATTTCAAATCGAAACGTTTGTTATTGTATAATTTTGTGTATATAATTATATTAGTGGCATTGTAATCTATCTGTATTCGTTTTTGCTCTTTGTTTAGAATATTGTTTTTGAAGAAAACTCAGGAACATTGCTTAGAATATTTGTTGTATTTGATAAAAGATGTAGTTTCGTAAATTTTTTTGAATTTTTCGTTATTATTTGATAATATACAATGCAATGAGAACTTTTGAGAAAGTTAAATAATTTACAAGGAGTTTCTATTGCCGAAGGAACAAAGAGTTATTTCAAATTTTGACCGAAAATACAGGACGAGGTAACGAATATTGGCTTGTATTTTCAACAGCTCAATGATACAATTCGAAATACGCACCGAAAATGATAGAGGGAAGAAAAAAAAAAGACTAGTTGGCAGTTATGCATTGTACGCGGAAATTGCGAGTCGCGGCGGGACATAAATTGAGGTTTATTAAGGTGCCGGAATGTAGCCTTTACCTGATATTATTGCAGACGACGATGCCGCTATAATGATAGCAAACACGGCCTTCTAAATATTATAGTCGCCGGAAACAGCATTCATTCCGACCGTCGAAAGGACGAGAGGGAGAGGAAAGAACGACGCGGGGATCACAAAAATGTCTGGTATTTAGAAGAGGGGGTGGAAGAGGTCCTATTATTAAAAATTCCCATTGTCATTGTTCTCTTGTGAATTTTAAAATTACTAATAATGGTGGCGGGTCGTGGAGAATCCGAGACTTTAATGAACCCGCGGTTCGGAACGGACCTGAAAGGAGCCGCACTTACTCACGCGAGGCGTTTATTTCGGGCTTGTGCGGATGACAAACTCGGCTTAGAACATCCGTTCGAAAATTTAAGGGAATTTCGCGTGATACACACGGCGTGTGTAGAACTGGAGCGTCTCGCACGCGATCCGAAGGGCGAAGTCTTGGCAAGACGATACGCAAGAAGGTACTCCAGATGCCGCGTCGAAGAAAGATCGCATTATAATTTTCTTCTGCAAAACACAACAGTCTGACATCCTTTGAAAATCCGTTTCGACGAAACACGAAGAGATTCGCCGAGGATCCGAATCATTCCGGGCCCCGACGTCGCCAGCGAAAAATCTCAATGCTTGTCTCTGCGAATAAGATGAAATTGGACAATAACTCTCATCTGTTAGCACGAGTCGTCTTTACTGTTCAAGAGATAACAATAATTAGTTTACTAAAAGTGTCTTCATTATTAAAGATTATGTGATAACGCGAGATTTAACTTTGGACATTCATTTCGATATCGTTACGTAACTCCTCGTCGGCGACGCGCCGCCGTTAAAGCAACCGCCACTATTCTTAGCTCGAGCTCTCTCAGTTTCCGTAGTTGAAAAGACATCCGGTGTACAGGACGAAACGCCGACTATTTCGCGTCGGCGTTCGCGATCCCCGCCCCGAATTTCAAGGCTTCACTTTTGTGCCGTTGCTATAGCCTTCTAAATGCCGAGCGTCCCCGCGTTGCACGCAGCGATGCAGGCATTCGCGGATTATAAGGAGTTTCCGGCTGACTCTCCTTCGCTTCGCTCATTCCGCCGGTCATTGTTGCACTGCCACACCGAGTGTGACGACCTGACAACCTCGATCCGGCTTCTTAGCATGCGCCTCGATTACGTTGTCGGACGTGAAGCTGCACGCCGAAGGAGGACACGTCATGTCAACCCGAGTCTCTCCTTCTTCTCCTCGACTGTTGATAAGATGACTAATCGTGCGACTCTATGGTGCATCATGACGAGTTTGTCAGGAAATCGACTCACGTCAACGCAATCCTGCGCGATTAGCGTGACAACGAATGCGAGAGAAAAAGCACTTGCGTGGATATTCGATTCTTAATTGTAAATAACGCTTCTTTATGTAATCTGGTACGAAAGCTTACATTCCAATAGGGTTATTTGATTTATCGTCAATTAATTAATCTTCTTCTTTCATTTTACTCCGAGACTTAAACTATAAATCGGAGTTATATAATGATGCTACAAACAACCGCTCCCTCATTAACCGCCTGCATGGTAAGAAAGCGTTTCTTCTCGCATTCGTAATTCGAATTACCTGCAAATCATGGAGACGTCCGGAAGATTATTCCGAGCGTGAAGCGAGTCTTAATACTATCTTTATCGTAAAATACAGTTTCATATCTTCCTGATTGCAGGAAACCTTCTAGACTTCTGTTCCCTGTGATCCGCGCTTATATGAAATTGCTTTTCATTTTTCTGTCTCTATATATATGAAGAAATTATAGCATTAAAAAATTATTTTTTTTAAAAAAGATTAAAGAAGTCACCAAGTACATACGCCGATGTAAAAAACTGTTTATGTTGAAAAACATCTGTTGTATAAAATTGTTTAAAGAATATTTAAGTGAATAATGTTATTTAACATTTCATAATTTAAAAATGTTTTTCAAAAAGTGTATTGAAATCAGAGAGATCAAAATTGTATCAAATAAAGAGACGAAGATGCGAAAGATATTTAAATATAGTTGAAAAGTTAATAAGAAGACATAAAACATGAATGAAAACGAACTATTTAAATCTTCAAATTCGATTTTTTCTTTTTGTAACATTTTAACAATTTATAGTTAAATACAATTATAATTATGATATATATACAATGTGAACAAGAAGTATATCTCAGTGGAATGAAAAACTTGATTGAAAAAAGAAATAAAGAAGTAACAATATAAAATGAAAGTTCAATCAAGTACGTATCTTCAATCAAATATGATTTATTTCAGATACATTGCAATGTTAGAAAGATTTCAAAGGATTCGATACTCAGAACACTTAGAGTGATACAGACAAATTTTAAATAACCTTTAATGTTTACCAGTTACAAGTTACCATTGTTGATGTCAGAAATCTATTTCCAGAATATTTCCGTTTCGAGAGATCACTGATGTTGTCGTTAGAACTGTCGATGATAAACATAAATACACAGTACAAGTTCTAGAATCGATATAATACATTTACGATATAATAATCGGGAATTGAAACTTTGTTATTGAATTAATTATTTAAAGAGATTTTAAAGAGGCTGCGACTTTAAAGCATTGACATTTTGGCAGTCAGTGGGTACGGAATGACATCGTGTTGAATGACAGATGCGTCGTATCTGAGGCACGACGTAAGTAGGAGGCGACAGGCGTTGACTCACGGAAATCGGTCGAGATCTATGGATCGTGATAGCTCCGAGCTGTAATACAGATCCTCTAAAAGAGGAAGAACGGCGTGTCGTTGCAGAAGCCGGCCTCTGTCGAGACAATGACGTGTCTCGCTTTCGACATGCACCTTCCACGCATTCCAGCGGTCTATTCTTCGGCCACCTTAGAAAAGGAAACCAGTTCACACGCCTTGGGCGAGACAGTTGTGAGCGCGAGTGCCAATTCGCACACGCGCTAAGAAACCGACCGTTACGGAGTGCGTCCTATCGGAATATAAAAAGGACAAATTGATTTCCGAAGCGTTAGCAAATATTTTTATGTTGTACGTCCACAATGAGAAATATTTAAAAATATATTTTCCTTACAAAATAAACGAGGTGTGATAAATGCTTTAATTGCGTTCATTATAGAAGATAATAAGATAAGCTTTCTGTACATCCTTTTTCTACACTTTTCCTTAGTCTTTTATACATTTTTTTTAAATAAAAATGAGTTAGAAGAAGTATCGATTATTTCTAATTTGATGATAGATTCAATGAGACGTTTGACACACACATACATTCTACACTTTTTTCTCCTTTCTTTTTCTTGAATACTTCTTATGACACAAGAGCGTCATGCGTTTCGAATATATTCTTTTCTACTTTCTCGTAGACGTTACGTGTTCTATTGGAACGCTATTCATTCGTACGTAGACGATGATTCACGTGGAAACCCGACGATAGATTATTCACTCAGAGAGTAATAATAGAAAATTTATATTAAGTACTTAATAGGAAGTTCTGTTGCATAATGAATATAATATCATCTTGTAGTAAGTTTATAGAATACGCGAAGAGTTTAGAAAAACCGTCACATCGCATCGTCGCGGTTCGAGATTAATCCTCCCTACTCCTTTTAATTTTCTAATTTTTTTTTACTCTTAAAATATTAAAATAAATTAAGTCGTAAAGTAAAAAGTTAAAGATTGTAATTAAGTATATATGCAATAGAATACATTTAAATAATTACAGAATAATATATACTAATATACACTTATTACTAATTTATATAATATTATTTACTAATTTAAATATTATAAATTATAATTAAAAAATAAGGAAACTCTTTTATATTAAATTATAAAGTAATATCTTGGATTCTTTGAATATTACACGCAACTAAAATGAGAAAATTCTTCTTTACTCTCATTTTTATTTCGATTCTTTGGGGTATTTGTTCATCCACTTCGATAGAAACACCGTGTCAGTTAGGCATTGCATGGTAAAGTGTAAATTGCAGACCATCTCGTGTCGCACGTTCGACTTTTTCCCTTCCTTCTCAACTGGTTGATAAATTTCTACCTTCTGACAGGCGTGTCTCGCCATATGCAAAAAGGGAGGAAACCCGGTTGCACATTCTCTTGCAATGATCGCGCATTCGAGTTGCTTCCTTCTTCCTTAGCCGCGAGGGCTTCGCGAATATCCTTTCGCAACGATCCAAATGGCGCATATGGCACGCGTGTCTGAACTTAGCCTGAATCGTATAGAATTCTGCGAAGCCGCTCCGACATTACTAATTGTACCATAATGAAATTTAATGAGCACTCTCGCGAAATTAAATGCTATAATATCGAAATTAAATGCTATAATCTGAATTTCAAAGCACATAAGCGGAATGTTAAAATTTCATCCTGTAATTAAGTAGCAAGATTTACCCGCATCGCGATAAACTCGAGGATGCTTATTTTATTCTCGGTTTTTTTCCTCTTCTTATTTTCATGTGTTCTAAACAAGAGTCCATCATTCATAACTGATCGTATAAACACGTCATCTACGATTCTATTTTTGAAAACCCACGTCTTGAGATAATGTTTCGAAGGTTTTTGGAACATAGTTTTCGAGCGGATCTGTTTCGGCGGCGTGTGGCGTCGAACGGTTGCAATAATTCTCGACATGAAAGCAGAAAGTGTGCTGGCTTTCCTCAATCTTTTTAAACGAACTTCTCATCATGCGCTGCCGCGTTTTATATTTAGACATTATTTCTTATCCTAACCGTTTGTCTTTCAGTCCGGTTTCGTTTTTCATTTCGCGTGACTAGAAGCGGAAGTAATTGACGGAGGAAAAGAATTAATAGTCTATACATTATTTCTTAATACCGTTAAAAAAATAAGAATACTAACCATTCATTGTCATAAATATTATAACGCCTCCATGAGTTCGGACTTAATTTTTTGTTCTTATATAAAAAAATGTAGTCATTATATCTCAAGATATATAGTTATACTTTATTTTTTGTTGGAAACGATAGATATATTTCAGAAATATTTTAGAACATTATTGTATTTTATTAATTTAAATTTAAATTAATTTCAATGTACAGTCCTAATGTTAATTTTCATGCTTGCATTATGCTTCCATATACGTCAAATCACATCTTTGAAGGACACTCATTAAATAGTTTTTTTTTTCGCAGAACGGTCGAACTTAATCTCATGTTAAAGTGACATTTAGAGGCGCTTTTTATTGTCAGTGTCGTTAAAACTTTAATGAATAATTTGTGATTACAGGAAGGAATCTGTGCATCAACTTGTTTGTGCACATTTAAAATTACGATTCATTAATATCCTTAATTAATACCGCCTACAACCTGAATGACTTTGTATTATCAAGATCATGTTAACCACGCATATAAAATTTCATACAGGGTGATCTGATGAAACAAAAAATATGAATAGTTAATGCGATTTTTGTAATATTCACATCTTTGTAATTGTTACAAATAGAGATAAGTAATAAATTCATACGATTTGCTTGAGACTGTTGCGTGCTTTTTGCCCGAGTCTGTACAACATATGTTGTAAAATACAATAATAGCATCAGAAAGTTAATCAAGATTAATTCACAATGACCTAGTTTATAAGGTGCTCATTATTACATGTTGGCGGAAGTTCCTTGGCACACGAAACAGATCGCCGTGGCTTCTTTCTAAGTTGGCAATTAGCCGTCACCAACGTCGTAGGAAATCGTGGTAATTTGTGGAAACGATCGACCCCGACCGTCATTGTCTCTTTCCCCTATTATATGCGTTCACACGCTTGAGATCTTCGCGATAGAAAACTAATTTGTCGGAAAAATAGCACGAGCCGAATCAAAACTGATATTCACAACAGTTTCTTATCCTAATTTGTTCTGCGATCTAGAGCAACTTCCAATCGAACGTGGGATGCTGAGAATCATCGTCTTATCAAAGATTTTGAATCACGACAGAAAGATTAACGCGAGTCGATTAATGAGGAGTCAATGATCTTGAAACGACAGGATATCCGGCGATAATATCGATACATATTTCGCGTTTTCAGCTACCGGAGACTCGCTAACGAGATCGCACGCCGGCGCGATGCTAATGAGGAAAGAAAAGCGCGTTCCGTTCAAATTTATTCCAGCGGGGAAGCGCCGCAACCTGCTTGGCTGCCGTCGCTCGGCAGGATTTCCAGGCTTACGTCATCTCCTGCTGCGCGTGCAACAGCCATCTTCTTATCAGAACGGTCGCACCTGTATCGTCGTCGAGAATTCACTCGAAAGAATCCGCGAATGTGTATAACCAATGTCAAGCGAGATATGTTCGCCGCGCGCCGTTAAAATTAATTTATGCGATTAAGTCGAATCAATTGCATACAAACTACAACTCACGCAATTAAATTAATGCATTTACTTGGAACGGCTTTCGATCTTCGAGCGACAGAGAAGAGAAGCGCCACAGGGAGAGATAAGAATTTTTATTTTTGCAAATTAATGCGATTTATTTAATTACACATTTATTTAATTACAATATGAATTGCTAATGTAGAAATAATGAATTGTCTCGAATTGCGATAATAATTTTTGTGAATTTTTTTTAAAGGCAAAGATATCTCAAATAAGAATTCACTCTTGCGATAAAGTAGTAACATAAATACAATTATCTTTAAATAGCTAAATATTGTTTTATTTTGAACAGTAGTGTAATTCTTAAGAACGATAAAAATACATCCAGCTGGTTCGTTTCCACAAGAAATTATTATAATGCGTAATTGTGTTATAAAAATTATTATTTTTGCGGTAAATTAACATGTTCCATTCAAAAGTTTTCAATGACAAAATACACGTTGTAATGACATAACAATAACTTAAGATATTAGCACGAAAGTCAAATTTACAATAAATATTATATATATTACAATAAATATTACATATATTATATAAAATAATATCTCAACTAGACTTATATTTAAAAAGCTTACTATACTGAAACAATGACATTAGAAATAGGATCAAGTTGAATATTTGAAATATTACTTTTATTTTTCGAAGCAATCATGGAGAACAATCATGGTTCGAATCTACTTGCAAGATACTTAATCGTTAAATGAAATAATTCTGTATTGATACGAGTTGATTAGAAATAATAATCTCTAATTGAAAAGAAATGTGTAGGAACAGTTGATTGATTTGACATTAGGTATTCGATTAAAAAATTTTGATTTCGCAGGGGCATTTCGATTTTCGATATGTGCACTTGTTTGCCGACGACTGCTACACGCGTTTACATTTCTACGTGCGTGTAACTTCCTGCGGTTACGCATGCTCGAACTCAGGTATTTATAGTTAGCAGCTTCTGCTGCTTGTGCACGACGACCGGAAACGGGTCGATTATATTTAGAGAAAGACTTTGCCGATCGTAGGCTAACAATCCTGCTCGTGGCCGATTGTCATTGCAAAGTGAATGATACTCATCTCGTGAGTGATCCTCATTCATGACACGTGCGGCTGGTGGACACATTAATATGATGATTACAACGTTTCGGAGCGAAGATATCCGTTTGACAACGACACTCGGAGACGCACTTTAGCTAATGAGAAAAACAATTTGCTTTGAAATCCACAGGTATAATTTTTTAATCTTGCAAAATTAACCTGGAAAGTTAATGAGATATGAAAGGTTGAAGTATCAAGTCGATATTTCAATTAGTTCTAGTTAAGAATTAGATACAGATGCGAATTTCAGTGTACAGATGAATATATTAATTTTTAGATAACTGACCTATTTAACTCTCAATCTTTTTCGGGTTGAAACGTATATTTGCGATTGGAGTCGTCAAATAATATGAATCGTTAAAGAACTAGATAAATCCAAGTCTTGATCTAAAGATAAAGATATAAATATTTTTAATAACTACCTTTCCTCTTAACTCGGAACTTTTTTGTAACGTATGTTTATGTAAATTCATCAAATAATATCAATCGTTAAGAAGTAGTTGTTATCCGGTCGTGTACAAAATACAAACGACAGTCAACTAGATTATATTTACGCAAATTGCCTTGTCGACTCACCGCTTTGACCTATGAAATCACGTCGAACAGTTGTGTGCACCTTGTCATCAGTCGGGCCGTTCCGTAATGAGCGCAGGTATATGGCATGATGATGAGCGGAGCAAATGAAGGAATGAGAAGGAGTGATTGCTGGAGAAAAGAAAGCATATAGAAAGAAAGAGAGACAGAGAAGGAGCAAAAGAAGGAGGGAGAAACAGGGGCGAAGGAGAAACGCACGCTCTTTAATTGACTACGGAGATATGCACCCCATCCATAATACATCCGGAGCTTCTAAGCGACCCTAATCGCGGCGAAGAATGCCAAGGTGAGGCCTCCAGCTGCTCTCAAGGCCTCCACGCGTGTCTGTTTGTTCGCGCTGGCTTGGGAACTGTATCGCGCTCCCGATTATAGCGGCGCGAAGAGTACTTGCAGCGATGCATAATGCGTTTTTGCGTGCGCAAGGGCCTGCTGCACGCCCGATATCGGGAGTCGCATCCGAGAGTCGCTCACGCGAGACGATCGCTCGCCCTTTCCTCTTCTACCTTCCTTTTTTCCTATTTCTTTCGTTCTTCGTCTCATCCTCGAGAGCCTCGCGAGCACGCCCAGAGGGTGATGTGATTTCTGCTTGGCACGAGAGTCGGTGGCAAGGAAAATAATCTCGAGCGAAATGACGGGTTACGATATTTTTCTTGTTGCGAGACAATACGCGTATTTTTGTGTTTTAAATCTCACGTTGTGGGCGATAAAAATTATTAGGACGCAAGAAAGATGTTGCAATAGAGTCGAATCGCGAATTTTCATTATCGGGACAACAAGCTTGAGGATTCTGGTAGCGACGAGTCTCGTTCTCGCGGATTCCTTTCCTCTCCATTTCGTTTCCCAAGCTGATCTTTTAGGTCTTTTAGGTTGACCGACTTCCGGCGAGGCTTCTTCGCCCGGCTGAAAGGCTCGCGGGAAGATTTTTGTGGTAACTCACTCTCCCTCTTTCTTTCTTTCCCTTTGACGGCGCCGCGAGCCGATGTCCCACACTGTCATCTGAAACTTCAACTTTGTTGTCTGATGTCGGAAGTATCTCACCCTCTTCCTTTTTGTACCGACCGAATATCCCAAAGCAATCGTGAGAAATCGATTCTTTTTGTCACGTTTCCGCTCTGTCACTTTATTTTGCAATAAGCTTTTCTTTGTACATAATATTCTTTGTACACATTGATAACGTTTCGAGTTATTTTATGTGACGTTTCAGTGAGTCAATTATTTTTTGAAATCTATTTTGACAATGTTGCTTCATATTTTAAAGACGTAAACGATGCTAGGGATAACAAGATTAAACCGAAAAAGAGAAGGATTAAGTGCAGCTTGCGCTTGTTCGAATAATTTCTACGCGCGAGTAAAAAATTTATTAAACGCGTATATCGCCGTACTTTTATCGAATTTATCTAACGAGGGAAGTTTCGTGCGCGCGAATACATTGCAATTTGCGAGAGTTACGGACAAATCGTTGGAGAATGCAACAAAAGTCAGGTCCGATTTCCCGAGCTCGATACTGCTCGGATAATCGTCGGACACGATCGCCACGATCGGTTCGTGGAAGGGCAAACCGCTCGTAATACCCGTGCTTTGTCCCGCGGAAGCTCTTAATTCTGGATCCCGTCAGAGGCTATCGGTAATTACAAGGAAGGAACCGGGAGGAGGTGGAGATAGGGAAAAAAGTTGTGTAAAGAGGGAATCAGGCATCTGCCAACGGTTGCCTCGTATTAACGATGATGAGCCAATGGGAGGAGCACCATGGGCAGAAGAACCATGGGCGCCCTGGATTTTAATCTTCCGGAAGGTTTTCGCACATGCCGCATTCGATCGCGTCGTGACATTTCAAATATATGACTCGTTCTTAATATTCATTCCTGATATTGTTCTTGATTACATGAGTACACGAGTAGAGAAATTTCATTCATTAACATGCAAAGGTAAATTGCTTTCTAAATTAGTCCTATAACTTGTGTGCCTGCCTTCCTTTCTTAATTCAGCCATTTAATCTTGTTTTACTCTTTACCACGAGAAATATAAATCTCACACTCTTGTAACGCGAATCGCATTTTCATTCCATGCAAAGCGAGAGCTATATAATCTTGCTTTACTCGAGAATTTATTATTAAAGTGTAAGAAGAAGAAAAACTATTATTTAAAAATCCATTACGGGGATAATTGTCGACGAAGGGTGAAAAATGAGCCCTTTGAGTGAGCGCCCATGGGCATGGTGTTTCTTCGGGCCATATGGCGTGCAAAACCTGGTCGATTCTAGCTGATGAGGACGAAACCCGATGAAGGATGCTGCCAAGATCGGGGAAGGTCACTTTTTGCAAGCTCACCGACCTCGAAAAACGCGACGAAACGACGGGCGGCGGGCGAAGTGGCACGGCCACCGGATGTGGATCGTGGTGATTCCCTCGATACACGGGACAGCGAACTTTTATCGCGTACGCCTGAAAAAAATTCTTGACGGCAGGAACGTTTTGCGATACAGTTCAGTGAGCCTGCAAATGGGAACATCGTGGACAAAGAGAGCGACGTGAGAAAGGAACGCGTTGATCTTCGACTCTAACGAGAATTTGCCGTAGCATCCTTGTCTTGGAGCGTCTAATTTGACGAATATTAAGTTGAAAAACGCGACTACGAAAAATGTTGACATTCAATCGAGCGACGAGAAATAATAGATGCTTCGAAGTGATTTCATCATTGTTAATTGAATATAGTTGCTAAAAATGAAATTATCGGTTTTCATACGGTTTAGTTAGCAAATTCTACTGGATTCGAATTTTCGAAATTCTTGAGATTTTTTGCACAGGTCGGCTACTCTCGGCCGTTGATCAGAATGAAACGAAAGATCCATCTTTTTCCCGCGCTGCTAGTTTTCACCTCATAGATCGTCTTCAGAAAGCGTAGAGCCGCGCGCCATGCCTCGCTGCCGTTAATTTCCCGTAATAGTTACTCAATAAACGAGAGCGCACGGATCTCCCTAATTACCACACTAGTGGCCGTCCTTAAGCTCGGTTTCATTGATATTATATTCATTCAAAATCAAGCGTACCTAAATATGAATTGAAGAATAAAAGATTTATTAAAAAATGGTGAAAGAGTGGAACGCCTACAAAGGTATATATATATATTTTTTTTTCTAACTATCAAGTATTATAGTATAAAAATTAATGACGAATGAATAACGTAATAAAATTGCGCGAAACTGAAGTTACGCTAATTTGAAAATAATCGAAAGTAAATTGGCTGCTTATTCAGTTCTAAAGATGCCTCTTTCGCGTTTTTTTCATTTGGAGGGAGCTCTTTCAGATCGCAGATTTATTTTAATATCTGTAAATTATGCGAGCGTTGCTACGCTCGTGAATCTCGATTTTACGGTATTGCATAATTATGAAATGAAGTACGTTCTCTCGCCTTTTTTTACAGTAAGGAATATTTCTCGCTGGCCGGAAGCGAGAGTCGTTTGATCCTTCGCGCATGTCGCAGTGGCGGTGATGAAACAAATCGTCATGCATCAAGCGAACTAACATAATGACTTGGCAAAAGGAGTGTTATAAAGAATTAATCAACTTTTTCAGCAGATCTGTTACTGTCACTTTTTTCGATTTCTATAATGTTGATTAATTCCGTTTCATTATTAGTCTACTTGAAAACAGTTGCGTTTCAGCGGATTGTAAATTATATTTTTACTAAGAGAAAGTGAAGATGTAAAAAAAATTCACAAGATGGGAAAATTTAATCTCGATTCTCCAAGTCTCTAAATCTGTAGACATACTATGCTATAGTCGATAACCCGCATAATAGCGAACACGTTAATTATAAAGTCAGACTGATTTGCTCGACATATTCTATCTTCACAGTTTCCTGCGTACTCCTTAAATCTTGCGAGACGTCACGGACGATAAACTCATTAAAATCCAGATGTGCTGCAAAAAGTAAAATTCAGCCAATAAATAATAATGAAAGTTCTAGGGAGAGAAACCGATGCGCTCTCTTCTTCATCTCGTCATCTCTTCCGCTCTCGGAATTCTCGACGGACGACAGGAAATGAGACTCGGCTGAAGAAAAAGGTCAACCAAGACGAATCGACGCGAATTAAGCGCACGATCACACGATCCACCTTCAGAAATCCCGGAACACTATCACACCTCTCGCTGTTGATCGCCGAATGAACATAGGAAAAAAAAATCTCGAGGGCGATTACGAAGGAACGCGACGGAACAAGATGCCGGACTTGTTAATAGCTCGCTTCCGCCTCCCAAAGCTGAAGCTGAAGCTCGCTCGCAGCGCGTTGAAGACCTCATCCTCTCACGGCGAGCGTGCACCAACGCTCTTTCGTTCTTTCCACGAAAGCACACCTCCGCGGCACACTCGATCTGATGACTGGATAAGATGACGGACGACTCGCTTTCGCGGAAACCCGCGTAAGACACCGCGGCTCCTCTGAATTCGCAATCGCCCTATCTACATCGCGCTCTTAACCGTGCAATTTTCGCATTGTGCCAGCTTTCGCAACGTAAATTACCTTGGACTAAAACGGTAGGAAATGTCACCGTCGGTTTTTAACGGCACCACTAACTACAAACTTGTGTAAAGAAGTATACTTAACGAGATAATTACGAGGAAGAGAAGATCCCAGAACATCTCCTTTGATATTCTTGGATATACATTTTACGTAAAAAGATTCCCACGAGGATAGTAATTTTATATTGATTTTTATGGTATTTATAATACTAATTTTGTGGTGGTCATTTTTTACAATTTTATGATAAGTTTCGCGACTGTAACTTTTA
Organism: Crematogaster levior; assembly: GCA_901521435.1. Taxonomy (NCBI): domain Eukaryota; kingdom Metazoa; phylum Arthropoda; class Insecta; order Hymenoptera; family Formicidae; genus Crematogaster; species Crematogaster levior. The sequence goes on along the minus strand of CABEGB010000113.1, from coordinate 305,110 downwards.
CGATGTAATAACCTTATAGGGAAGAGAGAATGCGATGTTTCTCTTTGCCTCTCTTTCCTTCTTGTAGAAGAACGAGCGTTGCGCGAAGGTCCTTAAACCCGGTGACGCGTCCGCCCGCCTTCCTTCGTGAGGAAGGAAAGCGAGATACGCGAGGCTACGTTTCCCATGGCTTGATAAACAGAGGACGCAGAACGAAAAAGGCGATGTATCTCCTCTTCGCCACCACCGCCGCCGTCGTCGTCGCCGGAAACGCTCGTTTTCCAGCGGAGATAGCAAATATCTATTGCGTCGCGCGCGAAGTGGTAGATACTACATGGATATAGCGCTCGCTCTCTTTCTCTTTCTCTCGGACCCGCGGGTTGGCGCTCCCTTAAATAAGGGCGTCGAGATAGCGTGACGAAGGTGCTGGTACCCGGCGCGTAATCGGTCTGCATGTGGTTTTAAACAGATAATAGCGTCGTTACGTACTTTGTTACACTGTTTGCGCATTTGCGCTCGAAAGGGTGAAAGAAGGAGAGAGCGAAGGAGGGGCGTACACCACTCGTGAGAAACGTTTACCTCGTCGTAATTTGCCGGTTGTCATTCCGATCCATGATCTGGTCTTCAGTCACGGAGTTTCTCATGCCGCGTGCATTTCGGCAGGATTTCACGGACGGAGGGACATCTGATTTGATTATCTATTTATACTAATATGTAAAGAGAAAGCCTGTTTTTTTGTTACCGCATAACTCAAAAACTACTGAATCGATTTCCTCCAAATTTTGACACCATGTTCTCATATACACTAGGATGGACATAGACTATATAACATGTCTAAAAATATTTTCATTATGCCAGAAATTGATGTTTTTATTTTTTATCATTTACGGCTGTATTAATCTGTGTAGTACAATGATCGTTAGGCGGCGCGCGGTCTCATCCACCCGCAAGCAGATTATATAAGGAGCCTGTCTCCGGATTTCTGTATTCGCGGATTTATTCGTCGGTTCTATTCGGTTGCCACTATACCTCGAGTACGATCAAATTTATCGAAATCTACTGTTCGTGCTCAAAAAATAACACTTCCAATACGTATAATTCGGTCACACTATTATCTCGGGCGAGACGGAAGATGCTAGTTGAATAATATTTTGCCAATTAGGAGAGATTACCAGGAGACGATTATCAGTTCTATTGGCTGCAAATCTAATTAACTGTCACTGTCATGTGGAATGCGTGCACGAGCTGAAACGGGAGAAAATGAAATGCGCGATTGAAATATGAGTGAGTACGTATCCCCCTTTCGTCGAGCTGCAATTGCATCGACAGACGAACAAGGCCATCGCACGGCCCGCGCCGGTGCATCCATCTGTCATCCATCGACAAGGGCGAGCGTGATGAACAGGGAATAATTTATTACAACGCATCTCTTCAGCTGTGCATTGCGGAGCCCATTATCGCGTCCGAGGAGCTCCTTCATGTATCGCAGAATGTAGCAGCATCTGCAATGCCGTTCTGGTCACGCAAGCTGAGCGATGCGACAACCGCGGCGACAAGGAACATACTCGTGCCGGATGAATTCTGACGCGAGTACAGAAGGAGATTTATAATTCACACGTTGGTTGTCGACATGTTAGTTCCGGCTCAGTATTTTTCAATGAATTTCTCGTGGAATTTCCGTGGATTTTTTCACGGCGAGTATGTTTTCGGTTAAATATCTATTTTTAAATTCCAGTTTAGGAGAAGTCGAATTAAACTGTACTGGAAATACATTGGAGGTAAGAGATATCTGCGCGATTTTATTAAACGTAGCAAAAAATACATCAGTAATAAGATATTACATATACTGTAAAATAGATTTTTAATCATGGAAAGAGATATTTTCGCGTATTGAAAGCAAATATTGTGCGTTTGCACAAATATTAAGGCACACAATGTTTATTATCATCGTAATTTATTGGATTTCGATATGAGACCTAAGTATGCGATCGATGAAGAGCTCTCGATCATGGTGGTCTCTCTGTCTCTTTATCTTTTTTGCTCACTTTTACTTTCGATTTATTTTTGCTTGTAACGCGGTTTATGTTCGAGTTCCTCTCTATCAGCCGGTATCGGTTTACTCGGGCGGCTCTCCTTGTAAACAGGCATGCAACATCGACTCGAGATTCTTTTGTATATGCTCGGCTAAGGCACGCGAATTGTACAGAGTCTTGCAAAAGCATTTGTTCGCAGACTTAACGTTTGATGAAGATACCACGGAGATCTTAAACCTTTTAAAGATGTACAATATTATAACAAAATGGAAAATAAGATCTGAACAGAAAATAAAATCTGCTTTCTCTTTTTTTCTTCACCTAGTTTTATTTAGAATTTTTTCTAAAATTTCTACGAAATACGTTAAGGTTTAAAGAATGCCAAAATTTTCTACGAGTGTATATTTTAAATTATGTAATTCACGTCATATAACTTAAATTGTAATTTAAATCTAAACTTAAGGAAATTTTCCTACGGGAACTGATTTCAGAAAGCGCTGTACCTTCGCGTGCATATGCATAACTCTTTATCTGTGAGCAGGGCTCCGATACGGACGAGTCAGGGGCTCAGGTGACTAACACGGGAGTGACCAACCGGCTGGTAGATCTCTTTAGCATTTCTTCTTAACGATAACCGCAAGTCGAGATGACAAACGTAAATGCGAGGAATCCTCCCCTTTTCCTTTTGGGTTAATTTCAATTATTCATTATTCTTTCTCTACTATTTGGCGAACTACTTGGGCGCACGAGAATGCGTTTGAATTATGCACGCACAAATTACTCCGCCTCCGGCTGAGAGTCCTTCGACTTCAAAAGGCAAAAACTAGACCGTTTTGTGCGATTTTTTATTTATTTTTTTCCACGTCGTTCGTAAGCTTGATTTATCGCGAAATAACGTAGATCACGGACGCAAGAAATGTTATTATCAAAATTTGCAAAGTTTAACTTTGCGTGTAGGCATCGCGTTACGTTGAGCGTTTCCTTTCGTGCGCTACAAAGTGGGCGCGGGAGATAGCACTTCGCAACTCTAGACGTCTAATTTTATCTCGGACGCGAAATCTAGAGTTTGAGAAAAGTTTACGCGATTTAATATCCTGATATGTTCGCAAACTCCTCGCTCCGACGACGACAGACTCAAAGTAATCATTTAAATATCTCATTAATCGTATCCAGAAATCTCGGAAGTATCTTCTCGTAAGACTCGACGCTGACGTCGCCAGACCAGTGATTAGTAACTGTATCTGAATTCGTGCACTTTCTTAAGCAAACGAGGCGTGCAGAGACCCATCATTAACGGGTCGCGAATCACGGTAGTGATCTCGTTGCACGGTACACACACCGCGCTTATCCCGTGCATCTTGATGCAGCGCGAAGAGTCTCGGGTGACCAACCAACATGAGACCTCGATGCTTCGTAGATTTCGCACCCGCACATTCTTACACTCGAGATAACCGACGCTGATGTCATCCGGTCGCAGATGCAGGATTTACCGTCTCGAAGCCGCGCCGCTCGGACCGTTTCCCTTGATAATTCCTGATAGGAGATCTTCCAGACATAATAAAACCTGTTCGCATCATGACCTGAGAACGCGCAATCTACCTTTATCATTGCTAAACAATGACGTTATTCATAGACATATTTTTACATTACGTTTCATCTCTGGTTGTTTGATAAGAAACAACGAATCGTGCAACACCGTTTTAATAGAGATGCGTACCGTAATTGCATTTGGAAATTATTTCGAATTTATTTTACATTTATTTTATATGGCAATTGGAAATTTCAATTACTGTAACTCGCCCGGTGAGAAAACTGGCTCCCTGAGAGCGTTCCTTGATAATTTTATCTTTCCATCGTGTGTGAAAGGTATTCGCGACTGTTAAATATTTACCAATGGATTTAATTGGAATGATAATCCAGTCCGAACGGCGCTGTGAAAGAGGAGGGCCGTTAAATCAATCATGATCCGGTTTCCGAGGCACAAAGATGAACACGTCTCGCTCTCTCGGCGTGGATCAGCCCGACACGCGCAAACGAGAGATTATGAGCTTAGAACTCCCCGTGTTCCAACCAGCAGCGGTGAGAGAAGACTCTCGCGTTCTCGAAATACAGCTGATCGACGAGCGGTCGTTGGTAAGACAAACAGAGACAGGTATGTGGGAGGAGGCTTTGGACGCCGAGAGCCGAGGCAGGAAGACGAAGAAGACGACGACGATGAAGAAGAAGAAGAGGAGAAAGAGAAGAAGAAGAGGCGGTAACGCCCGGCCTCTTTCGCTCGCGCGTTCACTCGCTCGCTCATCGCGCGTTCCTCCGCGCATTATGTACGAACTCGGTGGTCTCGGGTTCCTGAGAACCACGAGAGGCCTCATAACTCCAGGACTCCGTGCCGCACCGTGTGCCACACCTTTCGCACGGCTTTGAAGTCCTCAGCCGGCGCGAGTGCCAGTCTAGCTCGAACGGGCCGCGATTATGCGGCGGAACCGACGGCGCCTGGGGATTTATCGAAGCTGTGTCGCCGAGAGAAAGATTTAGCTAAGCGCAACCCGTCTTCCTTCACGTGTGTGTGGCTTTTTTTTTGGCCGCGGATAATGACGCGAGACGTGGGAGTAAAACGTGGCCTGGTCGTCACATCGTTTTACCATAAATTCTTTCCGACGCGAATACAAGCTATGTTGCACCACAATACAATGTGAAATTTAATGACAGCGCAGAGTAGAGATTTTGATTATTATTATTTTTAATATTGCAATGAAAAAAACTATTCTATTTTCTCCTCAAACTATTTTATTATTATTTTATTAATCCAAGACAGACATTTATTATAATTTTATAAATTATCAATTATATTATAATATTATATTATTAATTATTAATAATATTATTATATAATTATATAAATTATCTTGAAGTAACACAATGCATGAGTGTTAATTTATAATATTATTATTAATTTATAATTTATAATATTACACTGTTACAGAAAAGAATATATATATTATATATATATGGAAATTATATATAATTAAATTAATAAGCTTAAGGAAAAAATTTGATTTTACTCGCACTTCACAGCTTAATATATATCCTAATATCCCATTCGCGTAAAAAGATGCGGAAGTTTTGATATAATCATATTTGTAAATAAATTCGACATAACAGTTTCAACCGTACAACTTTCCCTCAATGTGACTTAGCATATCATCGCCGCGAGCCTTTCGATCATTACATCTTTGAAATGATAGACCTCAGCTACGATAAATCATCGTGAAATTGTGATAGCAACGACACAGATATATACATACATACACACACCTCACGTTTCGAGCTGTTATTAAACAATCTTAGCCACAGTGGTGCGCACTTGATACTTATACCGGGCCACACCTTTCGCACGGTTTTCAAGTCTGACCTCCCGATCTAATGGAAAGTGCAAGCGATTCTCCGGTAGATCTTAAGTGCAATTTGAAGACCGTTCTCTCTTTTCGAGCCGAGCCGAGCGTTCGAGACGCACAGATCTCGAGATAGGGTCGAACTTGTCGACTGAACAGGGAAAACGGTACCATCGATTCGCAACGGTAAAATTCAACGATCGTCGATAATTTAGTCTCAACCTCATCGATTTCTATTACGCGAGGGGTTGAAGGTCGCTGGATCGTCGATTTATTATTCAATACATGATGTACGATCGTGAAATCGCCGCGTCTAATTCTGCGATACGAGAAGAAAATCGATGATCTCTCAGCGTAAGCCCTTTAATCTTCTGAATCGTTAATCTTCAACCCTTAAACGTGAGCGTATTTTAGTACTCGCAAGACAACCGTGGGGCATTTTATTTTGTGAATAAATTTCACTATATTGTTATTCCAGAAATTTCCTAACGATCGGATCCGATCAGCTCATTATGATTAGATTCCGATTGTTAAATAGGTCGATGGTCGATAAATACTCATTATTTAACTTTATTAAGTGGTTATGATATTTTGCGCTTACTCCATGACAAACGGTTATTTGTACATTGTTCGAACTTAAATTAAAGTGTAATTAATAGTGCATCTACATTCTCTTAAATTTTCTACCACCTACGTAGATACGAAATATCCTAAAGAAATCTTGGCATAATTGTATTCTTTTATGTTATTAACGTAATAACTTGTTAGGATTATGAAATTTTTTATATCGTAGTAAGTGTAGGTAGTAAGTATAGGTGAATTAAAGTTTCTGAAAGGCGAATGTAGTTAGAAAAGAAAGTCGCGTCTTGTAAATTTTTCGTCTCAGAATCTTCAATAAAGGTGGAGATAACGCGAAGGGACAAGAACCCTTCCTTAAAATAATGTACGGTTGCGTCCCTGTCTTCTCTAGACGCAAGCCTCTAATTTTCACCGCGATCATTCGGTATATCGAGCTCACATGCGCTCATTAAGAATTCACCGAGGTACGGATTAAGGACCCTCCTGGACGCAAACACCTGGTATCAATTCGCGAAATGGAACTCGAATCACTCGGCGGAGGAACGTAGCGTAGTGCCGAAGGAACTTTGAAGAAAATCTCGGGTAATCACGACGGAGATGAAGAGCAGGTGAACAGGAAAAAGGGGAATGTAATCGAAAGCGAGAATAGGAGCGGCACTCCTTTACTCGTAATTGAGAAGATCTTACTTATAATTGAAGTACTTTTTATTGTGGTTTTATAATGAAACTGCTGAGTTTTTTACTGTGTCATTATAGAAAGAAATTACAGTTTAATTGAGATACTCGAAATAATGTATCAAAGATCTAATATTATAAATAAAAATCTTGTTAATTTAGTCCTTAAAAAATATAAATGACGAAATCAAACTCAAGCTTAAGCTTGAATAAACTTTATTTCAACAAAAAGGAATATTCTGATATTGGCGAGTTGATATTTAATAACCGGAATAAAAGATTGTAATCATCCCTGGATAAGAAAGTCTAGTCACGATATCCTCCTAGGTTCCTAAGAATCATAATCAACATCTAAATCGAAGGAGAAACTATCTTTCGCGGAACTGTGTAATTTAATTTTATTTTCCTACTCAGCTAAAACCTTTTTAAGAAAATTGCAGCTATCTCTAATAATTAATTATTGATGCTACGCAATCGATCATTATGGAGAACTGGATCACCATTACGCGAGATTATGCAGAGAGATATTCACATAGTAGCTCGTTTCCAACACATTCGAAAAAGAAACAAACATCGAAAGTATATTTTTCACGAGCGTCGTAAACGCTGCGTGACGCTCGCTAGTTAATTACAATGCGACCTGCGCGCTGTTTTTAGATAAGATTGGAGGATTCATAAAGAGAGCAATGGGGTCTCAATTACCCACTGTCCATTGATAATCACGATATATCGAGGAGAGAGACTTGCACGTGAACACCTGGTATCGTCGCGAGATACGTAAGATAGAGGTTCGGCTGGTGGTTTCGGAGGAAGGGGGAAGGAACGAGTAAAGTTACAGAGTGGAGAGTAGGGAATGAAGGTCACGTAAGAGAAGCAGTTGATCGTCTTTTATGTAGATGAAGAGAAGCGATAAGATGGAGCGCAGACACGCGAGAAAGAATGAGAGAAACGCCTCTTACCGGAACCAAAAAGTCTTTCGAGTAATTGCAACGCGTCGTTGGTCGACCGGGCGGTTGCGCGCGAGGAATGCAACCCTGAGGAACGGAGCTGCCCGGAGGATACGTCCCTCAAACATGCGAAGACATTGAATACGATCGAGATCGCGCGCACCGATTTTCTCGCCCTTCCTCTCGCTCTCGCCTTCCCCCGCCCTGTCATAAATGACGTCCATTAGAGGCGGAAATTACGCTTCAAGATAAATTAATGTTACATACGCGAGCGTGTTATGCTGGCCATATATATCGGCCGGAAGAATCTGGAAGAAATTTATCGAGGCAGTTCTCCTTAGCAAAGACGTAACTCGATTTAATTCAGGGTGACATTTGACTTTGTTTTTTTTTTAAATCTTGGATTTCTAGAAGAGATCTTTGCTGAGATATAATTCATTGGTCAAGCCAAAAAGTGAATTTCTATTTATCTTCAATTTTTTGAGATAAAGATAATTTTTTTTGTAAAGGTCTCTCTCTCTCTTTCTTTCTCTCCCTTTAATTTTAGCGAACTCTTTCAAGAATATGATGAGACCGCAAAAGGATCGAGACGAAAGGATCGAGCTCGATCGCTGCAAGTGTATTAATCGCGCAGATCGCCAGGAAATAACACGTGTGTGAGGAAGGTATGGGAAAAACTTGATCTCACTTCCGTCGTTCATGGCCCTTAATGAAAGGAACATAAGCGCGGCCGCCTTTTCTTATTCGGTCTATCATTTGTTTTTCTTTGCCTCGCGGTACATAAAATCGCGCCCAAGGCTTTCGCGCCGACTTTAATTATCTATCAGCCAATTAATAACATCCGGAATCTACACGCTCGTGGAAATAATCACAGAGCACTGCTCTTTCGATTTATTTCGCTGCAACAATTCGAAATCAAAAAAGTCGTGCGATATGTCCCGTTTTCATTAATATAAAAATCTCAAAAGGAAATTCTGTTGATAACAGTCTCCTTGAAGTTAAATAAGGAATGTGGGACTGTTTGTTATTATCTGTTCGCATCGTTGAAGCCTACCAACCGCACCGTCGACTAACATTTAATCATTTAATCAACGCCTCTTTCATATCTACTTTCGCGTTTTGACAAATTGTCACTTTGATCACGCGTTTGCAACATGCTTCAATCGCTTTTTGTACGCGCGCAGATCGTTGCTTCCTATGCGTTTCCTCGAGCACGAAATATCTCTTGCCGCGCGATTAATTATAGTCCGCGGGACAATAATAACCGGGATGGATACGTTTTATTTGTCATGGGTCTCACCTTCCTTTTTGGAGCCAGGTTTTTCAAACCACTATTGCAATGTTGCCCATCAAACGAATCGAAGGATGTTCGCGGTTTAGCGAGTCGCACAAAAGATTGGACGTGCATATACACAATGGTCCTCGTTAATAATCACCACGGTGCGGATTGCGAGATCGACTGGCCTCCATTATGTTGCGGATCACTGGGTGGAGTAATTTACTTGGCGCTTTTTGCGCGAACATTGGTTGTAACGAGAAAGAGTGGATAGTAGAAAGAGTGATCGCCGCATCAATTGATCGACCGCAACACGATTTGCTCGACTTCCAAATATATACGCCGACTGTTTTTCAATCAGCCCCTCGTGGTGCTTGAGCGTGCTCCAGACAGATCGCAAAAACACACTTTTGTGAACACCGAGATTTTTTAGGCTGACAGGTCGTGGGAAAACGGACTCTTCTGAAATGTCGATTATTTGATTAAAATCTATACGTCAAAATTAATTGTTCTAATGTATCAAATGCATATGCTTCTTTTGCTTTTTAGAAGCATTTTGTTGCGTTTTGGAGAGAGAATTATTTAAACATTAAAGGAATGAAGCAGGTGAATATTTCTGATTTCCAGATTTACTGGGAAGAAATGAGAGAGAAATTAAACATTGGAATATGTGTGATTCTATATAACTCATGTATCTTTTGCATGTATTGTATAAAAAGGAGGAAGCAATAATATTATTCTTCGCATTCGCCGATGATCCCACCTGTCATCGTCGCACCTGTCTTTCGAGACCACTTGGTGGTAACGTTAATGACCTTTCACAGACTGCTGAATGCACGACATACGGGTGGCAGAGTTTGTTATAATTACAGTTATGCATACATGTCACAACTTTTTACATCGCGACGCATCGTTGTCTTTGTCAGACATATTTAAATCGGGAAATAAATTTGACACGCATGTAACTATCCGCAATTTCATGATTTAACATTTAATTAACAGAAGTGTCAAAAGTTTATTTCGCCAGCCATGTTTAACAAAAATTATAAAGCGTGTTGTAGCTACAACTTTATCGCTATGAGACTTTGACAAAAAAAAGTCAGAAGCTGAAATAACAAGATGTATGAGTCAATGCTATTTTTATAAACTCTATTTTTAAGATAATAGTTGCCAGTTTGGTCGCTGCAACACATTATATAATTTTTGTTAACATTTGATATCTTCTGGAGGTTTCTTTTTTCATTGCGAGCACTTTGAAATGGCGCTTTGTGATTACATTTACTGAATGCAACTGTTTATTATTGTGATAATTGAAAGCGCCTCTGTAAATGCGTCATTTAAATTTTCGCTTAACTCTCGCCTGTCGATGTTGAAATGCGCGTGACACAATCTAGTGCCAATTTGCCGGCAGAATGGTTTGAAGCATTTGTGGCGTGTTGACTGGACTGCGCGCAGCTGTAGTCGTGGACGATTTATTTGTTTATTTACTCAAGCGCTCGAACAAAACTCGTTATGAAATTGTACTTCCGGTTTTAAAGGTCGTCCATGATATAAAAATTAATTGAGGAATCTATTATGAAGCCGGTATTAAGATCGTTTCCACACTCCACCCCCTCCTCGTCATTCACGAGAATTCGTTACATTTCACTCGGTTAATTGTTTATTCAATCAATCTCACAATCATTTGCTTCAATAAATGTGCTGTCTTTGATAATTAACCCACAGCTCAAATTTTCATTATAATTGCTCTTATAATTGTTTTAAATTTGAAAACATTTCGTATTTTTCTTATTCTAAAAAAAGTATATACTTAAAATCATAATTTATGATATTTAATTTATTTTTAAGTGATTAAAATTTAATCTTTCTTGTCAAGCCTGACTCGTCGTTTGCCATTTCCGCGAAAACTCAGCAATTTGCGCAACCAACTCTAATAGAGACTCATCTTCTTCCTTTCAGACGGCACTGTGATCACGAGCGAGGTCCTTCAAGGTTACGACCCAGAGTTCATGGTGGGCTGTTACTTTCCTGCGGAATTCCAGGGCGAATTCGTGACGCAGGTGAACGGAAAGGGCGCCGGAGGCATGGAGGACGAGCCCATTCAGTATTCCACCATTAACATCACCTTCAACGCGATACCGGTGTGGGGCTACTGCCACAAGAGGGTCGGCGACAGTGTGCTGCTAATGGACAGGTCAGTTAACTCGACGAATCATGAGCATTTTCTGCATCGAAGAAAGTGTCGGTTCCACTTATTTGCGGTTAATACGCGAGCGATTAGACAGAGAAGCCGTGTCCGCAAACGGTTCTTGCTCTACAGGAACTATCGTTCAATCGTGAGAATCGAGGTAGCGAGAGCGTATTTAAATTGAGTTTTTTTTCGATACGAAGTTTAATTTTTTTATTTAACATAAGAGAGATAATTGGCGTATCGGACTTTAAGAGCGTAAATGTTTTAACTTAAGGCTTAGTTACAGAAATATCAAATGAGTGAATTTCCGCAATAAATCGTGATCTCCAAAATTTTTAACGCAAAATTATCTGGTTTTTCGAGTTCCGCAAATGAAAATCCGTATCCCGTCCCACTTAAGAAGAAAGTTTATCTCTAAACAACTTCAAAAACCGCCACCCACCGTAGTTTTTAAGATCTTTTTTATATTTAATACTTTTTTTGTATAAAACATATTTTAGAAGATATTGAGACGGAAACTTAGCATCATTAAGCAATATTTAAACTCTTTGGCAAACTTTTTGAATGAACATAGTTGTACATGTGTATCTTTTTTTGGTCTTCATTACTATCTTTAATAATTTATTTCTTTTACCTTATGGTCGACTTTATTTACGGCTCTCACACCCTCCGCCCTGTATAACTGAATTATCGCGTGGCATGAAGCGATAATATTTTCCATCTTTATTAACCTCGAGCGTTAAAATCTCCACGTTGAAGCGTTAAAGTCCTAGAGTCTGCGAAAAACGACTGTTGTGAAAGTTTACAGACGCATAAAAGCTCGAAAGCGCGGCATCGTAAATATCAAAGTTTTGAGTTACCGGCAAGAACGAGAAAGAGCGGAACGTGCATTGCATTCGGAGGATGACGGCACCGAGGTAAGTCGAGATACTCGACTCACAATTAGGAGTAACGGTGTATTCACAGAACGATGCACTTGCAACTAGTATGCCGTCATATCTACGACGTTGTCGCACATGTATTAAATGCAGTTAACGGGGCACAGTGAAAGAACGCGGTACTCGTTGCTATGTGCGTGTCTAATTATGTTAAATCTTTTATATAGTACTTTCTCACATTCTTGTTAACACTTGAAGTGCTCTGGTACATTGCATTGCCGAAGAGTATCTAATGCTAAGATTATATATGAGACTTTCGAATTATGTAGCTATCTCAAGAATTCGTATTTTAATAATAATAATAATAATAATATATATATATATATATATATATATATATATAAAACAATCTTTTATATAGTATTTTATGTTAATATGTGGTATTTTAAATCTTGTACTGTATTTTTAAATTTAAAGTTTTACAGAATTATTTACTTTGATTAATTTGATAGAAAAATTAATTTTCTATTATAACTTTTGGCGAGTTCTATTTTAATAAGATTTTACAATTCTATAAATTTTTTATATATTATCAAAATAAAAAAGTTTAAACAGTAAAGTAAAACAACAATCGGCACGCAATGATAATAATTAATTTTTGTTAAAACTCGAAATTCGACGAAATATTTAGAGTCGTAAGAAAAATGCGCGCCTTTTATCACTTTTCTATCTGCGAATCGCCGCAAGTTTAGACGGGAGAATGTCGACGGCAGAAAGGGATTTGTCTCTTTGGCAGAGTTTTTCCTGCCAAAGAGACAAATTCGTCGACGAAGACGACAGTGGAATATTGTCGTCACGGAAAATGGAAAGGGTGTGAAGGGGTTAAGGTTAAATTAGCCTGCCGATGTGTCTCCGGGGATGCCGCGACGTCTACGACTCGTCTGGAACGAAAATAGCCGGCTCTTGAGATAGCACCAGACGCAGACACTCGAATCACACGAGCTGGGACTAATTCCAGAAAGAGGATGAGAGACGTAAAACGAAAAGGAAATGACGAAACGTGCGTCTCCTCGTCCTAAATCGGTATAACTTCTACATTAACTTTTTGACATTGTACGTTTTCGGCGGAGATCTTGCTCCTATTGAGCTATTACGGAATTAAATACTGAATTCAATTTAAAAACCAAGCGGTTTTGTAAAATTATTTTGCGCTTTCTTTCGAACAAAATCTCGTCTATATACAGGGTGATAATTGAATTATTATCATTTTACAATAAATGAAAATTAATCAAATGTTACTTTGCAAGAAAAATCCATTATTTTTAGCACACACACACACGATACAAGAAATTTAAATTAATAGACTTGTAAAAGCATACAATATAGTATTGATTAATTTTATCCTGTCCACTCAGTACAAAATAACAGTCATTTAGTTTCTGCAAAAAATGTATAGATTTGTAAAACTATAATATAATATTTATTAGTATTTATAATATAATATTTATCTATTTTATTCTGTTCACTTATCAGAAAATAACATAAGCTACTCAGTTTCCGCAACTTTTCGATTGTCATTCTGCATTTTGGAGAAACAAAATGGAAGAAGTAGGTGATAAATAATTGAAAATTGTTCCGCTGTTAAAAAAATTTGATTTTGATATCGTGTCTCATAGAATCTAAATCCTCGTCGCGCCAATCGATAGCTCTCCGAAGCATCTGAACAGTCACGAAGCAATGTGGGTGTTGTCCGGCCAAGTATGCATAAATTGGCATATACACGTGAGAGCCCACCCCTCTTTCTTCTTCTTCTTCTTATTCTTCTCTAGAGACGATCATATACCTCGCGATTCACATTGAATCGTTAACAAGCTATGAATATTTCGAGAAATCATATCTCCGATTATCTCGTTACTTTTCACCGTTTACAATCTAGAAAATCCTTGAATTCCGTCATGCAATTAATCTTAGATCGTAAAAACGTCATACAAATGAGCATAATAAATCGTTTATCTTCCAACAATCATCATACATTTTGACATGATGTGACACATTGTGGTAATTAAATCCGATCATCTACTCGTCGCTAACCAGTTAAATAATTCAGCAGTGACGCGTTGCATAATCTTCCACGAAGGATTTATTGCAGGGACGAATAGAGAATGCCATAAATTTGCCTATAATGACATGTAAATGGCTGTAATCAACAAACTGGTATTATTCTGGGACAGCTCGTTAATTGCTCGAGATTCGATCGCTGCTTAATTGTCCTGTATTTTTCATCCTCGTCGCGCTTAATCGATCTTGCGGTCTTCTCCCCGCGACTTTTATGTCGGAGCAATGTCGTTAAGCGTATATTTAAACGACATTTATGCGCGTCCTGCGAGGATAGCCGTCCAGCTCGTAGTTATTAGCAATACTCTCGGTGTGTAATAATTTGCCGGAGTGACAAGCGACGCGCGTAAAAGCAGAATTCGCGTAAATTGTCTCTCCGAGCGCGCGGTAGCCCATAATGGTTTTGCAGGGCGAGATCACTGTATTTCGCATCCGCCGCGACATAATTTTCTCGCGAGAATTGCCGGCGAGTGCGCGATGAAATATTACAGCAAGTTGGGTCCGCTTAATTGGTTTGCGCGTTCACCAGGATCATGGTATACCGCAGATCCTGCAGTTTATGTCGTCATAAGTACATTAATATTGAGAGAGAAAGAAAGATGCATCATTTAAACGTCTCCGTGTAAAAATTACTTACATCTTACTTTAAGATCGTAAATCCTGTGTATTTGTGAATACGAACTGTTAAAACAGGATGTCATTACCTGTAAGAAGGTACCTAAGAGGTAAAATGTAGAGTCTTTGTTATCTGTATTTATTTTTCCAGATTAAAAATTCATTCCTCGTCCCACGAGGGAAGGCAGGAGGTGATTTTTCTTCGAAAATCGTTATCGATTCTTATCTTGCGGATGATGTTAAAAACCGGTTAAAAGGACAAGGTTCGCTCACCGACGTTCGCTCGTGAAGCGTCCGGTATATAATGTACGCTTATGTGTTTCACGACATAACTCATCGCCATACCTAAGAAACGACATCGACATCGGAAGAGAATATATCGTCGCCGGGGATGCAAGCTCGTGTGAGCTGAATGGGCCCTACCTTTGGTGATCGGACAGAACAGAGGGTCCATTCCTCTTTCTCTCTTTCTCTGTCTTTCTCTCTCACACACACGCACACATTGCATACCATCTTCCACCATTAATCTCCGTGAAGACGGAGGAGTGACTAGCCGAAGGTGGTATAGCCTCTCCTCCAGTTTCCATGTATCCCAACCTTCGTGTTCTCCGAGAGTCGTCGTTGACGACGCGACGAGCGAAACACCCTTCTTCTGGGTTGTCCGCGCCGAGAGAACGACGAGCTGGCACCACACGGCGACTCATTTGTCACTCTAATTGCGTGGCGCAGGTCCCCGGATTCCGTCGCCGTTGACAATTGAATCGGTCATTAATGAAACCGCAACAAACAGACGACTCGCTCGGAAAGTCACTTGCGAGAAACGACGCGACTGTCCGCAAGAAATGCGTTTTTAATGCCACCTCTGATGCCAGTTATTACAGGATGTTAAATAACAGTTTCTTCATGCGAAGTTACATTTTTTTTCCCCTCAGTACCTACAGTTCGTCCGTGAGACGATTCGTTGTCGCTCGTGTGAGGCCAGCTCGTGTGCAGTGCGTGCGCCGTTATGCAAATTCGATTTGAATGCAATACGCGATTTACATTTCGGGTCAGTGGGATATCGCGGTCGAATGATGATGGCAGTTCCACGGAGAGTGAATTCCGATAATGCGTAGACGGTGCAAAATAAAGTGGCGCGTTACAAATAATTGTAAAATACGGAAATAAGTAATAAATGAAAGCGATCAAGTTATCGCGATCTTCCTTCTTATGTCTTAAACTTGTTTTGGCGATTTACATGCCCGTCTGGATTTGTTTTATGCAAATTCTGTCCCTTCGACCGAGTTAAGACAAAAGTTAGCGATGGCGTGTTATTTAATAACGTTCCGCAGGCTATTTATAGCGAAATCTAAGTGTATCTTAGTACCTTGACGTAGTAACCACCCGATTCGGAAATGAGATAAAACGGATTATAAGAAGGAAAAGAAAATAAAGGTGAAAGATAAGAAATACTGCTTGAAACGAAAGTCGATAGGAAAGAAAGTTCAATTTCAGCACAAACTCACACTGAACCTAAATTTTTAACACTTTTGTTTAAACAAAGTGCCTCTTTGGTTCCACTTTCAGAGAAGATTCAGAGAAGAACTGCTCGGGAAATGAACGTGCTGTGCATCTGATTCTTCGCTTTAACGAGTCTTAAGCAATTCGCAGCAGCTGTGCCGCCGGTTAGTGAGAAATTTAGAACGGCATCGTTAGAAACGGGTGTATCGCGGCGAATACTCCGAATTCAGAGTGAGTGTTTGCATGGAATGTTCCGTGTATGGACAAAGCCTATCGTGTGACATTCCAGTTGGCGAATAATGTCTGGAGGGCTCTCGAGATCGCTGTTCTCCCGCTTCGTGCGAGATCCTATATATGGAGTCCGGTGACCACGCGACTGACGCGATAAACGGGCCCAACGGGCCCAACCGGCCCGTTCCCACAGGTTGCATAATATTGTCGGCGCGACAGCTATTGCCTCAGGCAGGTACAATTATACGCGTAGGTATGCGACAACGTTGTAAACTCATTCGCGTGCACTTGCATACGGACGGTCGATTCTTATCCTTGTGTCATTGCACTATTCTGTGCTCACTGGGTCGGAAAATCGATCGGGATACTTATAACGTTATTATGTTATAATGTGTAAAGTCTTTCGTGCTCGTGTAAAGTTGCAAGAAAAGAAATCGTATGTCATATGAGGAGCGGAAGAAAATTCACCGTCGGAGAATTGTTTCAGGATAATTTGAATTATGGATACCAGGATATTTCTTTTTTGTATTGTATATAAATTAGGATCATTATACTAATTTACATATGCATGTGTAGGTACGTATGAAAGAACCGTGTATAAGAGTAGAGGAAAATTTATGACAAAATTATGCGTCAGGATGACTTGAAATATGAATATCTCTCTTTGTTTACGTATTTAAATATTTGAATCATTTTATTAGTTTACATATGTGTATTAAAAAAAGTAAAAGCAGAAAAAAGTTCATTGATCAAGTGCAAGATCGTGAGGATAATTTAAAATATGAATATTTTAGGTCTTCAGTATATGGGGTTGTTATATTAGTTTCTATGTGTAACTTGAACTTTGAACAATATTCCTGAGCACATAAATCCCTCTATAACGCAAATATCCACTTTCGGATGCGCGCCTATGTAGTTACTCTAATAGCTCACAATTATTTAAATCACATCTTCACCGTGATAGCTATTTCGTTGCGCGAACCGTGGTACACACTTGATACTGTTGAACAAATGCCTCCTCCGCAACCACTGTCATTTTCGTAATCGTGTGTGAAAAACCAGTAGATAGCGACCATGATAGCGCGACGCGATGATAAAACGTGCTTCCCTTCTCTCTTTTTCTCTCTCTATGTACTGGTTCTCATATAATCTTGCACAAAACTTGCTCGTTTCTACAAAACGGATTTTCTCAGGCACGTGAACCTTTATCTCATCCACACTTTTTTCTTCATCGCTTTATTTGCTTTTCTTTATCTTCCTTTAAATACCATCTCTCCAAAAATCAATATTTTCAGTCAACTTCGACGATGTCTCCACGTGTGACAAGTTCCCACTTTGAGATAGCGCCAAGAGTTTAAAATTGACCGAGATAAGTTTCGAAAGATCGTCATTCTTTTATGTCTATTTGCGTCTCAAATGGTTTCGAGATATCGCATGTCGCTTCTCCAAGTCGTTGGCATCGCGCAAAACAAGAAGGATTCTTGTCTTTGTTTTTTCTCTCTCTCTCTTTTCTTTTTTCTTTGTACTTGTCATTGTCCACTTCCTGTCCGTCGGGGTAAGCCGAGTGGTAATCACGAGAAACTCGTCACGAGGGTACTAATAGTACTCTAATCGAGACGCTATCGCGTCGTCATTAGTGCTATCTTATGTCGACGTAATTTTATTTCGTGAGAAATTCGTAAATCTCAAGGAAAGGAAGTACACAAATATTAAAATGCTGACGTAAGATCGGATTTTACAAAGGCGGCTCCAGAATCAACGACACTTGCTACGCGTGCAAGATGCCATTCTTCGCATCGTATTTTTTGTGAAAAAAAAAAAAAAATAGTAATTTTCAGTTTTTACAAATAAATCACAAAAAAATAGTAATTTTCAGTTTTTACTGAATATAAATCAATTAATGTATCAAGAGCCTTGAACAAAGTCCCGGATCAATCCGAAATACAATGTTGTAAGTACAATCTTAATTATACAGGCAGAGTACTCGAAAAACTTCTTTCAAATTCCAACACGTTGATCGAAATAAGGAAGCCGAAAGAAGCGGGATTCATGATTCATTATTTTTCGAACTCCTTGTTATTTTTCATCCCTGTAATTAAAGCGCGTTTATTATCATCCTGTTGACGACACAATCAACATTAACGACACATCCGGGATATGTCGGGATATTGTTGTGGTACTTTATGCCTTGTAGTTCGGTTTTCCCCCGGCCGCAATTCAGCCCTTATTGATTTTCCAATTTCCCCATGGTCTCGTGATTGGCGCGACGTAAATTCCGCAAGTAATGTTGCGTTTTCATAAACGTATAAGACGCATAGGGATATTACAGGATATCATAATGATCGTGCAACTTCTACGACTTATAAATCGAGGAAAAGACGTAAATAAAGTTTGAGGAATTGTGTCTCGAAACTTGCAAGTAACGAAACTCCATTTTCCAGTCAGTTTCTTCAGCGAAATCTAGATCTTAATCTCTACACTTGGACGTATCAAAGCGTTTAGCGCTCGTGTCTTAAAAATTGCGACGAAGATGATATCAAATGAAAGACCTTAATTCTTTTCTGTTTGCGCAGCAAAAGATGGAACGTGAGAACACGTGCGTTATAATGGTGCGCAAATTACGAAATTATGATTCTTCTAACGCAATTTATGACATTCGTTTGCTGCAGGTACGACGACAAAGATTGTATACGGTGTTTCCGGCTGCTGCGGAGATCGCGGAACGTTATTGAGGTGTTCTCGGAAGCTCTCAACAGGTGTTACATATATGAGCCGGACGCCTTGGCCTCCTGCGGCACACTGAACTCCACCTCAATCCTGTACCGTAAGTAGAAGTCGGATTTTCCCTCGATAATTTACTCTTGCGGCAGTGACCGCGACCTATGACACACACACACATACACCGAGCTAAGTATCAACTATATTTACGATAATGAATACGACCTCATGCATGAAATGCAGAGCGATCCAGCCGGATAATCTTATCTTTTCCCACGCTTAAACAAGTCAGGTTATTGCTAATGCGAATTTTTTTGTACTTGCCGAGTGAACTTTGATCGTGTGCTACGCTTGCTTGTCGAACAAGTGAAGCGTGGAAAAATGATGTTTTTAATATTATCTCTGTTAAACGAAGAAATAGCAAATAGTAGAATGCACATAAATGTAATATGAAACTGAAATAAGTTACAGGAAGAAATTTGTAACAAAAAAACATGTAGATTCTTTTGTGTCGTCTTCAGTACTTCTTCCGCACCAGAGAGTCTGTATTTTATTTCTGTTAAACGTATTCTGTAAATCTGTAAAACGTGAATTACGTTTATTACAATTTTTCGCGTGCTCTTTCCTCTGAAAAAAAAAAAAAAAAATTATGAGATACGCGATAGGGTAATGCTGTGACAATTAACGCGCCTTTGGTCGAAACAAATTAATTATTCGCATTCTTGCGCATTACTTACTCGCGAAGCGTGCGTAATGTCGTGCTCGAGGAATTCGCGGGCTTCCGGTTTGTCGGACGGACGAATTACGACGTGACCTCCACGCACGCGGAGGATCAAGTTCGGCGTACTCTTCGGCGAATTAGTAGTCTTCGATAATTAGCGTTAATTGACCGCGAAGCGGGAGGAAGCAATGAGGTTGCGTAATGACGGTGCGGGAACAATAGACATCGCGCCGCGCAAAAAAAAAAAAACGCACGACACGCACGTCGTGTGCAGAAACGCACGCGTGAGTTTCTCACGCGTGGGTCAATTAAAACGTTCTTAAGGATGATTGGGCGGTTTGCATAATCGTTTATATGCGTGGAGGGTCCGCGGTGACGAAGACGCGCCGCGAGATTGAAGATGAATTTTAAAATGCAAACTTTAACGTCGCCGAGGATTGGTAAAAATAAAGTTTTCGCGCACAGAAGACATTTATTGACAGAGCAGCCGAAGAATTATAAAGTTTTGCCATTTAATGCATTCTCAAAACGCACAAAATTTTTGCACGTTAACGCATAGCAACACGTTGTTATTATTTCTGTAATGAAGATCGCTCGATTAACATCGATTCCCCGGCTTCCGGTATATTATCACGAGCGTTCACCTGTGGCGGCTCCCAAGAAGCTGAGCACCTGTCTTCGCGACGCAATCGAGACGGTCGATCAGCGGCGAGTCGAGCTTGATTCCGTTCATAATCCCAGTTTCACGCTTTGATCCGTGTCGTTGCACGCGAGAAGCTTTACGGGAACCGAAAACGCGAGCTGGTGGTCCAGCGGAAGAACGTAATCGAACGTCCGTGCGTGAAGCGTTTCAGCGAATCTCTCAGCGTCCTGAAAAAGGATTCAGGAACGGCCTTGGTAAAAAGACCGAATGGACAACGGGCAATCGTCGACGTGTAAAGAATTCGCATCTGGTGAATTTGCTCACGAAAACAACACACTGGTATCGATATCTTTTTCAGCCCGAGGAAGAAGCTGAAGTTAATTGGGGAAAAAAGGATTTACTCGCGATCGAAAAACACGCGGCGATGATTATCTTCTTTCTGAAATGATCTTTCTTTGAAGTTTCCAGTTTTACCCACTTTTATTCTTAATAATAGTTTACCAAGCATGCTGGTTTGTTTTAAATAACAAATATTATAAATATTGTAATTATTAAAAGACATTTCTTTTAATGAAGAAAATATCTGAAAAGGATATTTTTACTTTACAACAATTAATTTTTGGATTATTATTGTATTATATTAATATTATTGTATTAATTATTGTATAACAATTCAACATTTCTTTACACTTCTGACAAATATTCTGAGATTATTCGACAACAAAAGAAACGAATTTGGAAGGGAAAAAAACGCCGAAGAGATTCGAGAAATGACTTCTTGCGTTCCCATCCAATCTTTGTCGTGTTTATTCCTGTTCCTCTTTTTCTTTTCGTCGTGGTACACGCAGCAACCAGTATCGTCAGGTATTCGTCAGAAGCGTGGGAGTGGCCTGTTTCCAAAAGGTCCTTGTCCTAATCGTCCTGTCGTGGTATAAACGAGGGACAACACACACAGTGTTCGCCAATAAAGGAAAAAATATTTTGCGGACTTTTTGGTTTCTCCAAATTATATTGTGCTATTTGGCGTCATCTGAACAAAATGAGTGTGCATTTCCAATTAGATAAAGATGAACTTCGTGATGTGTCAACTTTTTACACAAAAATATGACAAAATCTCAATTCTTTTTTGTATACCATATTTTCATTCATCAGTCTTGCGAATTTATTCGCGAAACAATTTTATTTAAATTGCAAAATATTTCAATCTTTGTGGGAGAACGTTAAATCAAAATATAAAAAATAAAAGAGAAAATAATACTTTGACTTAATACGTAATGCATAATTTATTTTAGCGTAATATGCAACTGCAAATTTTCTATTAAAGAGCTATAAAAAGTACTACAGTAACTTAGCAAAGTTCAGGCAATTTCAAGTGTTCTCTCTTTGGTTTGAAAGCCTCCCTTCAGTTGGAAAGCAATTATGACTTATGCCATTCTATTCCATGTCTCGTAAAAAACCACAACTTCATCATCTTTCTCATAGAACTTCTAAGTTTAGAACGACATCGTAGATCGTACAACAGCTGAAGAACTCGCAGTTAAGAGTTAACTCAATATCGCTTTTTCCTCCATCCTTTCGAGCTGTTTTGCGAGAAATAACCGCGCGCGAGGCAGGTCGAAGACGAGGAAGAGAATCGCGTTTGATCGTTGGTTTCGGTCTCGACAATACGACTGCTCGCAATTACGGGACGACGGAAAGTCGAACAGGAAGAAATACAGAACAGAAACAACATTCGCGATGACGGCCGGATTACTTGCCACGCGAAATACGAGGAAGGGGGAGAGGAGAGAATAAATTTTGTCGAGATAAGTAGAGACGATAGTTGATTCTGGGTTAAAGTCGGTTTGTTTAAACGCGACCGGCTCTGTAATTACATGTGAATCGTAAATTGTCCTTATTATACGGATGGCGAGACAGCGGAGACTTTTTGCTGTACCATCCCTTTTCCTCCCTCGATGGCAAGTTCAATAAGCAGTGTACATGAAGCCTGGAGGGTCTACCATCAAGGCGGTCGAGAGAAAGAACGTTTCGAAGTAAAGTAAATTCTTATTATTTTCTTTTCTCTTCTTTTGTGCAAGTCAGCAGAAAGCGAAAAAAGGAAAGATACTGTTTATTTATAGATTTATTATTTTAACCGCTTGGAACCCAATAATCTTTCTTTGAAGTTATTCCCTTGAGATTTTTGAGAAAAGCTTTGAAACGAAACTGCTGCCAAAGGCAGCCAAAGAAACTTGAAAAAATCATTGAAATATTTGCGAGAGTATATTTATATTTATATAAGTTAATTTATATAAATTAAATCTTGTTTATATATATTCCGTTCAATTTTTAAGGTTCCGTCGTCACGACGAAAAGGAATAGAAAGGATGTTTTCCTTTGTCATTATCGTCATGACGGAAAAACGAAAAAAATGGTTTAAAGATGAGTGAAAGCCGAAAGTTTTTAGGTGAAAACGTGGTGTAGAATTTCAGCTACTTCCTGCTGATAGATCTCTTTGTAGCCCTGAAAAATAGGGATTATCTCGAAAGGATTTTCGTGGCACCTTTACATTTCATCCTTTAATCTCGATTCATAAAAAATCCGATCTTACATGTCCAAACGTGTTCCCTGAAAAAATCAAAATCACTCAAATCGAGCGTGATAAATGCGTAGCACAATGATTGTATTTTATTAATATTGCTCGAGTTCTGTTGTATTCTAATCTCAAATTTTATATATAAATTCTATTATTTATATAATTTATATATAATTATATATATATATATATATATATATATATGGATCTAAAAAATATACATAAAATAGTTCCAATGAATTAATGAGTAAATTATTCTTGATTTTTTTGTAAACAGGAACGAAAGAAATCGACGGTTCAGCGATCCGGAATGAATACTGTCCCATCACTGGTCTTTATCACTTCAAATACAGCGTCAACAATAACTCCGCGATCTCTTTGGAGTGTAACACGTTCTCCTCCGAGTTCAAAAATTGTCCGGATGGATCGGTTTTACATCTAAAATTCAACCGATGTAACTTCGAGGCGCGCGGTAAGTCTTTTTTCCTAGATTTCTCTTCGTGATTACATTAACGTCGTATAACAGAAATACGTATAACGAAAGGTATAACAAATATGTTAACAAGTAATAAATATTTGAGAAACAATTTATATTTCTGAAGAGATTTATTTTTAAACAAATGGAGCAGTAAAGTCAATTGCAATCGATTATTTGATTAAATTAAAGTTTAATGAATAAGCACGTTCACACTATTGTCAGTAAATGAAATGATTAATACTATTAGTTTATTAATTGATTAGTATGATACGAAGCGACAAAGAAATTGCAGCTTTCTTTGAGATTATTGGAATGTATCTCTAATCTTGTTTCAGATCTCATGTACAATTGTTTGGGCAGCTGGCCAGGACCCAATAACTCTAGATATTTTGCACTTTGGGACAGCAAATCCAATAACAGCAGGGTGCGATACAGATGCGGGGTGCGTTACGTAATAAACGATCTTTTATAAGAGAACAATGAAGTGATGCAATTGCTTAATATATTATGAATTTTGAGATCAACACGCATATCTACATGTAAGATTATTAACAGTTCGTGATAAGTGAAACTTCGCAACTTTCAGCTGTATCACATTGATAACAAAAGAGGGAAAACTTACATGGCATTTAGCAGTGACTCGAGCTGCAGGCAAGATTTAGATAATTCAACTAATGGGTACGAGACGTTGATTTTGAGCAAGAGCCTAAATCAGAAACAGATGCCGGAATACGTGAGGACTCATGTTGCCACGTGAGTACACCGACTTCTTGCAATCGTTTAATTTATTGTTAGATAATTTTATCCTATTGGATATAAAATATTTTTTAAATATGTAAAATTACTTTAATTCTATAACAATCGATGTTTCTAATATTAGATTCCCGAAGTGGGCGCAGGGATTGTGGGAGCAGGCCCTGATAGTTAATGGAACTATGACTTTCACCGATCTTAACGGCTACAATAGTTACACCTTCATCACGGTGGAATCAAACGAGGAGACTGGCCGTTATATCGTGTACTCCAAAGATCAATGGTGAGCAATCAATTTGATCGCACAGTTGTTTATACCGAATATACTTTATGGAAAGAAATGTAGAGATAAGCTTATGCTTATCAACTTATATACAAGTTTATATACTTGTATAACATTCCTGTACCTTTAAAACATTATTTTCCTGGTAGCGAAAGTGAAATGATCATTTACTTTTAATTTCAGTGAGCAAACTGTTTTTGTGTGCTTAATGATGAGGCAGCGCAGCGAAAACGTACTGGAGTTTACGTTAGGTATTACTATTATGTTAGGTATATACTTATTTCTTAGATCAACTGTTCCGTATAGTTCTTCATTACGTAGCGATTCTATTGTGGTTATTATTGGTAACGCTTCATCGAGAACTTTAACATAATTCTCTTTTGAAGAATTCTTCAAAAATAAAAATGTCTGGTCTTCAATAAAATCGAAGTATAAAATCTAAATAAATAGAAATAGTTAAATAATAATATAATGTTAGGAATAATAATGTTAGAAATCAAAATATTAATAATCTCGAACATGAGTTTGAGCATAAAAATATAAAAAAATCTTTGTCGTTTTTTTATTAATCTCTATCTATATTATTTTGTTTTTCACGAATCTCCAATATATATGTAGCACAATGATAGAAATAATATCGTACACAGGGATGACGCCGAGCTCAATTTATCAGAGTGGATTGTGCGACGATCCCAATTTTGACCGTCCGGTGTGGATGACTCAAGCACGTAAGTTAAAATACACGTTTTACAACATCTTCATTCTCTATCCTTCTAGATATCTCCATCCTTAATCATGAATTGCATACAAAACGGGCCTAGTTATTTGATGCTTGAATAATTTTTGAAGGTATTGAACGTGTGGTGGAGTCGCCCTGTCCAATCACAGGCCGATACACAGGAATGATAACAGATCTGTCGGGAATGTGTGCCGAATTGAGCAGCAACTGTAACACTCGCGAAATAATGTATTTTAAAGTGAGTGACTGCGAATCCGGGAAGTTGTATGAAGGTATACATAAAATTATAAAAAAGTGTTTAAAAAATTGAAAAATATCATTAGAAACAATTAAAAACAATTAATGGCGAAAAAACATAATTATGCGATTTGACGTAGTTATATACAATTTTTTTAAGTGATTACGATGATATTGTTTTTTGACTTCTGGCCAAATCGATATTCTGACACATTCAATATTTTGATTAAAATTTTTTAAATCAGTCTTATTTAGTTAATTAATCTTATTTCAACCAACTTAATTAGGAAATTTATATTTATAGTTTTTTATAAAGTAAAGTAAATTTATAGTTTTTTGTTTTATAAAACACTTGCTCTTCATTTTTAGAACGGACATATCTATGTTTGGGACAATGGGAGGAGAAAGGCGTGATGTATACTTATACTATGAGAAACGACACTGCTACGAATGAGTGCTTCGTGGGCTTGATCGTCAACGACGAGGAGATATATATCAAGGAAGCCGGTGATCATTGCATACGAAATATAGATCCCAAAACGCAAGGAATGCGTCTTTATAAAAAGGGTAAGCATGGTTACGAAAGCGCTCTTATCAATGACACTTATTGATGCATTCATATTTCTAACGTGAATGATTTCTTGTCATGAATATATTATCACGATGTTATTTAAGGACAATGTTACGGGAATTCGCCGAGTCCTGCGCCAACTCCAATGAGACCGAATCCTCGTAATCCAATAATGAGGATTACGACTCCACGATCAAGAATATCAGGTAGTCAGATAGATCAAGTTAGTCAGATAAATTAATGAAGTTAAATAAATTTTATAATCTATTTTATAATATATATTTTCTATTTATTATTTTTATAATGTATAATTATATTTTCTATAATTTCTTTAGCTAATTTATATTCTATCTGTATTTTAACTGTATTCTATCGACAATTATTTCCTCATGATTTATCGAGATTAATTGAATACTAAATGTTAACTAAATTGTGTGATTTCTTTAATTCGACCGCAGGAGTACCAACAAATACAGTTTCTTCATCATCAGTTCTCTGCAGATCAACTTTTATGCTCTTCGTTGCTGTGATCATCGTGTTTCTCAAGACAGCTTCTCCACTCGAATAATGACACCATTTTCACAAACTTCTTAGTGAGCTAGCTAACGAATGATATATACATTGTTATATACATTGCTGCATTTTTGTTATCCTTGTCTAACAGACAATCGAGACGTAAGCCAGTTATTTATTATGAAAACCGACGTGAAATGATATTGTAAGGAGCGTGAACACATGTATTTCTTATTTCGCGCATTACTCCACGCCGCGTTTTGCGAGATTTTGCTTTTTTCGTAGAATAAATATAAAATAAAAAACTTTTTGATCTGCTCCATTGTGCGAGCACTGACGAACGCACAGGGATTTTTACAAAAAGAGAAAATTTCATGACTGCAGATATTTTTTATCGATATTTAAGACGTGACGGTACATAAAATATTTAGAGCTGTAATTATATCCTGAACTTTTCGAAAAAGTTGTGATTGATCCCTATTGCAAATTATTACTATTTATTTAACTGATTCCAATAGAACAACATAGGCTACAAACTAGGTTTCAATAATCGTTTGGGCACTGCCTTGTAAGATACAGACATTTCCCCCGTGACTGATCACGAAAACCCAAAGAGCCGTCGTTTACGTGCAGATAAATGATAACTTTTTTACGAAGTGATCATCAGAAGTATCGAAATGCGACATAGAAATATAAAACGGTAATCTCGTAATAATTTTGTGATAGTAAATTCAATTTACATCGTACAGATGAAATTTTACAATAATTGACATCAAACTTTTTTTCTGAATCAAATAAGATTTGTCAGATATTCCTTATACTATTTCCTTATACTAGAGTAGTTAAACTGGTGATATCTTTTTTATAATAATAGAAGTAAAATGTCTCTTAAATATCCGTAGGACAGACAACGCGCCATAATGAAAAATAAGTAACTTGATACATAAGAAAGATGAATTACACAGTTCTGTAAGACTGACGTAAAGCTACTATTTTAATATGTATGGTTCAATTTCTAGTTTTTCTTCCTCTCCATTAGAGATAAATGATTCTAAGGTGTAACATTCTCAATATGAAAGAAAGTGTGTTTTTGCGAACAATACATATCAGTAATGTAGAAAATAAAGATTAATAACTCTGTGCTGAGAAAAGTTAGTAACGTGAGTGAAAAAGTGTTGCTTCTGCTTAGAGAGTTAAAATGTATTTTAGCATATTTATATATATAACAAAGAGAAACTTCTATGTGAAAGTCAATATCAATATTCAGAAAAGGTTTGATAAAAACGTAATAATAAAAGACAACCAATTTGTACAAAAGAATCTCATAAAAAATTTTATATACAATTTCATTAAAAAAAAAACTTTTTAATTGCAGCATCGTTGAACACAGATCGAATTTAATACAAAAATGTAATATTTCATAATCGTGTAAAAAGTTGACATGTACATCTGTATTACATTCTAACTTGCTCTCGCATTTAGAATATGAAAAGTGGAAATAGGTGTATATACATATAAACTCGTCAATTATTTATTAGTGTATAATATTGATTGTGAGACAAATTTTAACGAAAAAAAAATATATATATGCAAATATATATATTTGCATATATATATTTACTACACTTTACTTATTAGAATTTGTATAGAAAATTAGTAATCTCTCGACATTTCATCTTTTATCTATCGCTAAAAGTCCGATTTTCCGTTTTTAGTGTTTCTCGGTATTTAATTTGTATTTATATAATATTTAATATAACTAGCGGACAAATTTTGGCTGCGCTCCGATATTCCGTCAGTACTGAAAATTTATGGTGATATAAACTATATAATTTCTCAGTATTGACAGTGAACACAGCCTTAATAATTCCATTCGAAAATGTATAAAAGTTGTATAAAAGAATTAAATATAAGCAATAATAAGATGTATAAGAGGAGTGCGTTATAAAATCTGGTAAGATTTAAGAATGAACTGCAGAAAATTTTAGAAGCGAGCAAATTGCTGTAGTCGAGCAATATGTAATTCGAGATATTATTGTATATCAGGAGCCATACGTAAAAATATTAATTTCAATGAAAAAGCGTATGTATAATAAAGAACTTAATTTCTGCTGTTATTTATATCTGTATTTACGGTATGAAAGCACTCAATTTAAGCAGGATTAGCTGACAAGCCACGAAAAAGCATGTATGTAAATATATAAATATAAGTGACAATAACTGACATTTTTAAGAAGTATTTCGAATCAAGTGAGATATCAGGATGTATGCTCACTGTATTTTATTGTACTAACAAAAGGAAATTTTGTACTTTTACAAGATCCAATATACGTGAGAAAAATAAACATTTATCACCTTTAAGCGCGCCATTTATTCCACAATATTCTTCTAATATCTATGATAAAGAAAGTACTGTCTTACATAATGTATCCGTAATTAACTGTGTGTTCATTTATAAAACTAAAACACAGATAATGAAAGAAGATAAAATGTGACATAGTATAAGTCACAAAGGCAAGAATATTTAGACAATGTCGAGCTTTGTAAATTCAACGTAGTTGGATAGACAAGTGCAAAAATAAAAAAAAGCTTAAAGAATACAAGAATAATCATGACAAAAAATTCGTAATGTCGTAAGTATCAAAATAATTATCACAAATGTATCAAATATTTGATTAGATTAAAATTATACTCTGGATTCACACGACATTAATTTACACCATAAACTCTTTTTCGTATTCCTGGATAATTCTTTTCCGTTCCACCCCCCAGGCATATTTGGAACGGGCATACATGTGCTTCGCTGTCACACGGTGGCAGGGCACAACGTAGGCGACATAATTCTTGGAGATTGCACTTCCCACCGCTATCGCGGCTTTGCAATTCGCCATCCGTGCGACTTCCTCGTACGTGGTGATCGTCCCCGTAGGAATCGCCGTCAGAGATTTCCACACCTTGATCTGGAACTCCGTGCCCTTCATGAGGACGCGAACCAAATGACGCTGGGGGTCGTCGGGACGAAAGATCTTCGCGACGATACTCCCCGTCTTGTTTTTGGTATCCTCCGACGTTCGCGTCAACGGCCACTTGACCTTCAGATCCTTGATAGCTTCCGTCTCGTCGTCGTCGTCGACGAACGTCAAGTACGCTACATCCTCATCGGTGTCGGTCACGGCGATCAGGCACTTTCCGAACGGTGTCTGATGGAACGCGTACAGCAGTTGGAACATCATGTAATTGTTCTTGTACGTGTCCGCCGTCATACCTCGTAACAATACTGTAATCATAATTATGAACTCGGATGCGGATGTAATCGACAAAAGTCTGAGCAACGTCGAAGTGACAACAGGCACCAAGTCGACGTTGGTGCCGATATCTGAAGGACTCCCATCACGTGGTGCACATGATACAAATGAAAGGAGGGATATGATGGCACATGCGCAGAGTCATTTATTTAACAATATACAGAATGATTGAATCTTTTGTTAATGTTTAACATTGCAGTAGTTCTTAAGTTATGAGATGGTAAGATGTTTCATTAAACTTTAAAGAAGTACTCGGGAGAAAATTATTACGCTCGTTGATCAAGATAGTTAAAACAAATAAAAAACGCAAGTTTCCATACAAGATTTCTTCTTCTATTTTGTTTCGTAGAATGCTAGCAAATGTGTAACAGAACTTGTTGTAACGAAGTATGATGATAGATTAACCGCAGCAACCGAACTGAATCTGCCACTTCGTGAGTAATACATTCCATTTGTGGAAGTGGTTACAAAATGATAGATTCCGGTCGGTTTCTGGTTAATCCATAATTTTAGCTTGGCTTCATTGGTAACATATGTAAGTTAACAGTTGATGTCAATCTGCCGAAATCTGTTGAAGCAAGTTGTGCTACATTGTTAATATTTTGTGTGCGTGACAGTTAACACTTCGGTAGATTATAGAAAGAAACTTGTTACAAAGTTGATACTGAAAGCAGAAAGTTACAAGTTATAAGAAATTAGCAAATTTATTTAAAAAAAAAGTGATTTGTTAAATTTGCAACATTCTGTACATGTCATCGATTACATGTTATAAACTAAAAATTAAGAATTATATATAATAGTAGTCAAGATTAGTAATCAAGAATAGTAGTCATATCAGTTAACAATTTTTGTCTATATATATATATTTAAAATACACATTTATATTATATATAATAAATATATATTATATATATATATTTATAGATAAAAATTGTTAATATCTTGACTACTATTATTTTCTACACACACACACACATATATATATATATATATTTGTGTAGAAAAATTTTAATTCTATTTTGATAATACAATAAACACATAATACTAATCAATCATCAATTACAAGACACTGCTTCCAAAGAGTTGTATGCAAATACAACATCTTTGGGACTTTCATGATACATTTTTCATCGAAAACAATGTATTTAAGCTATTATGTTTAGCCTAGGTATTTACAAAATGTACAAAAGTTACAAAAGAGTAGTTACTATGATGTTAAGTAAATAAAAAATTTTACAAAAGTTTTTTTATTTAATGATAAATTGTTTGATGATGGCAGGTGTCGCATTGGTATCGATATGGCACAAAATCCCACGATTTCGGGCGTCATTTAACAACGCCTTCCACATTTGATCTCTCTGCAAAGTAAAAATTTGCTGGTTAATTTAAGCTGATAGAGATACAAAGAATGTATATAAACGCGAGATTCCCGGAATTTAACTTCAGGATTTATCATCCTCTCCATTTACCATGAAGGTATTGAAGTTTCCGCATAATATCAGACTATGTTTAGCCCTTGTGAGAGCCACACAGAGTCTTTGCTTGTCCGACAAAAATCCGATACCGCTACTTCTCACACAGGACATTATTATAATATCTCGCTCTTGACCTTGGAAACCGTCGACCGTATTAACTTCAAAAGTAATTTTCTTCTTTATATTATCTGGTATGGCAAATATCCTGAAAAGTCCACGAATATATCATAAATTTACAGGTTTCTTTCATATTATTGCTTTCGCACATACACGAAACTTACTTTTCGTTTATCTTATTCAATATGAGAGTCCTTTGATTGTTGTAGGGTGTGAGAACTCCGAGAGAAACGGTGTCGCTTGTCGCTTCCCACTTTGCAAACATTAATATGGTAAAAATTATATTAGCCACAAATTCCGCCTCAGTGGTATTGGAGAATTTGTCGTTGTTCTGAGTGAAATCATGATGTAATACTCTGTAGGCGTAAAGTGGGAATTTCATCTTACTTTCGGCGGCGTTTTTCAACCTTCCACCGTAGAAGTACTTATTCGGCCAGTAAGAGATTGCATAATCCATGCGATATTGCGTGTCCAACATTATAATTGGATTGTTCGGTTGAGACGCGAAGACGTTCTGTATCCTTGAAAACACCGATTGATCTAGTCCCAACCTCTTCGCTCGCTGGCTTAGAATAGTTGCGGGCAGTTGATTCGGGTCGCCAACCAGGACCAATGTATTCACTCCCAGCATCAACGGTATCAGAGTTTCCGCTTCACAGCTTTGCGTCGCCTCGTCGACGATGCACACGGATATCCTTTCCTTGTGGCCACCGAAGATCGACTCCATTTGGTTAGTATAGCAGGACGAAAGCGTGCAGGCAATTATATTGGCACCTGTGATAATTACGTTTTCCGACATGCGCTGGTATTTGGCACGATCCTTCGGGTTGAGCTCGTCTAGCGACTTGCCAGACTTGAGCAGCTCGCACCTTGTCGACGCTTCGAATAGCTTGTTCATGAGTGAACTTCTCTTCGTATCGGGCATTTTGCTGTTGGTGCTTTCAAGTTCGGTTTCAAGCGCATTAATACGCGCCTGTAAGATCGCTATATCCTCGACGTTAGTCGAGTTGCCGTTCATTGGTTTTTGCATTTTCGTCATCTTCAGGAGGTATCGTTTTGCCAGCTCTGGCACGGAAATGGCTTTAGCTTTCGGATGCATGGATTCCGTCCGACCAATGCGTACCATGTTAAAACGTTTCTGTTTTAAAGTAGACCTGATGTCTAAGAGTCTCAACACAATCTCGTCGATAGCAGCATTGGATGGTGCGCATATCAGAATTCTCAAGGGTTTCTTGTCTTGGCACTGACCGTATAGTATCTGAGACACTAGATTAACAATAACTTTGGATTTGCCCGTCCCCGGCGGGCCCTGAATGAAGCACAGTTTGGGCTCTTTCTTCAGCACAGCATCCGTTACTCTAAACACAGCCTCCAATTGTTTCGGATTCAAATCATCTTTCGTAACCAACGAAGAAGACGTATAGTGTTCATTTAACGGCGGCAATTGATAGTCCTCGATGTTCGGATTTACAATCAATTTCAACAGGGGTGAGTGAGGAAGATATTGTAATGCCTGTACCATTCTAATACTCGCTCGTAGGTACGTGACTGTGCGGACTCTGTGCACTCTATTCACAGGGATATCGTGATCGAAAGGTCGCGTCAGCAAAGTGTATGTTATCAAAGTATACGGATTTTTAACATAATTCCTTAAATCCCTATTATACTGAGTAAAGTCTGTGATAATCATGTGCTGCATGTTAGTGATGTACCCGAATATCTTGTGAAAGGTTTGCTTGTCGTTGACAGTCGTGGCATACTCGAGATACACCAGATCCCCATAAATGGGATGAGTTTGTTTATTCAAAACGTCTTTATTGACGAGCACCTCGAGCGTCAACGTCGTCAAGAATAAACTGGTCGAAGGTATCGGGGTACGTGTGGTAGAATTCTCAACTATGGAACACATCATGGTCGCGCGTTGCATATTCTTCTGGATCATCCCGAAATCTTTGGTCAGAGTGCACCATATTTCGAGCAACAGGAGAGGCATCGCGACTTGGTAATACTGTTTATAGGAATCGTAGGATAATCTCATAGACTGAAGTTCACTCTCCGGCACTATCGGAGGCTCGCGCTTCAAGTAGAGCTGCTCTTCGAGCCACACGGGATTCCACATGAAAATGTGCAGTAAGAACTCCTCCAGCTTCGGAATCCAATCTGTGTAGATTGCGGGTGCCCTTGTTAATTTGTTCGTGGGTATAGGCGCATCTTTCCAATCCAACTTCTTCAAAGAGTTGCGATGATCGATTTCGTACATCCTCATTTCGAATTTGTCAGAAAAGGATACTCTCTTATTTTTCGTCGATTTTGCTTTCGATTTCACGAGATTCGATTTCAACCTATTCGGTGAGAAATTTTCCTTTTGAACCACGGAACTGCGTTCGATCGACCTATCACGCAATTCTGACATTTTAGCGGATGGATCAGCACTCACGTCGCTTCTTTTTGTGCTGCTACTGCGTTTCTTTTTATTATCATCGGTCGTTTTACCCACTATGCTCTTTTCAGATGCAGTGCTATTATCTAAATGTAATGATTGTTGCAATGATACAGTAATATTGTTTACTGTATTCTTAGAAGCATCCGTTTTGTGATGCGATTTCCATATTTTCTTGTCGGAAGGTGTAGATTTTTTTACTACATTAACTTTATCCATTGATCGCTCTTTAGATTGATCACCACTCGATTTCGGCAACTTTGCAGATTTATCTGCAAGCGATTTAGGAACTAACGGTTCTTGCTCAGCGATGAGAAAATCACCACGATTTTTCAAAGATATTTTAGCTCTCGGTTTAGCAATTCTACGATTAATATTTCGATCGCTTTCTGCGGCAAATTTCTTCTCTTCCGCAGCAATCTTCTTCAATTTCATTTTTCTGTCCTCGACTCTTTTCTTTTTTTCGTCCTTAGAAATTGATAGTTCAGGTTTTGTTTCACTTAGTGATCTGTTAGCCACCGATTTAGATTTCTCTTTGTGGCGCTTTTGTTCGTTACTATAGAAGTTATCATTAAATTTTTCTTTTAATTTCGATATCTTATTTTCTTTTGTTGATCTCGATTGTGAAGGCTCACGTGCTTTTGTTACTTTAACTTTGCTATGAACAGTCCGTTTCCTTCTTGGAGGTAAATGTAATGGTTCGATTACTGGAATCAGTTTCTTGGATGACTTTGCAATGAGTTTTTGTTTCATACTTTCTATTACTACTTGCTTACTTGCATTTATCTCAGTATCTTGTTTCGCATTTGTTTTCTGTTTGCTTTTATCAACAATCTGTTTGCTTTCATCAATCTTTTTTGCAAGATCATTAGAAGGACCGACTTCGTCTACATCCATCGTGTTCACTTCTGTCGTCGGTAAATAAGTATTAATATTAGTATCAACAATCTGTCTGCTTTCATCAATACCTTTCGTAGTAGGCTCGTTAAAGAGACCGACTTTATCTACATCCATCGCATTTACTTCTGTCTGTAAATTAGTATTATAATCTTTTTTCTTTTTAGTTTCAACATCAATGCTTGCACATGGTTTAGGGGATATTTCTTTACTGCAAGGAATCTGGGAGGTACTCGGTATCTCGGACTGTTCGATTATATTTGAGATTTCATCATCCCAAATTCCCAAATCGATCTCATCCTTTATGATCATCACATCCGAAAAAACAGGTTTTATATCCTCGTTAAGTGATCCTAATTGACTTCTGGATAATCGTTCCAACCATGGATTATCCTCATCTTCGCTGTCCGTCAAAATAATAACCTCGTCGTCCACATTTAACAAGCCAATTTTTTCGATATTTAGGTCATCATCATTTACACATTCCTGTTTAATCTCCATTTTATTTTCTGTATTATCTTCATATTTGATATCGAACAATTGGGAGTATGGAAACACCCCTTCCTCTTCATCACTCAGATCAACAACATCGATAAGAGAGAATCGCGTTTTTGGTTTATGTTTTGATTTCTTTAGTTTAATCAGCGATTTATCATGGATTGTACCGTTTTTAACAGCTATGTGCGATTCTTCATCGTCTGTTATTTGTAGTTCATTTTCCTGTTTCATGATTTGATCATCCGCATGTTCAAAATTTGATTTCTTTGCGAAGTGTGCATCATCTTGTTTATCAATGCTATTCGATATTTTTCTTGTACGATTTTTACTCATATCTCTATTAACGTTATCATCACTGTCATTCTCAATACTAGAAACATCCATTCTCTCATCAAAGTTCGCTTTATTATTGTCATTTGGACATTTTGCAGATTTAAGATTTTGATTTACAGTATCCTTTTGTTTTGTTTTTTTTGTTAGCGACGCATGAATTATTTCAATATCACTTTCTGTGTTCATATTTGTAGTACTGTATCTAGTTTCTACTAAATTATTAGTACTGTTGCTATTGTGCGGACTCTGATTGTCATGAAATAAATTAGAATTAACTTCTGCAACAAAAATTTAATTAATTAAAACATTTATATCACAGAACAAATTTAGTATTACTTTTTCACTCGCTTATTGCTCAGAAAGTAGGGCTTTACCTTTTGAAGGATTAACACTAGAGTCATGTTCATTATAACACGTAACTTTTGGTATTTTATTAGGCACTGCCATATCATGATCTAAATTAGGTATGCATCTTTTTCCATTATTTATAGAAGAGACAGAAGGTACGTTTTCTTGTAGTGTATTGTTATTTAAAATTATCTCAGATGAGATGATAATGTCTTGTTCATCAAGGATGGGTGACTACAAAAAATTTGATGAATAAAGATTTTATGATAAAAATATTAAATTTCTACAAGAAAAATTAGATACTGCTCTGAAAACATCCTACCTTAATGAGGCAAACTTTATAAATATACCGTTTCTCTCTGCTTGACTCAAACGTAGTTGGACAGCCTATTCCAATAATATCATTCTCATATAACTTGATCATTTGAAGAGACTGTTTTGCCTCGCCATTGATATATATACCATTTGAACTCTAAATAACAATCAGAAGTTAATATGATATTTGAGACTTTCGCTTTATAAAGTTTGATTTCTGGGAACCATATAAATTTTTTGTCTGTTCTGAAGTTTCATGAACATTTCAATGGGATTTCAAAGGTACAATTTAATACAGTATCAGATTGTTCTTTCCTTATGAAGTAAACTGAAATGTTCATCAAACATCAGAATCGGATAAAGAAATTTGCTTCAACCCGGAAGTCGAATCTAAAAGTTAATATCATTCAACTTACAAATACATCGGTATTGCTATGACTTCTTATACGTACCCGTAAGTCCGTAACATATAAATTTTCACTGTCTCGCAGAAAAATACAATGTCTACGAGATACAAATAGACTAACGCAAACAATATCATTTTCCCTTCCTCTACCACAGGTGTACTGAAAAAAACAAAATTTAAACATAGTGTGTGACACATACATATGAAAACATTGTTAAGCTTTTTTTCATAAAAAAAGTTTTCTTTAAGACTTTATTTTTAAATTGCACTGATAAACATTTTAATTGTATTTAAAAAATCTTATGTAGTAGTAAACATGTAAGTTTATCATAATTAAAAAGTTATACTCCTTAACAGGTATCGTATGTAACAAATAAATAAATTGCCACAATAATGTGTTATATCACACCTTATAATGAATTTTCTTTATATTATTTATATATTAAACAACTAACTGAGTTGAGATGAATCGTGGGCACTTTGACTGCATGATTCTTTGTTCTTTGGTCTTAAAATATCTCAGTATTATATATCAGTTGTTACAATAAATAAATAAATAAATAAATAAATATATATATATATATATATATATATACACACACATATATATGAGTCTGATAATTCTACCCATGTAGAAGAAGCATGACATTATTGATCATCAAGGGAAAGGGGTTAAGTTAATCGGAATCGCAGTTATCTCTAACATAAATAAGATTGCTTACAGATCGATTGCGCTCGTTGAGCATGAAACACGTGTAGTCCTCTTCGTACATTCGTTCCAGTATGAAATCCATCTCTGTAAAAGACTCAGGTGCGAGGAAAACTGGTTTCTTATTTTCCCTCTTTTTTTTCGCATGCGGCACTTAAGATAAGCCCATTAGCCTAGTATGTGCCGATGCGCAACGGCACGGCATGTCTCATGCGTGTTCTCTCAATCTCTCGTCTCGGAATTTCGACAGAGATCGAGGAGATCGTCAAATTTCTGCAACGCACAATACAAAATTCAACTAAAAATTATAATTTCAAGAACAATTTTACCAGCTGCCGTTGTTTACACATGTCAAAGCGGCATTCAGCGTACGTGCTGTTTCGCTTAACTCGATTTCTTGCGCATGCGCAGTGGCAGTACAGTGGCGTATGCGTATACGCGAGACCCCTCGGACGCGAAATTCTCGGCAGATATTTCGGTGATCCAGCAGCTGACAAGGGAACACCCACGAAGTGATCGGTTTTAGGGAATTGTATATATTTTTGAAAAGTATTCGTCGAGACAAATCAACGGTATATTACCATCTGAGACAAGATCAAAGGTCAAAAGTTGGAGGGTCCAACTTCGGGCAAAATTCAAAATTTGAATTGACTGTTTTCTTTTTTATTCAACATCAAGAGTAGATTTCAAATATGATATATTATATTAACACAGTGTTTTGAACTTTAAATCAAGTTATTCGCGCAAAACAGTCAAATTTTGAATTCTGAATTTGCCCAAAGTTGGGCAAATAAGTCACGAAATGAGTAAATAGTAAAGCGAGGAGATAAATATCACTATTATATATTTAAAAAAACGTTACTAACTCAGAGGAAATTAAAATTTTCAGATAATTTATTTTCAGATAATTCTTGGAATTTGATTTAGGGGCGCATGAATCCCATTTTTTAAAACTAAATCTATTGAGATCAAAAGAGATCGCCGCACATGCTGAAAAAATTGTAAAGCCGCTCAATGCTTTATTTTAGTGTTAAGCGGCACCTCGTGACCGAAAACATGTGTCACTATTGGTCTATTCGGTCACGTGACGTTGTTTGACGCTGAAATATCGAACGTCAGTATGAAAAAGCAAGAAGGCGGGAAACTATGGTCAAAACTTTCGACTGAATATCTCGTTAGAAAAAATAAAGTCGATAATCAGTGAACTCTATACATGCTGAAATGAGTGTGTCTATTATAAACCTTAATTATATGAAATATGAAAATTATATGAACATTTGGCGTGTTAATATAATATCAGAATTGAAAATAATATTTTGTATTAAAAAAAACGGAATAAAATAAATTTTATATAGATAATCTCAAGGGAACATTTGTGCTATGATCACAACTATTGATCCCTTTGGGGTCAAATTAAACCCAGAGATTTTTATGGGTTTTAAAGGAATTTGAGATAAAAGGAACAACAGAGTGTGATTACGAGGAGGACGCACAGCCACACTGTCTTGCAGGCACAAGTACAGTCAGACGTGAGTCGAACACACTTGTCAATGGCTCACGATATGGGTGTCACCGTCTAAAAATAGAAACTACGGTTTGAGTTCAAGGAACGCCTTTTACTCAGGATCAAACCTTGTGCGAGCCCTTATCGGGCGGGAAAGTGAATAAAGGGTCATATCTTAAAATAATAAAAATTTTATTTTGATTTAAATTTACTTTATTTGATCATTAATTACAACGAGAAGTGAGAAAGAGAAAACGAAAAGTATCTCAATATTGTACTAACCGGTTATTAAGTAAGGTCCATGGAAGATTATTTAAACTTTCTCCAGTTTCATAAGGATTTGAGTACCTCAGGTATCGAAACCTTAAGGGGGCCCTGCGCTAATCGCCGAGCTCGCCGGTTCCATAAATTTCGTGCCCGTTTGGCGACCGCTCGAGACCGTCGTCTTTTTCTAATAAGCGGGGGATCTACTAAAATTTTAATTTACTCTATTGGGTGATCAAATAGGTTGCTTCAACTTGCTCGAGACTCGTCAGGGATAAATTATTTTAGTTGATTGTATGATTAATTAATAGGGCTTTCACCAACTCGGAGCGAGAGTAAACTCGTTGCGAGTTAGTGTGTCGAAGACTAATCCGAAACAGCAGAATCGCTGCGAATTAGTACGCTGAAAGCTAACCCGAAACTGCAAACAAAACTGCAGTGAGTTAGTTTGTCGTCAACCAAAACAAATCCGCGGGATGTCGGAGCTTGTCGATTCCTTTCTTATGGGAAAGAAACGCGATGAGTGAGTTTTGAGACTTACTTGTTGAGATGGACTGATCAAAATAAAACTCCGGAATCTATCTAGTCCCTTGAATCCCGGGTATGCTCTCTGTGGTAGATAGGAAATTTTCTCTTTGTCTCTGGCACAGAAGATGTGATTTCACAAACTCAGAATGTAGACAGAGCTTAATTGGTTTCGCATCTCAACAACCAAATCAAGAATGAGAGGACAGTGAACTAAGATAATATTGAATAATACTGCGCGTCAGTCCCGCTATGTTCCGGTCTATATAGGAGTTCGACAGAATGTATTCAACGGAATGTATTTGACCTAA
This sequence comes from Crematogaster levior, assembly GCA_901521435.1. Taxonomy (NCBI): domain Eukaryota; kingdom Metazoa; phylum Arthropoda; class Insecta; order Hymenoptera; family Formicidae; genus Crematogaster; species Crematogaster levior. The sequence continues at coordinate 265,024 of CABEGB010000113.1, read as the reverse complement.
GGTTGCGATTAGTGACGTGTTCCACGATGCTTATTAACATTTGGTTGATGAACTTAGGAACACCGTCAGGTTGATAATTTTTTATTGTCGGTAAACTAGACAATAAATCGTTGTTGCTGACTTATGGCATGATTTCCGGATTTGCTCATTGATGAGCTTCATGAGTAAGTCTATACCCTCCTGTTTCATTCGTGTTATCATTCCTTCCGACGGTGGATAACGTGAATTATAGATAATTGTGGATTAGTTCGTATATGACAGGTAAAGTAAAGTCTTATTACGACCGAAGGGGGGTTCGTTGGAATCACTTCTAAAGTCGAGACAACTCGAGAACCAATGTTCCACGGAAGTCTCTTCCTTTTACACACGACGTTAACACTTAAAGGACTGGCAGAGAATCGGCCCTGCGCCCTGAAATTGAACGCCTTATATACTAAAACTTGTAGGCAGAGGGGTACTTGCGGTGTGTGGGAAGAAGTAGCGAAATTCTATCTTAACGTGACTCACAAAGAGATGCCGCGTCGAGAGAATCATATTACAAAGGATTTGCCGCATCAAAGATTGTTATGACTACGATTTACGAAGAGATGCCGCATCTTCGAGACTTCATCTTATAATTCATCGATGACTCATTGGTGACTCATCGGTGAATCATAATTACATCATCCTTTGTGGAAGATCGCTACGAGTCCATATATGGTAATGTTTCACGCTTTCATTACCATATAAGGTAATGCTATAACTGGCGGTATTAAATCTTAGACACGGGAAAGTCGCCGCCTTGTGGCCACCTAGTGGCGGTGTCCGAACTAAAACTCGGCGGCTCGTTGCGCCCAGCGGCGACGTATGTGCGGTCGTGTAAACTGTCCGCCACACAGTCAAACAACGAATTAAAATCATCTTTCAATTTTTGATCGGTTTGATGTTTGGTAAATTGAATAAAGAATTTATTGCGAAAAATATTACCTCAGCCAGAATTCGAACCTGGAACTCCCCCATTCTGTGCGGGCGTCATACTAATTCGACCACCAAGGCATGTGATAATATTTATCGCAATAACCGATACACTTAGTGCGAGCTTATTATTTAAGCAGCGCCTCTAGTGGGGAACATCATCCTTTTAAGTCAGTGGTGGGATACAATTTTGAAAATAGTCTTTTCTTTGCCAGTAATTAAGATAACACATGATAAGGCATTATTTGACAGGCACTTAGTGCGAGTTTATTATTTAAGCAGCGCCTCTAGTGGGGAACACCATCCTTTTAAGTCAGTGGTGGGATACAACTTTGAAAAAAAGTTCTTTTTTTCGCCAGTAATTAAGATAACACATGATAAGGCATTATTTGACAGGCAAACTGGCTACGTGAAGGCTTTTCAAGCAATCAATAAATGATCTGCGCGCCGAACATGGATTGTCAGCCTAACGCAGTCAAACAACGAATTAAAATAATCTTTCGATTTTAATCGTTTTGAATGTTTGGTAAATTGAATTTATTGCGAAAAATATTACCTCAGCCAGGATTCGAACCTGGAACTCCCCCATTCTATGCGGGCGTCATACCAATTCGACCACCAAGGCATGTGATAATATTTATCGCAATAACCGATACACTTAGGGCGGTATTCATAGTCGAAACTTATTTATAAGATCATCTTAAGTTTAGACTTAAGACGTCCTCTAGTTTCATAGTTGACTAATAAGCAAAAACTTGGGTAATTCTCAAGGCGTGACTTGACCAAAACGATCTATTATCTAAATTACTAGCGAAGAAAAAACTATTTTCAAAGTTGTATCCCACCACTGACTTAAAAGGATGGTGTTCCCCACTAGAGTCGTTGCGTAAATGATAAGCTCGCACTATGGCCCGTATTCATAGTCGAGTCTTAAGTGTATACTTAAGGCAATCTTGATCAAGTCAGTCTTATTTAATCAAGACCATCTTAAGATCAGTAGATTTCATAGTCGTGAAATAAGACGTCTCTGCGAAGAAGATCTCGCTCAAGTAAGTCTTATTTGATTTAAGATCGACTTGAGGAAGATGTGCTGAAGTCCGTGCTTATTTTCGAATCAGCTGTTTCCGTAAGATTTCCGTTAGATCATCCAATAGAAACATTGTATTCAAGATGCAGTTTTATACCATTACACAGATTTATACCATCTTGTGTTACATTAGCCATGTTCTGTGATCAGCTGCGTTCTGCGGTCTGTTTGTTTTTCTCCGTACTAGTGTAATAAATTAAAGTAAAATAAATAAATATTTATCTCATTTTGATTACGCAACACCATTATTTGTAGTGAGTAACATTATCTGTAGTATTTTTCACATTCTGTGAAATAAATAAATATAATAAACAAATAATATATATATATATATATATACAGGGTGTCCCATTATAAAACATCCAGTCGAATATTTCGAAAACCAAGCCCGGGAGAGAAAAATTTTTCAGACAAAAGTTATTTGGTTTCGAGGGGCCCATAAGATGATACCATTGGTTTGACCTTGAAGAATTATTTGAAAGTTACATGAAAGTCACCTCAATTTTTTTAAATGGCATCCCCTATTTTTTATTGCATATTCTTGTAGCTTATCTCGAGACCTTTCCAAAACACTATAAATAAATGTTTTTTCGTTAAATATTTTCCGAGTTATAAGGCTTGAAATAATTTCTTAATTTTACATAAACTATAAAATATCTCGTAAAATATTCACTTTTCGATGATCTTACCTCAATACTTTTATGCACAGAATAATGAGAGAAATCAATTGGTGTAAAGAAAACACATAGTTGTTTTTAAGAAAAAATGTGCAATTTGTAATTAACAATTACATATATTTTCTTAAAAACAACTATGTATTTTCTTGACACCAATTGGTTCCTCTCATTATTCTGTGCATAAAAGTATTGAGGTCATCGAAAAGTAAATATTTTACGAGATATTTTACAGTTTATGTAAAATTATGAAATTATTTCAAGCTTTATAACTCGGAAAATACTTAATAAAAAAATACTTTATTATAGTGTTTTGGAAAGCTCTTGAAGTCAGCTACAAGAATATGTAATAAAAAATAGGGGATGCCATTTAAAAAAATTGAGGTGACTTTCATGTAACTTTCAAATAATTCTTCAAGGTCAAACCAATGGTATCATCTTATGGGCCCCTCGAAACCAAATAACTTTTGTCTGAAAAATTTTTCTCTCCCGGGCTTGGTTTTCGAAATATTCGACTGGATGTTTTATAATGGGACACCCTGTATATATATATATATATTAAAATTTTATCCTACATATTTTATTACATAATAACTTATGAATTATATACCTGAAAACTGCTTGTTGCATAAAAGTGTAGACAAATTAACAATTGACATAATGGGGAAATAGGAAGATCACGGTTATTATTACGTACAAGTGCATTTTCTATTTTAGATAGAATTCCATATACAACAGAATCTTTATTAAATCAAAAACGTCTTTTGAATTCTCGATTGTTATAAAATTCAAATGGATCAATTCAATCTCTTATATATCTTTTTGGAGCTCGTGCATAATCTTTATCATCACTAGAATCAATTTCATAAATTTCTTCTAAATCAATATTTCTTATATTTTCTATTTTCATCTTAAAGGAAAACACAATTTTTCACATCGGTATTTGAAATTACAAATTCCATCACGTAAATTAATGTCTAAACTGTACTTATAAATCAGACAAGATTATCTTAAGTCTACTTTTGACTCGACTTGAATTTTGGATTTATTTATTTATTATGGATTTTGTCTGGTAACCATTATAACTTTGTTCGTGCAAACTGTCACTCCACTGTTCGCCGCGATGATAACTGCACGCAACGCGAAGACGGTCACATAACGCACAGCTAATCAGCATCGCGGAAAAGAGGCAACAATTTGCTTAAGTCATCCTCTGACACGACTTGGCGAAGATCGTCTTATTTGCCAATATATATGTCAAATAAGACGATCTTAAACGACTATGAAATAACAACCAATAAGAACATCTTAAGTCTATACTTATGTCGAATAAGAAACGTTTATGAAAAACATTAAGGCGTTCTGAAATAAGATCGTTTTGGTCAAGTCACGCCTTGAGAATTACCCAAGTTTTTGCTTATTAGTCAACTATGAAACTAGAGGACGTCTTAAGTCTAAACTTAAGATGATCTTATAAATAAGTTTCGACTATGAATACCGCCCTAAGTGTATCGGTTATTGCGATAAATATTATCACATGCCTTGGTGGTCAAATTGGTATGACGCCCGCACGGAATGGGGGAGTTCCAGATTCGAATCCTGGCTGAGGTAATATTTTTCACAATAAATTCTTTATTCAATTTACCAAACATTCAAAACGATTAAAATCAAAAGATGATTTTAATTCGTTGTTTGACTGCGTTAGGCTGACAATCCATGTTCGACCCGCAGATCATTTATTGTTTGCCTGAAAAGCCTTCACGTGGCCAGTTTGCCTGTCAAATAATACTTTATCATGTCTTATTATGTAGGGTTTTGGAAAGCTTTCAAGGTATGCTACAAGAATATGTAATGATAAATACTTAGGGAGTTTTATTTAAAAAATTCAAAGTGATTTTTGTGATCTTGACGGTGCTATTCAAGGTCATACTAATATTACTACGTAATGCATAACTTAAAGCCTTTTTTAAAAACTTTTGTATTAACCATTTTTGTCAGAAATGCTTATTTTTCAAGATATTTATGGTACCGGGACTTTTTATACGCCATGTACATTATAAGATGTAAAAAAAGTATTTTGCTCGTAATTCGTAATTACATTTAAATAAAAATTCAAATATACTTATTTAAATTTATATGTTGTGCACATATTGCTTAGAGACACAAAAATATAACGACTTTTAGCATTACGAAATTAATCTTAGACTTTTCCAAGAACTGAGAATATTTAAATTATTTTCGGTGCAATACGTTTTGTTATGTTTGCAAGAGTTGCATCTTTAATTTTTTTAGAAAAATTTATTTACTTTAAGGAGTTAAGCTAGCATTGACAGAAACTAGGTCGACATGTCTATTTCTCTATCCTATATAGAATATTATATAGAAAATATTATATAGAGGAATTATATTTTTTTATTGAGGATACATGAAAGTTGTTGATATCGATAGCATGAAAGAAAAACGAAATGGTAATTTTATATACGTGTCTCTTTATACATATGTGTCTTTCATTTCAAAACAGCTATAATTCATATCTTAGTTTACAAATTAATACTTTACAAATCTATTTACATCATTGCTTTCAAATAGGAAAATTAAAATTAAATTCAGTAATTAAATACATCATAATGTTTAAGAATTAATTTAACTTTTGAAGTTGAATTTACGTGGCTGCACGCGCAAAATTAGCTGCAGTAATTAGACTGTAAATAGATTATCCGGCTAAAGTTCAGGCATGTTCAGAATCTACATGATTGGAGCAAATATTATCAATTATAACAATCATAAGAAAAGAAAGGCCAATTTGTATAATAACGAGCAAAACATGGATGACTTACAAGATTTAATCTAATACTTCATGATAATTACATGAGAATAACAATGACAATTACGGCTGCGCATCTTATTCCGTAAGTACAAAAACATGATACGTACAGTTTCATTGCATACCGTGTTGTTATTCCTCTTTTATGTACATACAATACAGCGAAATTTGTTTTTAAATATTTAGAAGACATCCGATTCTTATACGTTATGACTCCACAACCATGGACTGCCTTTTTGATGACTTCCACTATGACTACAGCATTTTTAATCGTTGACCAACATATTCTAGCCTTCCAACGAGAAATAAGTTTTTCTTACGACGTTTTACTTCTTGACCACAAAAGTTCATAATGTGATTCGAGTTTACAGTTATAACTATACCGAGAATAATACAGATCGGAGCGTATTGATTGGAAATGTGCGAATTGATAGTGTCAACCTTTTTATATTCGATACATCGCGACTTACATTGTATGTGACTTACAAGGAAACCTCGCGAAGTGGAAAATTCTGATTTTAATGAAACTTTACACACATGTAGGAGGGGTCAATACATGAATTTAGAAATTTAAAGTTGGTGCCATAAAACGATTCTAAGGGGTGAAATCACCTTTTATATATAGAGCGGTTGTTTACATTTCTCGATTATTTATCTCGAAAACTATTGAAGATATCAAAAAATGTTTTATATAAAAGTTTCATGGTAAAACCATCTCTATTTAATCAGTTTAACAAAATTTTGAAAAAAAATTTTTTGAACAATATTTTTTCCAAAATTTTGGAAAAAAAATTTTTTTACAAAATTTTGTTAAGATATTTAAATAGAGGTGATTTTACCATAAAACTTTTGTATAAAACATTTTTTGATATCTTTAATAGTTTTCGAGATATATTGGAAAAAGTAGAGTAAAAAGTCGCTCTATATATGAAGGATGGTTTCACTCCCCTTAGAATCGTTTCTTAATAGCAATTGAACATTTCTAAATTTATCTATTTACTTTTCTTCTCCCCACATGTGTGTAATATTTCATCATAAGAACATCTTTCAGCACATTAATAATTTTGAAAAAATAATTTTTTGCATCTATTATAATAAAAGAATATTTATCGCATTATAATATGAGAAAGAAAAGTTTTATTCTGAATTATGCTTATAATTCTTTAAATATTCTAATAGTTTTAGCGCCAATTAAAAATTTCTCTATTTATTCTAATATGTCTAATATGTTTTAATATGTGCCGATATACACACACACACACAAGTTGTTTTTTTTTTTTTTTTTTTTTTACGTAGGAAGAGAAAATGCTTTACGCACACCTCATATCGGCCGGTCCGACAGGGTAGTGTGGGACTCTCCTTATACAAGTATACCCACTAAAAACTCTCCCTTGATAAATCTCTTTCATTCTTATCAAGAGACACGGTAGTGTCTTGTACTAAGTCTTGTGCTAAGTCCGTGTAAACAACAAGATGCTCCCGTGTCTCTTTACGCGAATCGGACAGTTGAGAGCACTCAATATTTCTAGTTTTCATATATCCGTTTAACGGATTGAATTCTAAGTAATCTCAATCGATAGAGCGGGGTCGAATTATATAATAAAAGTGTTTTTATTTTTGGACTACATGCTCTATAAATCGAGTTATTACGACGCAAAGTCAAAATGTAAAAAATATCAATTAAGAAACGTCGTCGTCGTCGTCGTCGACCGCTTAGATTTTACTGTTGTGGCATTCGACATCAGATCGCGCTAGTGACGCTCTGGAAATGTTGGCAAGAGGGTTGGCAAGTTGGCGGTGAGGGACGAAGAAATGTGCTAAAGTGTCGGCAAGGGGGGCCGCGGTCAGGGACGAAGAAATGTGCTAAAGTGTTGGCAAGGGGAGCAGCGGTGAGGGGTGAAGAAATGTGTTATACAGGACGTCGTTTTTAGGACACGTTTACTATAACGTAGTATGATCGATAATCGACAGTAAGTGACATCGATAATCGATCGACAGTAAGTGACGTTGATAAACGTAAGCTAGGTTATTAGCGGCGACGAGACATTATTATTGTATTTGCACATGCAATAACACAAATTTTCTTTCGCTCTCGTTATCACGCATTCACTCTCTCTCTTTCACTCATTACTTATTCTCTAATCTTTCATTTATCAGACCGATTAGTTAAAAAATTTCGAGTAAAGTATATATAATATACACATGTATTTTTTCTACTTATACTTTATTCTATTTCTTATACTTATACTTTTTTCTATTTTATACACTATAAAAGTACAAATATAAATGTTCGCAATAAAAATATATGTGTTCTCAATAAAAATATGTTAAAAAAAATAAATAAATAAAGTTATTCAAGCGTATTTTCGTTAGACCTTGTAAATCACGTCCAGCTAAAACACAGTTTTACTTCTTAAAAGGATCTCGTTCACAAATGGGGGAAAATTTCTCAAGTGTCCCAACGAAAAAAATCAAGGTCGCACAATCGAGCTGCAAATTGGCTCAATTGTTGCTCTATCGAATAGTAGTTCATGGCCCAAAATTTATTTAATTCCTTTCCCAATTCGCCGAGATAGAGGGGGGTGAAGTTTTAGGGTTCTACCGATTATTCGTGTATTTAAGTGATTGTAACATTTCATGCATCGCTCCAAACAAAATTTTACTAGAGACCTTTTTTCTTCATTTTTTTATGACCTTTCACGCGATTACTTTAATTTTTTTCTAAAATTAAATTTTAACCCTTTCTTTGGCAAATTAAACATAAAAATCTCTTTTTTACCAAGATGGACAACTTTTAACGCTCTGAAAAGTATCTAGAATGAAAGCTGAGGTTTTTTCCTATAAGTATACCAAATTTCAAGAGGGCTTTTTTTTTTGTTCACGAGTTATTAAATAAAATGTTTGCATACGCAGACTTCGCCCGCGATGCGCCGCGCCGCGCCCCGCTCACGCTACACTCACTTGTCTTCGCTTCCTGCCTTCTCGTTAACTTCGACACTATCATACAGATGTCGCCGCAGCAAGTAACTTTTTCTCGATAGAGAATCGTTTTCTTATAAGAAACGGTCATAAAAAAATAAAGAAAAAAGGTCTCTAGTAAAATTTTGTTTGGAGCGATGCATGAAATGTTACAATCACTTAAATACACGAATAATCGGTAGAACCCTAAAACTTCACCCCCCTCTATCTCGGCGAATTGGGAAAGGAATTAAATAAATTTTGGGCCATGAACTACTATTCGATAGAGCAACAATTGAGCCAATTTGCAGCTCGATTGTGCGACCTTGATTTTTTTCGTTGGGACACTTGAGAAATTTTCCCCCAAATGCGTTCACCGTGCACAAATATATGATAATGATTATAATAAAATATAATAAATAGTATATCGTAAATAAGTATGAATAAATAGTGTATTCAATAGAAAAAAGTATAAGTATAAAAAATAGAATAAAGTATAAGTATAAAAAATAGAATAAAGTATAAGTAGAAAAATTATATGTGTATATTATAAATACACATATACACATGTGTATATTATATATACACAAAAAATCGAACTGATGTACAAAAAAGAGTGATATCTCTAAAAAAATTACCTTTTTAAAAAAAGGTAAAGAAAAGGTGCTAAGTCCGCGTCAAAAAGTATCTTTGCAAAATAGTATAATATTATTAACTCTAAAAAACTACTAAAAAACCTATTTCCAAAAGAGTGTGATATTGATCTACACACATAAGTTATTTTAATCCAAACAAAATGGTTTATTTTAAACCATAAAAAAACTATAAGTTATTTAATTATACGTTCTACAAAAATAATGATATCAACAAAATTGTGCTAAGTAAAAATAAAAATTTAAAAAAATATTTTAAAAAAAGTTACAAAATAATAAAAAAATAGTTTTAATTTTTTTTAGTATATCCTACTAAAATACTGATATCGAGAAATAAAAATAAAAAAAAAAAAAAAACAAATAATGTAAAAATATAAAATTAAAAATTATTTACAAAAAAATAAAAATTAAAAATTAATGAAAAAATATAAAAATGTATATAAAAATTGAAAATTAATATAAAAATAAAAAATTTAATTAAAAGACTTAGCTCTGCTACAAAATATGTTATTTTAAAAATTAGCAGCGCTAAGTCTTTCAATTAAATTTTTTATTTTTATATTAATTTTCAATTTTTATATACATTTTTATATTTTTTCATTAATTTTTAATTTTTATTTTTTTGTAAATAATTTTTAATTTTATATTTTTACATTATTTGTTTTTTTTTTTTTTTTTAATTTTTATTTCTCGATATCAGTATTTTAGTAGGATATACTAAAAAAAATTAAAACTATTTTTTTATTATTTTGTAACTTTTTTTTAAATATTTTTTTAAATTTTTATTTTTACTTAGCACAATTTTGTTGATATCATTATTTTTGTAGAACGTATAATTAAATAACTTATAGTTTTTTTATGGTTTAAAATAAACCATTTTGTTTGGATTAAAATAACTTATGTGTGTAGATCAATATCACACTCTTTTGGAAATAGGTTTTTTAGTAGTTTTTTAGAGTTAATAATATTATACTATTTTGCAAAGATACTTTTTGACGCGGACTTAGCACCTTTTTTTTACCTTTTTTTAAAAAGGTAATTTTTTTAGTAGAAGATTACATTATCCAAAATTTTCCATAATTATCTGATTAAACCAAATAAAAGTAATAATTACGTGTGAAGAAATCCCATGTGGCAGACAGAGTGCATTAATGCTATGGTTGATGATATTTGTTATAAGAGCTATTGCATCATATATATTTTTTTATATTTTTTTATATTTATTTTATATTTTTTTTATATTTATTTTATATTTTTTATATATTTTTTATTATTTATTTAAAATTTTTTAAAAATTTTATAGAGTTTTCTTCTTTTCTTACTTACGAGCAATTCTTATATTTCGTAGTATTTACAATCATGATACTCCTCAAAGAAATGATGCATACAAAAATATTTCTTACACCAGGAGCAACGTATTACGGCAGGTGCACCACATATAGCGCAGCGTGGTATTTCTTGTATATTTTTTTCGGAGAAACAAAAATCCACTGGATTTTCGAATTGTGATGGCCGTTCTTCAATGTAGCCACTTTTAAACCAGGCATATTTAAAAAGTTTATGAAATCGGAGAAGACTGTATGTGAGTTAAGGATTGTAATTTAATGATATTATTTCTTAATTGTAAATTGATATCATAATTTAACAACATAACGCGATCACTAAAACTACGTACAATGTATCTGATTTACTATATAGAGAGACTTATCATCTCTCATTCTTATCATTTTAATTACATCTTCATATCAGAGTATCGAGTGTGAAAAATTATTTCAAATTCTCACATATACATAATTAATAACTACGTGATTGAATAACTGTAATTAATATAACAGTAATTAAAATGATGATAAAATGACGTTGCAGTGCAGTGACACGTACATATCGCACAATGTGACGTAAGTAATCATCGAACATATTTATATCGCATTTCATTTTTACGTGAGAATTTGAAATTACGTGAGAATTGAAATAATTTTTCACACTTGCTACTTTGATGTGAAGATATAATTAAAAGATATAATTAAAGTGATATATATGAGATGATAAGTCTCTCTATATAAATCGGATATATTGCGCGTAGTTTTAGTATGATCACGAAGTTTAACGATTCATTCAAGTGTGAAAGATCGTCAAAGTTTTAATTTTCAGGTCAAGTGAATCTTTAAGTATAACGTAAAAATGTTACATGTAAATCCTGCAAATATTCTTAATATGTTAATTGTTACATTTCAAATTTCAAATATTTCACAAATACCTACAAACAGTAGAGAAATCGAATTACATGATACTATAAAGGATATTATACAAAATTCAATGGACGATATATCATTTGCTATGCAGACTGATAGTACGTTAGAATTTGAGAATTATTGGGATCCAAACATATCCGAGGCAGAATTTGTGGAAGATGACGAAATAGAAGAACTTGAAGAAAATTATGAAGATAAAGAAGATGATCGTATATGTACATCGGAAGCAGGTAAAATTATAAATATTGATTATAAAAGAAGAGCTGTTGAATTCTGGAAAAGTGGTAAAAAAGGACGTCATTCTTTATCATCAGTACAACGTAACTTTAGAAGAGTAAAATCCTTGCCGCAACTGTATAAATGGGAACTTCATCTACAAAAAGGTGGTACTCATAGAGAAAAACTATTAGTCTATTACGTATATCTGAACACGTTTTGACAAAATTCCAAGATGCTAACAACAGAAACAGTATTATTCATGATTTAGATTTGCGACGATGGGCGCTAGAAGCAAAAGAAAAAGTTAATCTTCCTCATTTTAAAGCAGGAGCAACGTGGATATTAAATTTTAAAAGAAATCACAAAATTGTCTCAAGAAAAATAATAAAATTTATAACTTGTTCATTAAAAGTAAATCAGGAACAATTACAAGTTGCATGCGAAGAGTTTATAAGCTCGGTGAAATCTTAGATATGTTTAAATTACAAAATATATATAATGCAGACCAAAGTGGATTTAATTTAGAAATACATTCAGGCTGAACATTGGCAACGGAAGGTGTTAAAAAAGTCGAAACTGAAGTTCAATCACTATCAGCAATTACACATAGTTATACCATTATGCCTACAATTTCTGCAAGCGGGCAACTGCTATCACCTCTTTATTTGGTATTGAAAGAGGCTAGTGGAAGTTTTGGACCACGCATAGAAGCGACTTTGTTTAGGCCTGCAAATATTTTTATCGCAGTATCGAAATCAGGAAAATTAACTACAGAACACTTTCAATCTTGGTTTACAAATGTATTTTTACCCGCAACGGGAAGTTTCAGTGTTGTTATTAAACTCTTGGAGCGGATATTGTCCTGCAAATTTACAACATCTTATGCCATCTACAGATAAAGACGTACGGATTTTAACAATAGCAAAAAAAAACACAGGAATTATACAACCCCTTGATGTACGAATTTAAAATATGGAAAAATTTTGTGAGGACATTTAGTGATCGCGTTATGTTGTTAAATTATGATATCAATTTACATTTAAGAAATAATATCATTAAATTACAATCCTTAACTCACATACAGCTGTCTTCTCCGCGATTTCATAAACTTTTTAAATATGCCTGGTTTAAAAGTGGCTACATTGAAGAACGGCCATCACAATTCGAAAATCCGGTGGATTTTTGTTTCTCCGGAAAAAATATACAAGAAATACCACGCTGTGCTATATGTGGTGCACCTGCCGTAATACGTTGCTCCTGGTGTAAGAAATATTTTTGTATGCATCATTTCTTTGAGGAGTATCATGATTGTAAATACTACGAAATATAAGAATTGCTCGTAAGTAAGAAAAGAAGAAAACTCTATAAAATTTTTAAAAAATTTTAAATAAATAATAAAAAATATATAAAAATATAAAATAAATATAAAAAAATATAAAAATATAAAAAAAAAAAAATATATGATGCAATAGCTCTTATAACAAATATCATCAACCATAGCATTAATGCACTCTGTCTGCCACATGGGATTTCTTCACACGTAATTATTACTTTTATTTGGTTTAATCAGATAATTATGGAAAATTTTGGATAATGTAATCTTCTATAAGAATGAAAGAGATTTATCAAGGGAGAGTTTTTAGTGGGTATACTTGTATAAGGAGAGTCCCACACTGTCGGACCGGCCGATATGAGGTGTGCGTAAAGCATTTTCTCTTCCTACGTAAAAAAAAAAAACATGTGTGTGTATATATATATGGGGCAAAATTTGTGAACTCGGCCACCCGGTCTCTCCATAATTCATGTGCATCAAGAAAGTTGTGCTTGGGCTTAAAATTTAGCTGAAAAGGTCTACTTTCGAATGACGTGTGCAATATTTGAAAATTCAAAATGGCGGACTCAGTCACAGCGCCAAGAGTATAAACAGCTAACCGAAAAAGTAAGTATCGTGTCAAAAAACGTATAATATCCAAAGGAAAAAAAATTTGTTTTTCATAATTTGTGCACAGGTTCGTGTACTTTATATCAGGTGTGTTCGATTTCTAAAAATTTAAAATGGCGGATCAAATATGGCGGACGATTTTTTTTAAATTGATCGGGTTTGCTTAATAATAGTTTCTCGGTGGTTTTCGGGGTCGCTGATTACGAATATAATGTTAGTTTTTTAAAATTCAAAATGGCGGATCCAATATGGCGGATGAATTTTTAAAAAATAATTAAAATGCTGGATGAAACGTGGCAGCTGATAAATCTATACTCAAAATTTGACTTTGAAAAAAATATGGTCATATTTTACGTCCGAATTTAAATTCAAATGCCCTCTTGCGATTTTTTAAAAGAATGCATTATTCTTTAAATAATAATGAAGTGCTGTTAAAATTATTGGAATTTAGGCAAAGAAAGTTAAACGTGTTTACGTTATAATAAATTTTTGACGTGAGAAGAACATTTGGAAATCGTTGAATACAAATAGGGGGCAGGTTCTGAAGATTCAAATCGCGGATACAAAACGGGGGACCGAAATTTACAAAAATTTTGTTACACACTTTTTCTAACCTCAAACATCCCCAAAATAGCCATTCTTCGGTTATATAACCTCAAATATCTCAAAACCCTGACGTGATGCGACAATTCTCAGCTCGGATTCGGATTCTACGCAAAAAACTGGTTCGGAAACGGCTCTCAGCTGCCCAATCAATATTCGTACCACTTTTAAATTTCGATCCTCCATATTGGATCTGCAATTTTAATTTTTACAATCTGTCATATTTTACTATTAATTAATTATCATAATTATAACATGAATTATCATAATTATAACATAAATACAATAAAATACAATAAAATAAGAAACAATTATAACAACAACGTATGCAAAATTATCAATTTCGAGAATAGAATTGGGGCTTGAAAACACCTTCACTACTGTACAGTGTGCCATGCCTGAGCGCACGAATTTCGGACGACTTGATTAGTCAACTATAAACCCTTCTCATTTAAAAACTATAGCACCCTCGATATTTTGGTATTAGAATTTTCGTCTCGAAATGATCTCAGGAATCTCCCATTTACCTATGGTGCGCGAAGTCTGGGACACCCTGTATATATATCGGCACATATTAAAACATATTAGACATATTAGAATAAATAGAGAAATTTTTAATTGGCGCTAAAACTATTAGAATATTTAAAGAATTATAAGCATAATTCAGAATAAAACTTTTCTTTCTCATATTATAATGCGATAAATATTCTTTTATTATAATAGATGCAAAAAATTATTTTTTCAAAATTATTAATGTGCTGAAAGATGTTCTTATGATGAAATATTAAACACATGTGGGGAGAAGAAAAGTAAATAGATAAATTTAAAAATGTTCAATTGCTATTAAGAAACGATTCTAAGGGAAGTGAAACCATCCTTCATATACAGGGTGTTCCAGATCAACCGGAGGTCCTTAAAGGAGTGGATAGATCTCGATAATGTGAGTAAAAAATGTCCTTACAAGAAAGTTGTGAGATCAATAGTTTTTTAATAAAACGCATTAGAAGTTAACCAACCACGGGGCTCGCATTTCGCGCCGTCAGGAGCGGCGCGGTATGAACCATTCTCGTTCAAAATACATTCTGCCACATCAATTACTCGTAATTGTTTTCATTTGTTTTCCATCGTTTTTGCTACTGATGTTGCTACTGATTTTTGGAAATATCCGAAGCGGCATCAACGAAGAATCTTAACTCGAAGAGTTTTAAATTGTCAAAGTATGTATGCATTGATCCCCAATTTTAAAGAATCTTCTATGGAAATATTTCTGTTTACAGAAATATTACAGTCATAAAAGTATAATTCAAATTGTAATATTAATAATTATTTATAGCATTTATTTTTTTTATCGATATGATTATGATATGAAAAAATAGCGGTAACTATGCAGAATAGGGGAGCACCCCCCCATGACCTTGACCTTGACATATGTGGTCAAGGTTATCCTCCTGAGTGACCTTCGGGAGGTTTTAGCCCTCGGTCACCACTCGTTAAAAGGTTATAAACAAAAAAAGTTTGAAAAATGTCGCCCTTATTTTGAATACACCTTTACACATTCACCAGCAGTTTCACGACACTGTGTATGTATATGGTATTCCTACTGTTGTTGATATTTCTTATTACGTTTCCACGCGTAAAACATAGATTCGCGTCAAAAATTGCAAACCCATGTGGAACCTCTCTTCGCATCGAAAAGTATACGCTTGGAGGCAGTGTGTTCCGCCCCCCCTACGGGGGAGCTCCACTACCCAAAAACTACACACATAAGTGTGGGTGGAACTTGCTTTGCGTGGAAAGTTTCCACGCGTAAAACATAGATTCATGATTTTCAGTACACACACAATTTGCGTGGAAACTTTCTATACGAAGCAAGTTCCACCCACACTTATGTGTGTAGTTTTTTGGTAGTGGAGCCCCCCCCGTAGGGGGGGCGGAACACACTGCCTCCAAGCGCATACTTTTCGATGCAAAGAGAGGTTCCACATGGGTTTGCAATTTTTGACGCGAATCTATGTTTTAGGCGTGGAAACGTAATAAGAAATATCAACAACAGTAGGAATACCATATACATACACAGTGTTGTGAAACTCCTTTTGCTCATTGGTCATTGCCGGTGAATGTGTAATGGTATATTCAAAATAAGGGCGACATTTTTCAAACTTTTTTTGTTTATAACTTTTTAACGACTGGTGACCGAGGGCTAAAACCTCCCGAAGATCACTCAGGAGGATGACCTTGACAACATATGTCAAGGTCAAGGTCATGGGGGGGTGCTCCCCTATTCTGCATAATTACCAAAATAGCTTCTACAAAACTTAATTTTATAATTACTGAACGACAAGTAATTATTAACTTTATTGTTAATTGTACATTTTATTAACAAATGCTACGAGTAATTGATGTGGCAGAATGTATTTCGAACGAGAATGGTTCATGCCGCGCCGCTCCTGACGGCGCGAAATGCGGGCCCCGTGGTTGGTTAACTTCTAATGCGTTTTATTCAAAAACTATTGATCTCACAACTTTCTTGTAAGGACATTTTTTACTCACATTATCGAGATCTATCCACTGCTTCAAGGACCTCCGGTTGATCTGGAACACCCTGTATAGAGCGACTTTTTACTCTACTTTTTCCAATATATCTCGAAAACTATTAAAGATATCAAAAAATGTTTTATACAAAATTTTTATGGTAAAATCACCTCTATTTAAATATCTTAACAAAATTTTGTAAAAAAATTTTTTTTCCAAAATTTTGTTAAACTGGTTAAATAGAGATGATTTTACCATGAAACTTTTATATAAAACATTTTTTGATATCTTCAATAGTTTTTGAGATATGTAATCGAGAAATGTAAACAACCGCTCTATATATGAAGGGTGATTTCACCCCTTAGAATCGTTTTATGGCACCAACTTTAAATTTCTAAATTCATGTATTGACCCCTCCTACATGTGTGTAAAGTTTTATTAAAATCAGAATTTTCCACTTCGCGAGGTTTCCTTGTTAGATTTTGAATTGTATTGCATTGCTGAAGAAGACCCCGTGAGATCGAAACGTCCAAATAATTTCGATTTTTCATTGTATTCTATTATTATGAAGTGTTAGATTAAATTAAATCTTGTAAGTCATCCATGTTTTGCTCGTTTATACAAACTGGCGTTCCGTTTCTTATGATTGTTATTATTTACAACGAGCGATATATATCTCTTATTGTTATTATTGTTATTATCAATTATGTGTTGTGTCTGGGGTAGGCACAGGATTGAGGTTCGTCGTCCGTTGAGGCTGCTAGGTTGTGAAGGCACTTGTACCACCTCCGGTGGTGATGTCGTTGGTTCAAAAATAAAGCACTTTTACTTGAGTTGGATTGATTTATTCTCTGTTTGTTACACAGTAGCACCGCACGTTGCACTATGTGAGAAAGACTGTTTTACAAAGACTGCTCGTTATTGAGTAAGGAAGACTGCTGCGATGCGTTCGGCGCATCGCATTAAAAGGGTATCGGGTGCCCTCGATTCCGTTATGCAATTGCTGACCAGGAGAAGTTGTCCCTCGACTGCTGTGTGTAATAGACAATCCTAATCTTTCTATGAATTCGGATCAGCAGTTGCATTTTCTGGTGACCTCGATATATATTTTCGGTTATGACCTGTGTTAAGGATTGAATCTCGCGCCGTTTTTATATCCTAGAGTCTTACGAACGCACTCACGCAGCGCGAATCTAGTAATGTGCGTTAGTTCCCTCTCGCGATCCTTGACGCTTCTCGAAGCGTCTGTAACGTTCTTTTCACCACCTTGAGTGCTTACTTATTACCTAAACATTTATTTGTATCCTCTGTGGAATAATAAACATTCTACTACTAGAATACGTTTCTCGATCCGTCTCCTCTCTAACAGGTTATGGGCCCAGACAGTTGGCGGTAATAAAGAAAACTGTAGAGAGAGGTTAGCTTGCTTTGTGCTGTGTGTCGCAACCCAAGCGTTGTTCGAACTCTCGTGTGCTGTGTGTCACACCCAAGACATTATTCGGACTGTTACGAGTTGTGTGCTACAACCGGAATAATGACGGACAGATCGGACTTCTTCCGCATCTCGAAATTCGACGGAAACAATTTCCATCAGTGGAAATTCCAGTTAAACTGTGCTCTCAAGGCCAAGGACGTTTTTGATGTCGCTACAGGCGTCGCACTAAAGCCAGAGGATGTTGCTGCCGCAAGGAAATGGACACGCGACGACGCGACTGCGATGTTCATTATTACCCCGTCGATGGAAGTATCACAGATCACGTTGGTGGAAAATTGCCAATCGTCACTGGAAATAATTCAAAAGCTTGATTCGATCTACGCGCAGGTGAGTGAGACAAATAAAATGATGGCTCACGAGAAGTTTCATAGCTACAAAATGTGCAGTACAGACTCAGTGTCGCAGCACATTGCGAGGGTCGAGAACTTGGCTCGACGAATCAAAGATTCCGGTGAAGAGGTAAGCGACGCAGCAATTATTACAAAGATTCTGAGTACCTTGCCAACAAAATTTCGAAGTTTTAGACAAGCATGGTTATCCATGGATAACACGAGACAAACCTTGCCGATTCTCACAAGTCGTCTATTAGATGAGGAAGCTGGTTTGATGTCACTCGAAGAAGAAGAGCAAGCCCTAGCAGCATCCGCTAGCAATACAAAAAGCAACTCGAAGAAAGAAAAATTTACAACGGATAAATCAAAAATTACGTGTTTTGCCTGCCGGAAGAAAGGACACTTTGCGAGGGACTGTAGGAGCTCAAAACGCAAGCAATCAGACTCAAACGGTGCAAAGCAGCCAAAAGATCGTAAGGACAATGCGAGTCAAGGGAATTACTCAGCTTTTTGCGCAGTAAGTAACCATTCGAATGGCACAGAATGGATTCTGGATAGTGGTGCCTCCGCGCACATGACGTTCCAAAGAACGTTCTTCGCAACTTTCGAAGAGATGTCTGGCACGACCTCGGTTAATCTGGGAAATAATCAGAACCTGCCTATACTTGGAAAAGGCGTTATTGAAATAAAAAGACTAGTGAACGGATTCTGGGAAAATGGCTGTATTAGAGACGTTCTGTATGTGCCTAACCTAAAAAGAAATTTGTTTTCAGAAGGCGTCGTAACGAAGAAAGGCTATGAAATAATCAAAAGGGACAAAATCGCTGAGATTTTCGAAAACGGCACATTAGTCGCAACGGCAGCAAGAAAACTAAATAATCTTTATCAAATGCAGTTTGAAGTTCGAATTCCCGAAGAAGCAAACACCGTAGCGAAGGAATCATACCGTCTGTGGCACGAAAGACTAGGCCACATCAATCGACGCGCCATAGTCTCTTTGACGAAGAACAAATCCATTAATTTGAATGATCTCGACAACACCGAAGATTTCTTCTGTGAGGGCTGTGCCAAAGGAAAGCAACACAGAGCTGCTCATGGAAAATCCAAGACGAAGCAGAATTACAAACCCGGTGAAAAGGTTTACAGCGACCTCTGTGGACCAATGAGTGTAGACTCAGTGGGAGGTGCGAGATATTTGGCTTTGTTCAAGGACGCTCATTCAGGATACCGAGTCGCGAGCTTCATACGTCATAAGAATGACGTTGTTGATTCTTTTCGAGAATACATCAATAGAGTTAAAACAAAGTATGGCTACACCGTGAAGATCCTTCATACAGACAGAGGAAAGGAATATCTAAACCAGGATATGAAGGAACACTTGAAAAAGGCAGGAATCGAATTAGAGGCGACCGCGGCTTACACACCAGAACAGAATGGGCGTGCAGAGCGCGACATGCGCACTATCATCGAATGTGCACGTGCAATGATGATGAATCGTCAAGTACACTCGTCGTTATGGGCGGAAGCTGTCAACACGGCTATATACATACTAAACAGAACGCCAACGAATCAAGCACCACACTCGACGCCGTTTGAGCAATGGACCGAAAAGAAACCGTCCTTGTCACACTTAAGAACTTTCGGTTGCGAAGCTCATGTACACATAGCGAAACATCTCCGAAAGAAGTTGGACCCAAAAAGCAAGAAAATGATCTTCGTTGGATATGATAATAATTCCAACAACTATCGCTTATTCGATCCAGAAACCAAGAAGATTAAAGTTTCAAGCGATGTGATTTTCAACGAGAACAAGGTCTACGACACGAAAAGAGATGACAAAATCGAAACTTCGTCTGTCTTTCCAGTGGATCCCGACGAAGTTGATGATGAAGAGAACCAACCCGAGCCTCAGGAAGAAGAAGAGGAATTCTCAGAATGCCGTACTCCCAAAGAAACACTTCAACCGGAGCAGCCAGTTGGAAATGGATCGATCGATGCCCAGAGTCATTCTAAATATCAACTCCGTGACAGGAAATCACTGAAAGGACCCGACAGGTTTGAGGCAAACTTCGTAGATGCAGATACTCCGCAGTCATTTCAAGAGGCATTACAACGCCCCGACGCCGTTCAGTGGAGAGATGCGATTAACGAAGAGCTGGACGCATTAAATAAGAAGAACACCTGGAAGATGACACCCCTACCATCCAATAAAAATGCGATAGGATCAAAGTGGGTATTCAAGATAAAGAGAGACTCAGAAGGAGAAATCTCATCCAGAAAGGCGAGGCTGTGTGCAAAAGGTTTTTCTCAAAAAGAGGGAATCGATTACAAGGAAACTTTCTCACCCACAGCAAGATTCGACTCTATCAGAATACTACTCGCAGTTGCAGCGTATAGAGGTTACGACATCATGCAATTCGATGTCAAGACTGCGTTCTTGAACGCTACACTGGAAGAGGAAGTGTACATGCTGCCCCCCGAGGGCACGAATGCGAAGGAAGGCTACGTTTGCCAGCTAAGAAGATCCCTATACGGTCTGAAGCAATCTTCCAGATGTTGGAATGCCACTTTTAATGAATTCATGGCGGAAGAAGGTTTTCGTCAATGCGAGAGTGACAAATGTATTTACATAAAAACAACTCTCTGGGCAACCATTTATCTACTACTCTACGTGGACGATGGCTTGATAATCAGTGGGAGCAAAGAAGCCATGAAAATTCTACTGGATAGGATGCAAAAAAGGTTCGAAATAAAGACTTGTGACCCAGATTACTTCATCGGACTACAGATATCAAAACAAGCCGATGGGTCGATTACCCTGCATCAAGATGCATATGCTCAGCGTCTAGTGCGGAGGTTTGACTTACAAGATGCAAGATCGAGTTCGATCCCTGCTGACCCAAACGCGACCTTGCAAGCTACGTCAAGCACACAAGAAAGTCCTGTACCTTACAGAGAAGCAATAGGATGCCTCACGTTCGCAACAATTGTGAGTCGCCCCGACATCGGTTTCGCCTTGAATAACGTGAGCAGATTTACTGAAGCAAATGACAACTCTCACTGGCAAGCCGTGAAGAAGATCATCAAATATCTAAGAGAGACACCAACGTGGGGAATAAGATACATCAACCGTAACTGTGAAGAACCCCTGAAATTGGTTGGGTACGCCGATTCGGACTTCGCAAACGACTCAGAAAATAGAAGATCGACTACCGGATATATATTCCTGATCAACAACGCACCAGTTACGTGGACAAGTACGAAACAGCGAGCGGTCTCCCTCTCTACGACTGAGGCAGAGTATATAGCTGCTTCTTCAGCGACACAAGAAGTCAGTTGGATACGTCGTTTATTAAACGAAATTGGAGAACCACCAAAAGAGCCAACGCCACTTTTCATTGACAACCAAGGCGCCATACGCTTGATCAAGAACCCGGAGTACCATAAGAGGACGAAGCACATAGACGTGCGTTATCACTTCATCAGGGAAAAATATATGGACGGAGAAATACTACCCATCTACGTACCATCCGAGGATCAACTTGCCGACCTGCTGACGAAGGCGCTTTCTCGACAACGTTTTCAGAAACTTAGATCATCTATCGGGTTAAAGGATGTCTACATAAAAAACAGAGCTCGATAGTGGGAGTGTTAAGGATTGAATCTCGCGCCGTTTTTATATCCTAGAGTCTTACGAACGCACTCACGCAGCGCGAATCTAGTAATGTGCGTTAGTTCCCTCTCGCGATCCTTGACGCTTCTCGAAGCGTCTGTAACGTTCTTTTCACCACCTTGAGTGCTTACTTATTACCTAAACATTTATTTGTATCCTCTGTGGAATAATAAACACTCTACTACTAGAATACGTTTCTCGATCCGTCTCCTCTCTAACAACCTGATTTAGCAATTTAGATTTCAGTTGGCAATTTCGTAATGGTATTGAAAGTAATAATGTTGTAATTGATGTTGTAATTGATTTGGGAAATCAGATAACATTTGTCATCATAAATACGACGATCATGTCATTGATATGCTTATACATAAACACACACATACAATTATTTTTTTACGATTTTGGTTGATTTCCATATTGGATAATTTTCATTAGTTTTTACTGATTTTTTTGAGAGACATGCTCAAGTTTATAAAGGCAAGTCAGTCGGACTGACTCAGTTCTCATTCAACTGTCGCTCAGTCAAGTTGTTCCTCGACTGCTGTGTGTAATAGACAATCCTAATAAACCTATACTACATCATACCGTTGTTATTACTGGCCCACAAAATAAATAAGATTTTAAATATGGATTATTAATAAATAACACTAATAAAATCGAAAATAAATTTAACACAATTATTTGTCGCGATCACATACAGTGCTGTAGGAATTTAGCGAGGAGCGGCCTGTATGATAGCATAAATATTGTCGAAGGGGCGAACACGCGGACGATCCGTGATGTTTTCGAATTCGGAGCGAGCGTCGCGGAAGGTCGGGGCAATCGTTGCGGGGCAGTCGTTCTTGAGATGTCGTTAACGCCGGTCGTACTAACTCGAATATGTTGTATACTGTTAACCGTTTTCTAAATAAAGTATCCCTAGCTTTTACTCCGGGCGTTGCTTTGCAATCCGGTCTTCCTGATCCCGCGGAAATAATTAAAGTCTTCCGCGTAGTAAAAAACATAAATTAAAGTGAAATAAGTAGAGACGATAAAATGGCTCTACAGTGCGATATTGATTATTTATTCCAATTTTTTATAAAAAATAATTAGAAAAATAATAAGAATTTTTTATATGATTAAATTAAGTAGATAGTGGCTCCTCAATGTAAATATACAAATATACAAATAAGCCTTTTAAGAGCCTGACCTTATTTTTAACACATGAAAATCTAATTGTGATAATAAGTATTGTTGAACAATGATTAAATAATATAATTCAATTTTATTAAAAATTTCTATATGGGATAAGATAAAATCTTTGTCTATATATTAAAAGTTTACATGAATATTGAAAAGTCGTCATACGCGTTTCGAACTCACAGAGTCCTCTTCAGTGACGTAATAATGTGGTCTGTGTAATAGATATGTTGAACAGCATCCTCTTCGCCACAAGGATACCATAGTCATATTATGTCAAAAATCATTAGATGTAACAAAGTCCTCCGTATTGGTAGATTCGGTGGAGCCGAATTTTATATGATTGTTAATAGAATCTATGCAAGGATGGAATCTGGACCGAATATAACAAGCACATCGACAGGAGTGCTATTTGAAGATGAAACTTTTGCTGAAACGCAACTAATTGAGGAGCCCAAAGAGAAACCTAAATATGCTAGACACATCTTTTGGAAGACTATGGCATTTTTCTTCTATCTACATCTTGGCGCTCTTTACGGAATTTATCTCTCGTTCACATCCGCTAAATTGGTGACTGTCCTT
This sequence comes from Crematogaster levior, assembly GCA_901521435.1. Taxonomy (NCBI): domain Eukaryota; kingdom Metazoa; phylum Arthropoda; class Insecta; order Hymenoptera; family Formicidae; genus Crematogaster; species Crematogaster levior. The sequence continues at coordinate 241,065 of CABEGB010000113.1, read as the reverse complement.
TTCGGTGAGTGATAAGATTTTATTACACGTAATATATCTTTTATATTTACACAATATAAAATAATGATATGATAAAATAATAGTAATAGTAATATAGTATTATAGTAGTAGTAGTAATATAGTAGTACTAGTAGCAATATTTATAGTATTAGGTGCGCAACTAACAATAAGTTCTCGCTGTTTTTTTTATGAAAATGCAACTTTATTGTGAAAAAATGGTTACAAATGAATCATTCAAAGTATTGCCCATCGCTAGCTACAACTTTTTCCCATCTTTCTGGCAGAATACCGTTACGGTAAAAGTGTTCGTCTTTTGAAGCTATCCACGAATCAAGCCATTTTTTGATGTCTTCATATGAGCGGAACTGCTGATCAGCCAGACCATGTGCCATCGAACGGAACAAGTAATAATCGGACGGCGCAATATCTGGGGAATATGGCGGGTGGGGTAGGACTTCCCATTTGAGCGTTTCCACGTAGGTTTTAACGGGTTTGGCAACATGAGGCCGAACGTTATCATGCAATAGAATCACTTTTTCGTGCCTCTGCTCGTATTGTGGCCGTTTTTCCTTCAATGGTCGGTTCAAACGCATCAATTGAATTCGACACCGTTCCCCAGTGATAGTTTCGTTCGGTTTCAACAGCTCATAATAAATAACACCGACCTGGTCCCACCAAATACACAGCATAACCTTCGCAGCGTGAATATTCGGCCGAGCCGACGACGTAGAAGCATGACCGGGCAGTCCCCATGACTTTCTTTTCTTTGGGTTGCTGTAATGAATCCATTTTTCATCACCCGTCACGATGCGATAAAGAAAACCCTTTTTTTTTGCCGCTGGAGCAGTTGTTCACAGGCGAAAAAACGACGCTCAACGTCCCTTGGCTTCAAATCATAAGGAACCCAAGTTTCTTGCTTTTGAATCATTCCCAACGCATGCAATCGCTTGGAAATGGCTTGGCGGGTAACTCCTAATGCTGAAGCAAGCTGTTCTTGCGTTTGGCATAGATCCTCATCGAGCAATGCCTCTAATTCAGTGTCTTCGAAGGTTTTTGGCCTTCCTTCACGCGGACGGTCGTCAACATCGAAATCACCGTCTTTGAAGCGACGGAACCAATCACGGCACGTTGTTTCACTTAGAGCAGCATCTCCGTAAACTTTTTGGAGCTCTCGATGCGCCTCAGCCGCCGTTTTCTCCGAATGAAATAAGAAAATCAACACTTCCCGCAAATGACGATTATTTGGTACAAAATCAGACATTTTTACACAACCAAAAGTATATGACGCCAAAACAAAATCACTAACGTGTCAAAGCGGTTTACCATATGTCTAAGCTTGGCTCGTGACGTTTTGGATATGTCAAAATCGACCAGCACTTACTGCTGGAGCCATCTATTGACAAACAGCGGGAACTTAGTTGCGCACCTAATATAATAGTAGTACTACCATAGTATACTATAGTATCGGTGAGACTGATCAGAGAGAAAACCCCATAGACACCAGGTCGAATCTAACAAATTGTGTAGTGTGTGGAGTTGTGTGAAATGATATTTTATTAATATCTTAACTCGAGTTGGGCCACTCCCTCCCTCCTTCCCTCCCTTTCTCTCTCTCTCTCTCTTTCTCTCTTTCTCATTTTCACTCACTCACCTCTTTCTCTCTTTGCTCCTTTTTTTTTACTCATTTCTCTTCTTTTCTTTCCATTTTTTTCTAGGTCTATATGATGAAATAATATTTTTGTTTAATAAAGAAATTGACCGATCGAACGAGCCCGCCGAAGGCGAAGGGTCTCGTTCGAGAAGATCACTAAAAGATAACTAGGTAGGTACCGCTTTCATCCGCTAGGAGTCATTACGAATTTCAGCCAATAAGAAGACGGCGACAAGAGACCCCTTATGGGACTCCGCCATCTTCTCGTAATTTAAGGCGGGGAGCACAGACCATTGCATAACGCATAACGCATATGCATAAGAAATTCGATTGGTCGAATTCCTTATGCACATGCTAACGGACCAATCAAAGGACCCCGCACAAATCTTATGGAAATGTGCTTTCCGTCGAATTGGCTGAAATTGAAATATGTTGTAGTTCTGAGGTCCCTGATGAAAAGTCTCCATAGGCACAACCTAATCCTATGGCTAGTTTCAGAGATGTGGGCGGTCAAAGTGTCCTCCGCCGAAAAGCGATGTGCACTACATACGCGTCATTGTCGACTCTTTAGGGCTTTATTTCTATTATATACGAGTTAAATAGTTACAATAACAATAATTGTAATAAATATTATAATAATTATAATAATTATAATAATTATATCGACTCTTTAGGGCTTTATTTCTATATACGAGTTATATACGAGTTAAATAAAGCCCTAAAGAGTCGACAATGACGCGTATGTAGTGCACATCGCTTTTCGGCGGAGGACACTTTGACCGCCCACATCTCTGAAACTAGCCATAGGATTAGGTTGTGCCTATGGAGACTTTTCATCAGGGACCTCAGAACTACAACATATTTCAATTTCAGCCAAATCGACGGAAAGCACATTTCCATAAGATTTGTGCGGGGTCCTTTCTTATGCATATGCGTTATGCGTTATGCAATGGTCTGTGCTCCCCGCCTTAGTTCAAAGTCTTGTCATGATTATTTGGGTGGGAACGTCGAGATTTTCGTAAAATGAAGTCCGTGAACAGGGAGGGTAGTGATCTTCTTGAATGAGACCCTCCACATAATTACGATCGAACGAGCCCGCCGAAGGTCAATTATGCATCGTGTCTCGTTCTCGAGATCACTAAAAGATAATTAGGTAGATGTTTAGAGTCAAGTCTAAATTCTGTTCTTTATGAAGTTCACTAACCTCTATTTTAGTATTGCTTCTGCAAACTTATTGTTCTTTTTGACGATAGGACGATTGTAGAATCTGTCAAATATCTTTGATTTTTCCGACTATCCCGCTAAACTCTTGATAACTGCTATGTCAACTCCTTTCTTAAAAGCAGCGGACGTAACCGCATGTCGAATACTGTGTGGACCATACATTCCGTCGATGTCGCATTTCTTCAAAAATGCGCGAATCCATCTACTAATTGTATCTTTCGACGCTGCTTTGTACGGTTTCCTGGTCGTAATAAACAATGAGTCGATCGTACCTCTAAGATTTTTTGTAACAATTAAATATCTTTCGAGCGTAGTGGCTACACAAAGTTTTTGATTTTCTTCGAATGTCGGTATAGTTAGCAGAGGTTGACAAGACCGTGTTGTCTTCACTCTGTCTGGGATCTCTATCTCGTATCCATTATCCGTTTTTCGAATGTTGTGGATTTTTGTGAGGGATAATGTCTGTTTTCTATATGCAGTTACTATTGCCAGAAGTACGACTAATTTGTCTGTAAGCTCCTGCAGACTAAGACTTTCTATCGGAAATAATTTCTCTAATTCTTTCAGTACAGATTCTAAATCATAAATTCTCTGATACTTGGCTTTCATTATCTTTTCCTTAAACACTCCCTTTAATAATCTTGAAATTATTTTTGCCCACTCTATCACTACAAACTAATGATAATGCCGATCTGCATGTGTTATAATCCCATAAGACGTGCCTTGCATTTTACAGTTAATCAATCAACTATTTGATTGATTTAAGAGGTGAATATATCAAAATTTTTTGCTATTTTTACTAAACTTGGCCCAATCTTCTAGTGGCTTTGAATATTGTTTGAGGGTTGATTGAGTTACTGATTTTAGGAGTAACTCCACTGCATCTTCATTAATGCTCAATCTTCGGAAATTTTTCCGGACAATATCCCGGCCACTAATTTCATTTTTCTTACCAAAGGATGATGAACTTTCCTACAAGCCGAAAGTAGAAGATTTTTATTAGACTCAAAATATATCGGTTGTGACGCTAACATTGATTTCCATAAGGGAAATCAAGGCTGTGATTTCCAGTAAGGTACGATTAATTCACCCTGAGCTTGGTCCACCTGTTCCACCTGTATTTTTCTTAATACTTTCAGTTTAACGCGAATGGAGGGAATGCATAAAAATTGTACTCTGTCCATTCGATCGTGAATGCGTCGACACAGAAAGCCTCTGGATCACGGTGCCATGAGCAAAATTTTTTACACTTTTTGTTGATCTTTGAAGTGAACAGATCAATTTCAGGTATTCCAAATCTTCGTACTATAGCTTGGAAAGCCCAAGGTGCTAATTCCCATTCTGTGTCGATATTAATAATTCTGGATCCTTGGTCGGCGACGTTCTCTTTTGACGCTATATATGATGCTGTAATCCATAGATTACGTTGCTCACACCATTGCCAGATTTTTCTGGATATGCTATTGAGATGTGGGTATTGGATGCTTCCCATTCGATTAACGTAGGCAACAGCTGTAGTGTTATCAATCCGCAGCAGTATTTCGCAATCGTATTTGCTGCAAAACATCATAACGCGTAAAAGGCTGCTACCAATTCTAGGTAATTAATATAAGCATTTCGCTCCGTTATATCCCAAGCTCGATACGTAGTTTCGCCATTGCACACTGCACCCCAACTTATTAATGATGCATCTGAAAATATTTCCAGTGCGTATTTGTGTTGTCTAATTGGGTTGAAAGAATAGAATATGTGTGACTCCCACCAAGTGAAGTTTGAGCTCAGTGTTGCCGACAGTTTCATTTTTGCATCTCAGTTTCCTCTATTTTTTAATAACGCTAAATATTTTGACGTTCAAATCCCTTAGAATATACCCAGCTATATTGGACAGCTGGACAAATTGTTGTAATATTGAGCAAATTGAGCAAATTCTCTAATAGTACAAGAGTGTAAGATTTTAAATTATTTAATTAAAGACCAAATCAATTGCTTTTTCTTCTCCGGAAGCTCAAGCGTCATGCGATTAGAGTTTAAAATAAATTCGAAAAATTGACATCTTGTATTCGGAATTAAGTTACTTTTGTTTTCATTAATCAAGAACCCTAAGGATCTTAGGACCTGCTGGGTTGCCTCAATATTCTTTGAACATTCTTTGGTATTTTTTCCAATACACAACCAATCGTCTAAATAAACTATTGATATGTAACCTTTATCTCTTAAAAAATTCACCACCGGTTTGGAAATTTTTGTATATAACCATGGCGCGGTATTCAATCCGAAGGGAAAACACACGAATTCCCACAATTCATCTTTCCACATAAATCTTAAGAATTTCCGGCTATTCTCATCTACCGGAATGAGAAAATAAGCATTCTCTAAGCTAGCCATAAAACATCCCTTTGTCATTAATCTTAAAACCGTACGAATGTCTTCTAATTTGAAATGATCGGTTTTAATAAATTTATTTAAGTTTTTCAAATTTTAAACAAATCTGAATTTTCCATTTGGCTTTGGGACTAAAAAATATGATGATAAAATCTGAGACTCAGATGGGACACAATGTTGAATTGCTCCCATTCTAAACAAGTTATCTATTACCTCTCGTAAATGGATTTCATCTCTAGGATTCAATGAAGTATTTCTAATTACCTTTAATTAGATTGGCGGTTTAACAAAATTAATTTTGTATCCGAATATACTGTTTAAAATAAAATTATCGGACGTAATCTTAGACCAAGCTTCAATAAAATATCTTAATCGTCCTGCTTTTTTCCGAACCTCTATTTCGGTATTGTCGCGGGATTCGCCTGTCCCGTTGACTGTTGAGTTTGCGTTTTCGCTGGTGTATTTCGATGTTTTTCGTGGGCCTTGTTCTGATGGTATGTTTTCTGATGGGTGTGTAGCCCTTGCGGTTGTAACCCGCCTGTGATTGATTGAAGGGCTTCGCAGACGGACTTCTCCAGTTTAAATTCCCTTGAGGTCTGAAAGATATTTTCTCTATTGCTTGAGTCTTTAATGAAAGGCCTACTTTTTCCACCGATTTAGCTGTCTTTACTCTTTGGGACAGTGTCGAACCAAACAGGAACTCATCAGTTTCTGCTTTTTCGAGAAGAACTTTGGCTTTTTTATCCCCTTTTTTATTTATTTTATTTAGTCCCAGATAAATAAAGGCCTTCCTCGCTTTGGTGAGTTGTTTAAACAGCTCACACATGAGTCTGCCCGAGTCTGTTAAGGCCGTTAACAGCTCTTTCCTGTCGATCTCATCTTTTTTGTCATTGAGGATCATATTAACTGCTTTTCTCAGTGATGACAAACTAGCTCCACAAAGATCCTGGTCTATTGCCAGAAATTTGTCTCGCTTTTTTACTGTGCCATTCACGATAGCCTCAACTTCTGGGTTTAACTTAGGTGTGTCAATGGGGCAGTTACCCTTATGTGGATACAATTTGAAGAATTTAATTTTATTCTCCTTATTTATACCTTCAGCGAGGACTTTTTTTCCAAGTCTCTGCCAATTTTGGATGGAATATAAATTCCATCTCGTTGTTAGAAAGCCCTTCACCCAGAATCTCCAACGTTTCCTCGTCTAACTCGATAAAGTTTTCTTTTTCGAGTTGTGTCACTTCCAGATTATTTGAGTTTTTACTCTCGTTCTCTTTATCTCCATCGTCGAGCGAAGGATATAAATCAAAGTTTAAAGAACCATCTGGAAGCGCAGAAAGATCTAGGTTATAAGCTATCAATTTATTGATGCAAAAGAGGTTATGTTCTTTATATAACCTAGTCTGTTCGTACGGAATTTGTCTCACCTCTCGTATGAGCTCACCACCGATAATATCACCTCAATCTTAATGACGAGGCGATTTATTAGACGAGTTTTATTTTACCTGAATCTATTGCGACTGATGGAAATGAGGGTGAAGCGTTTTCCACCTTTTTTGATAATTTTTCTTGAATTTTCCTTAACTTCTTTTGAAGTCTTTCCACTGAAGGAGAACGATTTCTCTTTTTTGACTTCTTTCCCATTTTAATTATTAAACTTATTGTTTTCTCGCTGAAACGTGGTTTCTCTTCAAGCACAAAAAACGTTATGACGAGAAGATGGCAAATGGGAGTCCCATAAGGAGTCTCTTGTCGGCGTCTTCTTATTGGCTGAAATTCGTGGTGACTCCTAGCGGAAAGCGGTACCTACCTAGTTATCTTTTAGTGATCTCGAGAACGAGACACGATGCATAATTAAATTATATGAAAGTATATTGGTCAATTGATCGTTAATTATATTACTTACAATATCAGTTCAGTCGATTCGCGTTGGTCTACTCGTTGTAGATTTTATTTAATATTGTACTGCAAATATCTTTAGCATGAAACAATTAGTGAAATGTTAATTAAATCAACATATTTATGACTATTTTGAACGACTAACACACTATTAATGCGATACCTTTTTTTTATAATTTTATTTAGGATAATTAGTTTACATTATTATAGAAAATACGCGCTATAATAGAATTTAACACGGTTGCTATATAAACGTGTTACGACATTTGTATTACCAGTCAATTTTCTGTTTCGTATTGTTAATCACATCTCTCGCAATGTAATTTACTACAAGATATTATAGTTATTTCATGAAGTTTGATAATCATCGGAGCAAACGGCAAGACCTTTGCGTGTAACATTATGATTTTCTGGATTGTAGCAATTTTCTTGTATCAATGCTGCATCCTTGGAATCACAGCCGGAGTTCATCGACTCTGGTCACACCGATCCTACAAAGCCAAGTGGCCTCTTCAGCTGTTACTCATGATTATGAACACTATGGCATACCAGGTAGGTGAATTTCTCGAAAACTTAACGAATAACAATATTCATTATTTTATACTTACAAAAAGTGAAACGTCGAATAATTCATAATTAGTTTTTTCGTGACAAAAGAATTCATCATCATCATTGGCACTACAACCCGGGGTGAGTCTCGGTCTGCCTAAGGATACGTTTCCAGTCAGCCCTATCCTGTACTTTTTGTTTCCAATTACGGATCTGTAATCAACACAGATCCTGCTCAACCTCATCCTGCCAACGCGACCTTGGTCTACCCCTTCTCCTCTTGCCGATTGGGTTCTGTGTCAGGATCCGTTTAATGGACTCGTCGTCGGGTCTTCTGTAGACGTGCTCAAGCCATCTTAGTCTGGCAATTGTGATGTATTTAATGACATTTATGTCATTGTACACCTCGTAGATTTCCTCGTTGTATCTTCTTCTTCACTCGCCATTCTCGTATTTCGGGCCATAGATTCTTCTTAGGATCTTTTGTTCAAATCTGAGGAGCGCCTCTTCGTCTATTTTTGTAAGTATCCAGCATTCAGATCCATATGTAAGAACAGGTCTGATTAATGTTTTATAAATATTACACTTGATCTTTCTAGACAGGATCTTGGACTGCAGTTGTTTGATTAGTCCATGGTAACACCGGTTTGCCATTATGGTACGCCTCCTGATTTCGTCTTTTATCATGTTGGAGCTGTTCACTAGCATACCCAGGTAAACGAATTCTTATACCACCTCAAAATTGTGGTCACCTACCGTGATGTTTTGGCCTACTCTTCTACTCAAGTTATCGGGCGCAGACGCTATCATTAGTTTGGTTTTATTTTCGTTAACCATTAATCCCAGTTCTTTTGCAGCCTCCTCTATTTTAACAAATGCTTCCCTAACCTCCAGTATTGAGTGACCGATTATGTCTATGTCATCGGTGTATCCTAGGATTTGAATGGATTTGTTTAACATAGTGCCACCGTGCACCAGGCCCACCGTTCCGATGACCTTCTCGAGGGCTATGTTGAAGAGGATGCATGACAAACCGTCACCCTGCTTGAGGCCATTTCGAATTATAAATTCTTGTGAAAGGTCCCCTTCTACTTTCACCATTCCTCGGACGCAATGCATTGTCATTCTAGTCATGCGTACCAGTTTTTCTGGTATCCTAAATTCGTCTATTGCTGCATATACAGTCTGTAAAGTAAGAGCGTGTACAGGTTAATGTGTAGAAAAATTTATTTTTAATGATTTTTAAGTACATGGATTTGTTGTACTCCATGAGAAGAAAAATGCTATACCATTAATAATGAGTCCAGTCACCACCGGCATTGATAATTACCTGACATCTCCGAGGCATACTTTCCACTAAGTTGACTGCGTATTCGTTCGGTAAAGACCTCCAAATTAGACGAATTTGTCGTGTCAGCGGCTTCAAAGTGCATACTCTTTTTCCTCGAAGCTTGTGCTTGAGATATGCTCACACATTTTCAATGGGATTTGCATCTGACGATTGCGATGGCAAATCAAGTGTGACGATGCCAGACTGCTCTTTCCACTCGGTGCAAAGCTTGCTCCGGTGTTTTGAGTCGTTGTCTTCCTGTAAGATCCAGTCCTCGTTTTTTTTTTATGAAACATCGTTCAGCAGTCGGCAACAAATACTTTTCATAAATTTTAAGCATTTTCGGAGCATTTAAATTGTATGTAAACAGATGTAATGTTCCAAAACCCTGTTTTGAAAAGCAGCCTCAAAGATGGGGCAGTCATCGACATTTTTGGCCTTCTTATTGGGTGTACAACTTAATTCGGTCCGTTTTTTTGCTTGAAAAACGCATTTATTTGAACGATAAAATGAATCAATACCTTATTCAAAGTATTGTCCATCGCTAGCCACTACTTTTTCCCATCTTTCTGGCAATTTATGGATTCCGTCGCGGAAGAAGCGTTCATCTTTTGAAGCCAAGAATCGAGCCAATTTTTGATACCCTGTTCTGAAGTGAAGCGTATTCCAGTCAAAGTGTTCTGCATCGATCGAAACAAATGGTAGTCGGAAGGGGCAAGGTCTGGACTGTAAGGCGGGTGAGCCAGAACTTCTCATCCACTATTTTCCAAATAGTTTTTAACCGGAACAGCAGCATGAGGCCGAGCGTTGTCATGGTGAAAGATTATGGACTCATGTCTGGTCGCATATTCTGGACATTTTTCGGCTATAGCTCGCTTTAAACAAATCAATTGTTGCCTGTAGAAATCTCCCGTGATGGTTTGACCTGGTTTTAGCAGCTCATAGTGGATCACACCCTTCTGATCCCACCAAATACAGAGCATTACCTTGGCACCATGGATATTCGGCTTCGGCGTTGATGTTCTCGGTTGGCCGGGCTTTACATACGATTTTTTGCGTTTCGGGTTGTCGTAGTGAATCCATTTTTCGTCCCCGGTAATGATTCGATGCAAAAAAGACTTCTTTTTGTACCGTTCAAGCAACATTTCGGACATGCAAAATCGTCGTTCGATATCTCTCGGTTTCAATTCGTGTGGGACCCAATTTCCTTGCTTTTGAATGTATTCCGCGGCTTTAAGTCGTTTCGAAATAGCTTGTTGAGTAACTTCCAATGTTTTTGCGAGCTCTTTTTGCGTTTGACACGAATCTTGATTAAGTAATGTTTCTAATTCTTCATCTTCACACTTTTTCGGTTGACCTGAACGCTTTTTGTCTTCAACACTAAAATCACCACTTTTAAATCGTCGAAACCATTCTCTGCAAGATTTATCCGATGGTGCAGATTCACCATACACTTCCACAAGCATTCGATGCGCTTCAGCTGCACTTTTCTTCCAATTGAAACAGAAAATCAAAACTTCCCGCAAATGGTGCTTATTTGGAACGAAACTCGACATTTTCAACGCAGTAAAAATTAAACTTGTTGTGCAAAACTCAAAGACTTGTAAACAATATTTGGTTGACAGATGTTGACACTTCACGATACAGCAAAAATCAGCTGTCGCCGTCAACCATTTATAGCACCTAGAGCCATCTTTTGAAAACGGACCGAACTAAGTTGTTCACCTAATATATTGCTGAACCCACTTAGCGACGAACGATTTTGACTTTTCCATGTATTTAGCAGCCGCTACATATGACATTTTTGGGTTGGAACAAAGGAACACAGTCTCGTAGCGCGATGCGTATGCGGCACTCATGGCGGTTAACGTGTTTCTCAGATAAGAATTCGACACCAACTGAATCTTTTGTGACAAAGCATTCACGACAAAGATTCCACCCATCGACTCACAAAAAAACTAGGACGATATTTGAAGCCAACTGCCATTTATGCCGTACACGCTCTTACTTTACAGACTGTAGCTCCTATTTTCTGATCGAATCATATGTCTAAAGTCGATAAATAGGTGAAACGTGGTGATGTTGTACTCGTGTGTTTTTTCTAAGATTTGTCGTATCGCAAAGATTTGATCAACTGTGGACTTTTCTTTTGTAAAGGCGCACTGATATTTGCCGATAATTTTTTCAAGGTATGGTTGTAGCCTTCCACACATTATATTGGATAGCACTTTATATCATGTGTTTAGTAATACTATGCCCCTGTAGTTCTCGCACCGTAGGGTATCGCCCTTCTTGTGTAGCGGGCACATGACATTGATTTTCCAATCTTTTGGCATTCTCTCATGGGACCAGATATTCTTGATCAGCTCGTGCAAGTACAATATCAGTCGTCTACCCCTGTTCCTAAACAGTTCAGTTGAGATTCCATTTTGCCCCGGCGTTTAGTTATTTCTTAATTTATTGAGAGCCCTTTGAACTTCCTCGTAAAATGGTGGATCCTGAGGTTCTTCGAGGAGATTGTCCTCACTACGTATCCGAGTTCCTGGATGTTCCGTGTTTTCCGTATTCTCCTCACCTGTTCCATTCAAGAGTTCTCTGAAGTGCTTCATCCATCTCTCAAGTATTTTTTGTTTATCCGTTTATCGTTAGTAGTGTTCCTTCCTTATTTCTACATGCGATGCTTCTAGGTTTAAAGGTTTTTCGGGCTTCATTGATTTTTTGATATAATTTCCTATGTCCCTTATTTGTTGGAGCTGTTCTATCTCTTCAAGGTTCAACTTTTCTCATTCTCTCTTCTTTCTTCGATGGATTCGTTTTTCCTCTCTCCTCAATTTTTTGCATGCCTCCATAGAGTTCCTCGTCCGATGTGTTTGGAATGCTCGTCTGTATGCCGCGTTTTTTTTGTTGGTTATTTCCTTACATTCGAGATCAAACTAAGTTTTCCTTGTGACACGGTTTTTAAATCCTAGGCATGTTTCGGCAGTGTATGGCCTGTTTGCACTTTTCCCATTGTTCATACACGTCCTCTTCCTGGTCCGGTATGGATTGAGGTGCAGATAGATTTGTGCCGAGGTTTGTCGTGAATGTTTTCTGTATTTCTGTTGTTTTGAGGCGCTCTACGTTATAACACTTGATTGTGGCAGCTCGCTGACATCTTGTAGTGGATATTTTAGCTCTTAGTTTTGTTCCGACTAGGTAGTGGTCGGAACAAAACTAGTCGATGTTTGCTCCTCAATAAGACCTAACATCTAGTAGGTCTGATAAGTTTATCTATCAATACGTGATCGATCTGATTTCTTATTTTGCCACTAGGTCCTTTCCATGTAATTTTATGTATGTTTTTATGCTCGAATTTGGTGCTTCCTGCGAACATATTTCTTGATGCTGCAAAGTTCATAAGTCTAGTTCCGTTATCATTGGTCAGCTCGTGTATACTATGCCTTCCTGCGTATTCTTTATAGGTTTGTTCCCGGCCAATTTGCGCATTGAGGTCCCCTATGACAATCTTAATGTCTATACCGTACGATCATTTTCTTTGCCAGTAGAAATTAAAACTCAAATGAAGGGAGACTAGTTGACGTCAAACTGGCATATATAATTGGTGAGCTACGAGCCGACTTGGTTTGTCAGACTTACACCGCAGTGATTCACCAATTTTTTTGAAATCTAAATTCGATTTCCATTTAGGGATAAATAGATCTAAACTTATAAGATGAAGAATTTATTGCGAAAAATATTACCTCAGGCAGGATTCGAACCCGTTATATCTCACGAATGACTTAAAAATTTGGTTTCCCTCACTAGAGGCGCTGCCTGAGAAAGCGTCTCTCTTAGTATACTTATTATTGCGATAAATATTATCACATGCCTCGGTGGTCGAATTGGTATGACACCCGCACGGAATGAGGGAGTTCCAGGTTCGAATCCTGGCTGAGGTAATATTTTTCGCAATAAATTCTTCATCTTATAAGTTTAGATCTATTTATCCCTAAATGGAAATCGAATTTAGATTTCAAAAAAAATTGGTGAATCACTACGGTGTAAGTCTGACAAACCAAGTCGGCTCCTGGCTCACCAATTATATATGCCAGTTTGACGTCAACTAGTCTCCCTTTATTTGAATCATAATGTCATTCTTAGGTCTACCATCGTAGACTCTTTCTAATGTCTCATAGAATTCATCCTTGATCTGATCCTCCTTGTCCTCAGTTGGTGCATGTGCATTTATGATGCTGAGATTAAAGAACTTTTCTTTCAAATGTAGAACATATCCTTTCATTTACCGGGATAAAATCCAGCACTAGGTGTTTAGTTCTTTTGTCTACAATAAAGCCTGTGCCAAGGATGTATTTCTAATTATGGCAGCTATAATAGAAGTCGCATTCCCTTTTTTGTAGTATGCCATTCCCGGTTCATCGAACCTCTTGGATCGCCGCTATGTGAGCGCCATATCTTTTTAGCTCCTCCACCAGGGCCTCTATTTTCAGAGCTCCAGGACGGTATAGTGGCCTAGTTTCCACCAAAGCACCTAATCCGGCGTTCAAAAGAATCGAAGAATCGAATTTGAGTCGATGGAAACGCGATAGATTAACTCATTTCACTCCCGTTTTGATCCACCAAGATAATCGGAGTGGAAGAGAATTCACTAAAGTTTAGCTGGTGGAAACAGTCGAAAGTAGGTAATGCCAACCTCTATATTTTTTATTATTGGCTATTCTAGCTCTATTTGTACATAACCTGGCTTAAATTAAGTTGGCTGTACTGAAATATCGATCTTCTTCACTCCTATTTCACTTCCAGTGGAAACAGCATAATAAATTTGTCCGAAGTAGAATCGGATTGAAGACTTCGGTGGAAACTAGACCAGTGATAAGACATTTCATGTAAATAGGTTCACGTTGTGTTTCCTAAAGCTCTTGTCCTTTTTCTTGCCATTTCGTCGCCATGTAGACTGTCCGGCTATTTTTCTTTTGGCTTTCCAAACAATTGGGTTTTTACGGGGCTGGGTTGTTAGCCCGGCGCCCAACTCTCCTCCTTTGTCCCGGTTTTGGACCGGCCTTGGGACCGGCAGGGAGATTCATCCATAACAGACCTCCCCGGCGGAGTTGACAAAAGAATTATGGCATCAAAAAATTGATTAGACATTAACAATAATCGATTGAATAAAAATACAATAGAATCGAATTTGTTTACAGTCAGTTAGTCAGACACAAAGGATTCATATGTGTCGATCGTACGATCTTTTTTCTTCTTCTTTTTCTTTTATTATTTATTTAATGATACCCAATCTCTCTAATGAAGGTTATGTATGTTCGATACGATCAATATAATTATGCCAAATAAAAACGTATCGCGTAGAAGAAAAAAAAGTATATTGTTATAGTGCCAAGTGGTTATTCCCCTGTTGTGTTTTATTGTTAGATGCTAACGTTTCGTAACTATTGCTGTTTATCTGATCTGCATAAAAATTACCTTTTTTTTAAAAAAAAGGTAAAAAAGCGCCAAGTGTACGTGCGATATGCAAAAACTATTTAATGAAAACGTTTTATTCTTATTCCATTTGTATTTTCTACTACAAAAGTAATGATATGTTCGAAAGCTTGCGCCAAGTGAACATGATTGTAATATTTTTTCTTCATTATATGTCTTTATTATACCCATTATCTGTTTGTTATTTTCATAAACATACAAGAAAAAAATTTAGAAAAAATAAAATTAAGATTCACACAAAAACCACTTTGCGTGCCCAGCTGCTATTAACAACAACTTTTATGTTTCTTACTATATATATATATACAGGGTGATTCAGAACGACTTAGTTGTCCGGGCACAGATGTATTCCTGAGTGAATTCTGAGACGATTTTTCCTTTGCCAAAATTTTATTTGAAGCTTAGATTTTGAGTTATTAATGAAAATAGTTAGCGAATCTTGAGCCGCGTACGAGAGGCAGGCAGGGCCGGCGCAAGCCGCGATTCACCGTTACACGCGGGCGCTTACGCGAGGCGCCCGCTGCGATCAGCTGACGTAGCAGGCCCAAATACACATACACACACATCTCTCTCTCTCTCTCTCTCTCTCTCTCCCTCTCTCTGTCTCTCTCTTTGTCCCTCTTTCTCTCATACACAAACGCACACGCACACACACACACACACACACCTTATCACACACACACACCGTGCCGCCGAAGCACCGCGAGACCCGCCGATTCACTTAAGCTATGTGAACCTGGCACCCGACTTTTAAAAAATTAATTTTTTAATACAAAAAACGTTAGTATTTCGATTGTAGTTGTTTGTAGTAACAATAATTTCGTTTGTAGTTTTATCTCTTAAAAAATATAAAAATTCGAAAAAATGACTCGCACCCGACATTTCGATATCTCAAATCCGCTTGCGCAGTCTTCTTTAGAATCGTTTGTAGTTGTTTGTAGTGCTTTTCGTTTCGTTTGTAGTTGAACGGTTCAAAAATTATGAACATTTAAACAAATGGCCAAGAGTAAACTTTTTTGTTTATTGAGATATCGCAAATCCGCTTGCGCAGTCTTCTTTAGAATCGTTTGTAGTTGTTTGTAGTGCTTTTCGTTTCGTTTGTAGTTGAACGGTTCAAAAATTATGAACATTTAAACAAATGGCCAAGAGTAAACTTTTTTGTTTATTGAGATATCGCAAATCCGCTTGCGCAGTCTTCTTTAGAATCGTTTGTAGTTGTTCGTAGTGCTTTTCGTTTAATTCATATATATATATATATATTATATAATTTCGTTTAATTCATCATTTAATGCTATCGCATTGTGATATCTAAAAACAAGCAGCGATTATCTTTTCTTTGTCTCTAACTTGATAAGAAGGAGACAGAAAACTGTATTCTGTCCTCTTCTACTATCCGAAGTTAGCCGAAGCTAGCCGAGCTCACGCGTACGCTTACGCACACACCTCCGTTACCCTCTCCACTACGCGTGGGATGTTGCTTGAGGGGCCAATCTGGCCACCTTGTCCACCACTTGTCCGTTATCCCCTCCACTACGTACTACATATTGCTTGCGTCGCTGATCTGGCAGCTCTGCCTCCACTACACTTTGGCTGCCCGCACGAAGCAACTAATAGCTCATATGAAGGAAATAGCTGTTGCGCTGACATCTCTTATTATTTTATAGCGGTTTAAAGTAACTTTTTCTATAGCTATAACATCCTTATATATCTTTAGCATTTATTCTGTCAACTTTGAAAATAATATAAAAATGCCTCGAACGCCGACGAATTCACCGAATGAAATTTATGAGACCTTGAAAGGATTTTGGTTTCTCGATAATAAAAGCAAACTTTTGCCATGGAGCGATGATGTTTGGCAAAAGGCGATCGATGCGATGCAAGGCAAAATGTCAAAGGACTATATCTATCTCTATTTGTCAAAAAATAGGAATAATGTTTTCGGTCGAATACATGCGATTAAAACGTTGAAATCTATCAAAGATGAAAATAATCTCGACACATCCGCGGATGATTCGCGCAATGATTCAAATTGGTCGATGGGTGAAACAGATTGTACATTACCATTTCTGCGTGAAACAATAACGATATCTAAAAGCGAATGGGACACTCTCAAATCGCATATTTTAAAATACAAAAATCGCGAATATGAAGTACTCGTTATTGGTTGGACTGATGCAGTGTACGATATATTATGGAGTTATTTAAAATTGCCCTGCCCTTACTCTTTCAAAAATGCAAAAATTAATCGGAATCCTGGCGAGATATTCTTATCAATTAAAGGCAGTTGTTCGGAATGTAAATCAAAAATTCACATTTATTGTCAAAACGAACCGACTGAGGAGGACCCGATCTTTAACATTTCTACTTTCGATTCTCGCGGAATAGCACATGAAAAAAAGCGGCAAGTACGTGGTGACAGACGGATTCGTATTGGAAAGGAATTACAAGGCACATCTACTTACGCGTGGCGCCGTAATGAAGCTAATAAATTAATGAATTTCGGAGACGTTGTACCGGCTAACTTGCCTTCGGAATATGTTGCACGTAAAGCAAAACAGGAAGCTCGAGATAAAGAATTAGGGTTATTTAAAGTTAAAGCGGCTCTTGCCTCAGTATGGGACATGAAGTACAGTCAAGAGTTCAGCGGATGTATTTATGAGATCGGCCTTGATAAATTTTACGTGATGTATTGGAGTCCTACGCAGCTTTTTTTATATAAAAAATTTCAGAAAGAAGACGATATCGGTAGCATTAGTTTTGATGCAACGGGTGGATTGGTAAAACAAATTCCAAAACCAGATAGCTCCACCCAAGTCATTTTTCTCTATCAGGCTGTTTGTAGTTATCGTAAAAAGATCTTGCCTTTATTTCAGTTAATTTCTGAAAAACATGATACCAATACATTGACATATTGGATGCGAGAATGGTTGCGTTCTGGGGGCTCGGTTCCGAAACAAGTGGTCGTAGATTATTCACTGGCACTTCTAAATGCGACTTCTTTAGCATTCAACAATAGTGATCTTAAAACATACATCGAGAATTGTATTATTTTTGATAATAGCACATCATCCATGCGTATTCAATGCCCTAGGTGTCTTATCCGTATTGATATCGCACATCTAATCAAATTAGTTACGCGTTGGAGTTGTTTTAATCACGAATCTCTTGAGAAAAAAGACTTTTATCTGCGCTGTGTCGGCCTTTTGAGTACGTGCACAGAGATTGACGAGTTTATTCAAATATGCACGGACATCCTATCAATAGCTTTTTCGACTTATGAAGACATTAATGACAAAGAAAGCCATTGTTTCGCCGCCCATAACAGAGTTATGAACCGTTTAAAATCTTATAATCTTCTTAACGATATGTCAAAAAATCCTGAAAGTAATGACCCCGATTTGCTGGAACATTTTGATGATTTCGATAAAGAAATAACTTTACAATCGAGCAATGCAATTGATATAATTTTAAAAAAAATCAAAGCTTACAGTATCAATAACCTAAAGCAGGGTCGATTAAATCCATACTATTGCCCGGATTTTGGTTCCCGTCTCTTTAAATTGTCGAAACAGTTTGTTCTATGGACAGCTGTAATGATAACCAATGAACAACAAAACTCTACTCTCGTAGAGTTGGGAGATAAACGTATTGCTAGTTCAGCTCGAAGTGAAGAATATTTTCGAGAACTCAAACATTTAATTTTTAAAAAGGGAAAGGCTATGAGGATAGATAAATATCTCGTTATTCACCTTAGGTCTTTGATGGGAACTAATAAATTGCTGAATGCGCCAGAAAAAAAAACTAAGACAGATGATCCGAAACTTGTACATGCAACATCTGAAATGGATCCTATCATCATAGAATCATCCAAGTATAAAGATACTTTTGTTGACAATCAAGGTCCCTCTGAGACGTACTCTTTCGTCAAAATCGAGAATTCATCATCCAATAATCTTTCACAAATAAAATTGCCTAAAGTAACCATTGACAATACAAAAGAATCTGATCTTGTTGAAATTCGATACAATCAACAAATGATAATATGGATCAAAACAATCATCCAATAATCTTTCACAAATAAAATTGCCTAAAGTAACCATTGACAATACAAAAGAATCTGATCTTGTTGACAATTCGATACAATCAACAAATGATAATATGGATGTCATTGATATCAGTATATGTGACGAGTCTTTCATTGATAATTCGGAGGATTTAATCCTAAAAAAAGTTTCATCCCAATCGAGAGATTTTACCGTTGACAGTATTGCATCTGAAACATCCTTTCTAAACGAGGCCGAGGATTGGAAAGGTCTTAATAAAAAGACAAATCCAATCAAACCGAAGATATCAAGTAATGCGAACAAACGAGGCAAATATCTGACTGCATGTCCTGATATCGAAATTATTCACAAACGACCGAAATTTACTCCAATGTTGCCTTTTTATAAATGGAAATTTTTTACAACCAATAAACATTAATAAACAGATTGTTAGCGTACAAAACACATGTGCGTTTGATTCCACTATTCAAAGCATATTAGCTGCATATCATGATTTTGCGCCATATTCCGAGTATTTGAGAGAATCTAACATTTATATATCTGAATTTATTGAGACATTATCAACGATGGGCGCGACAGCGAGCCTATATAAAAAACGGGGATGTATCTTAAGTACTACTAAAGAAATAAAAGATGGAATATTGGATTGTACAATCAATCTTTCATATCTGCAAGAAAAATTCATCCTTCGTGATGTGCCATCCCTTGAAAAAACTATTCGATGCGCTGATTGTTTATTTGAAAACTCAAAGATTATGCCAGTTTTGTATCTTAATCCAGACTTCATATATAAACATGGCATGGCAGGTCTGCAAGAACCCATCAATGCTTATAAACCTAGTAATACAAGCACATGTTTACGATGCAAAAGTACTAATAACATTATAAAAAGCTCAGCAGGCAGTCACATGATGCTTGATATCGAAGATGTTGGAAATCCTCTACTCTCAGCTCGAAGAGGTTATCCGAATTGCAGGAGACAATTTACTATCGAGGAAATACCAGATAAGCTGATTTATGATAAATATACGTATAAATTTGTTTCCGCAATTATCTACGTTAACCACCATTATTTCGCGTTTATTAAACGAATTACTGACAAATGGGAAAATCATAATGATCTAAAAAAACGAGTCATGGCAGTCACTGCGCGAACACTCCTGCAGAAACATAATATCCACTTATTATTTTATGTCCGAGTATCCAAGACAATCGAATCAACGTCCGAATCGAAGTCCATCTCTCTTACCGATTCCGTTACATAAAATGATGATTTTAAACGGATCAACTACAAGAACATTTTTGATTAAAAAAATTTTAAAAAGAAGTTTAAAAAACGGAAAAGAAACAAAAAAAATTTTTAACACTTATAGTTTTAAAATAAAAAAATATATAATTTTAAATATTTAATTTCTTTAAATAAAAAAAATTAAATTTAAAAAATATATTAGAAAAAAATTAAATAAACACAAAAAAATACAAAAAAAAACAAAAAAAAAGTGAAACCGGTTTTCCGTCACGTCCTCGTCGTCGGTTTTGGTTAATACTAAGAACGGAAATTTATTGCAGTCTTTCTCCTTATTGTTCATTAATTACAAGCAGTATTATTAAGACACTTGCAGAATAAGCGTATTTGAATATAGGCTCTAGCTCGTTAGTATTTCGTAATGACAAATTTCAATAATAGTCCATCGGAAAATACAGGGAGTCTTAGACCACTCGTACACCCCTTTTCTTTCAAATAATTGTTTCGAAGAGAAAATATGTAATTTGCAATTAACTTACATATTGTTTCTTTACTATTATATTACATATTGTTTCTTTAAAACAACTGTGTGTTTTCTTTACACCAATTGATTCCTCTCATTATTTTGTACATAAAATGTTTATAATTTTTGAACCGTTCAACTACAAACGAAACGAAAAGCACTACAAACAACTACAAACGATTCTAAAGAAGACTGCGCAAGCGGATTTGCGATATCTCAATAAACAAAAAAGTTTACTCTTGGCCATTTGTTTAAATGTTCATAATTTTTGAACCGTTCAACTACAAACGAAACGAAAAGCACTACAAACAACTACAAACGATTCTAAAGAAGACTGCGCAAGCGGATTTGAGATATCGAAATGTCGGGTGCGAGTCATTTTTTCGAATTTTTATATTTTTTAAGAGATAAAACTACAAACGAAATTATTGTTACTACAAACAACTACAATCGAAATACTAACGTTTTTTGTATTAAAAAATTAATTTTTTAAAAGTCGGGTGCCAGGTTCACATAGCTATTCACTTACCTTATCAAATTCGATGTCTTCGTATACCGCTTGATGGATAAATAATTCCATTCGAAATTAACAATAACACACACGTCTTATTTTACACGTATTTTACACGTAATGCAAATCCACGATAATACACACGATTGAGGATACGATATTTTTTTTCTTTCACGTATGTCAACACTTTTTTCGTATCGAATTTATTCACGCTTTTAAGTGATTTATAAATCGAGTCATTACTATTAATCACTACCGAGTAATCTCACTTCGCGGCTTATTTTTATAATTAAGAAACAATACACACATTGCACACAATCACAGTATAATCCACACAGCATGCATGTCCAAAAGATGTACAGAGGACATTCCAATAAGAATATCTTTCAGAGATACGATCTCTTTGGGATGTCCTACAAACGTTTCCTGGATATGCAAGCTGTGTAGGAATTAATCCGCGAAACTTTTTGTCTTGTACGAAGTCTGTCACGTATCAGTACTTTCACACACTCACACTCGACTCGAATAAATCTGTTCGTTGCTGTTAATCACTACCGATTAATTTTATTCAGCGACCGACAACGATCCGAAGAAAGAAACGCGTTTACACGACACACGTAACGCCCGGTACGCGATGCGACTGTAACAGGTTATGTTTTTTGAAACAGCTGAGACGATGCTACACTCGGAATGCGCTCACGCGACCAAATGGGGAGGGGGGAGAGGAATTTGGCGCGCATACGTACAGAAATGATAAGAGCCATACTACATGTGACACATGTACGTGCTTTTCATTTCTGTGCATGAGAATGCTCTTGTTGACTTTTTTATAATTTCTTTCATAACACCGGCACACAAAAAGAAAAAAGTGGTCTGTACTTTTGACCAAACCCACCTATTTATATGTATTTTGGCTCGCTGAAACCGAATCTGGAGGTCGTTTAGCCCGTCTACCTCTTGGTTTTGAGTAAATCGCAAAAAATAGCGAAAAATCGCATTAGTAAGTGCGACAAAATTAGGAAAAAATTTTTTTGACTTTCAACAAGTAAATTTCTTATATAGTTTGATGTGCTTCACCCAAATTTGAAGTTTATTGAGCTTTATCATCCATAGTATTGCCGAAAATCGCGAAAAATAGCTCAAATAGTAAAAAAAAACGATTAAAATCGCAACAAATCGCGTTTATGAGCGTAAAGCAATTCGGGAAAAAATTTTCTGACCTTAATGAGGTATATTTATTATGTATTTTGATGCCCTGAACCCGTTTTTCAACTTTGTTGACCTCTGTTACCCACAGGTTTTAGCGAAAATCGCAAAAAACCGCGTTAGCGAGCGTAAAAATAGTTGTTTTCTTATGCTTTTTTTCTCTTGTAACGAACTCTTTTATCTTCGAATGATCTATGTAGCGGGTTTCTTTTCCTCTTCACTCCGGTCTGAATCGTTTCCCTTTTTAACGTCCAACAGAAATCTGCCATCATATTAATATCCCACCTTCCTTGGTACCGCTGCTCCATTTCACTTATGTCTTGATGGAATCGTTCTCCTTGTTCTTCGCTGTAGTCTCCGAGATTTTGAGGAAAGTAGTCAAGATGCGAGTGTAGGAAGTGCACTTTTAGACTCATCAAGCAACCTAACTTTTTGAATTTTCGCATTAGCATCGTATAACACAAACCACAAATTGTACGTGGCATCCAGTTATCATTCTGGTCAGTAATTTCTAAACCAAAACACAGAGTGTAAAGAGATTTCACTTTAGGAGATAAAGATCTTCGGTTTTTAGAAGTTTCAAATTCACCACAAATAAAACAAAATGAATCGTGACTTTTATCACATAAATGTGAGTTACTTCTTGTAGCATTATACTCTACAGAGCCCGAGTAACCCACCAATATACAGATGAAATCATTTGTTGACAACGCCTGTGACACGCTTTTTTAACCTGGTCGCGTCCCACATCGTAAAGCACTGATTTGTGTCTGTAACCAGGGCACCTTCTCGTGGTGACGGTGGGCAACAGATCCGTCTGGCCAAGGGGTTAACGGCATTTTTGCCGTCATGGCAGGCACAAATCAGTGTTTTACGATGCAGGGTGTCGGAAGCCCAGTATCGGCGGCTGGTCAGGGTGAGCAAGCGGGCTCGCAGGCGTCGTCATCAAGCGACCGCAGCTCTACATTGGTGGGTGACTTGGCCTCTGTAGAGTATAATGCTACAAGAAGTAACTCACATTTATGTGATAAAAGTCACGATTCATTTTGTTTTATTTGTGGTGAATTTGAAACTTCTAAAAACCGAAGATCTTTATCTCCTAAAGTGAAATCTCTTTACACTCTGTGTTTTGGTTTAGAAATTACTGACCAGAATGATAACTGGATGCCACGTACAATTTGTGGTTTGTGTTATACGATGCTAATGCGAAAATTCAAAAAGTTAGGTTGCTTGATGAGTCTAAAAGTGCACTTCCTACACTCGCATCTTGACTACTTTCCTCAAAATCTCGGAGACTACAGCGAAGAACAAGGAGAACGATTCCATCAAGACATAAGTGAAATGGAGCAGCGGTACCAAGGAAGGTGGGATATTAATATGATGGCAGATTTCTGTTGGACGTTAAAAAGGGAAACGATTCAGACCGGAGTGAAGAGGAAAAGAAACCCCCATAGATCATTCGAAGATAAAAGAGTTCGTTACAAGAGAAAAAAAGCATAAGAAAACAACGATTTTTACGCTCGCTAACGCGGTTTTTTGCGATTTTCGCTAAAACCTGTGGGTAACAGAGCTCAACAAAGTTGAAAAACGGGTTCAGGGCATCAAAATACATAATAAATATACCTCATTAAGGTCAGAAAATTTTTTCCCGAATTGCTTTACGCTCATAAACGCGATTTGTTGCGATTTTAATCGTTTTTTTTTACTATTTGAGCTATTTTTCGCGATTTTCGGCAATACTATGGATGATAAAGCTCAATAAACTTCAAATTTGGGTGAAGCACATCAAACTATATAAGAAATTTACTTGTTGAAAGTCAAAAAAATTTTTTCCTAATTTTGTCGCACTTACTAATGCGATTTTTCGCTATTTTTTGCGATTTACTCAAAACCAAGAGGTAGACGGGCTAAACGACCTCCAGATTCGGTTTCAGCGAGCCAAAATACATATAAATAGGTGGGTTTGGTCAAAAGTACAGACCACTTTTTTCTTTTTGTGTGCCGGTGTAATTAATCATATGCATGTGTATACTGTGAACTCAAAGAGAATTTTTATCGAGAATAAAATATTTGATTGCCCTGAAAAGTGCAAGAGATTATTAGTTTAAAATAACTTTTTCTTTATAATATTTCTTTATAATTATTAATCATATGTGTATTGCGAACTCGAAGAGAATTTTCATCGAGAATGAAATAATTGGTTGCCCTGAAAAGGGCAAGTGATTTATTATTTTTGAAGATGACTTTTTCTTTCTTCTTCTTTTTATAATAAATGTTCAAAGTGTCCGCCGTTCATCGTGATACACGCTCTCATACGTTTCAATAAATTTTCTCCAATTTTCTCCATGACTTCGTCCTCGATTGAAAAAATGGTATGATGAAGTTTGTCGTTTAATTCTTTGACGTTCTCAGGAGGTTGCCTATAAATTATTTCCTTGCAGTAACCCCACAAGAAAAAATCCAACGGATTGAGGTCTGGAGATCTTGCAGGCCAACGTATCGGTCCATATCGGCCCATCCAACGTCCGGGAAATTGCTCATTTAAAAAATTTGTGACGATTCTAGCGTTATGTGGGCCAGCACCGTCTTGTTGAAATGTAATTTTATTTCTATTAAATAATGGAATTTCTTCCAAAAAATCTGGCAGATTTTCAGCAAGAAATTCCGTATACGATGCGCCAGTTAGTCTTTCTGGAAGAATAACTGGGCCTAATATCGTTGTATCCATAATTCCAGCCCAGACGTTCAATTTCCAACGAACTTGATAATTTCGGAGTCGTGTCACCCGTGGATTTTCTTCGTCCCACATATGCATGTTGTGGGAGTTGAATATTCCTTCTCGTGTGAACAGCGATTCATCGCTGAATATTACATGAGAGAGAAATTCTGGATCTTGATTTACTCTTCTCAAGAAATCCTCGCAAAATCTCTTCCTCCGAGGATAGTCTTCTTCTCGCAAATGTTGCACGCGAGTGTAATGGTAGGCGTGCAATTTTTCTTCTTTTAATATCCTTTGGACCGTAGAATATGAGAGTTCATTCTCTCGAGCAATAACCCGAATACTGGTTTCGGGATTTTGTTGTACAGCACGAAGGACTGTTTCCATCGTGCGTAAATTTCGTGCATCACGATTTCTACCACCATTTGCATTACGTGTAAAATACGTGTAAAATAAGACGTGTGTGTTATTGTTAATTTCGAATGGAATTATTTATCCGTCAAGCGGTATACGAAGACATCGAATTTGATAAGGTAAGTGAATGTGTGTGTGTGTGTGTGTGTGTGTGTGTGTGTGTGTGTGTGTGTGTGTGTGTGTGTGTGTGTGTGTGTGTGTGTGTGTGTGTGTGTGTGTGTGTGTGTGTGTGTGTGTGTGTGTGTGTGTGTGTGTGTGTGTGTGTGTGTGTGTGTGTGTGTGTGTGTGTGTGTGTGTGTGTGTGTGTATGCGTGTGCGTTTGTGTATGAGAGAAAGAGGGACAAAGAGAGAGACAGAGAGGGACAGAGAGAGGGGAGAGAGAGAGAGAGAGAGAGATGTTTGTGTATGTGTATTTGGGCTTGCTACGTCAGCTGATCGCAGCGGGCGCCTCGCGTAAGCGCCCGCGTGTAACTGTGAATCGCGGCTTGCGCCGGCCCTGCCTGCCTCTCGTACGCGGCTCAAGATTCGTTAACTATTTTCATTAATAACTCAAAATCTAAGCTTCAAATAAAATTTTGGCAAAGGAAAAATCGTCTCAGAATTCACTCAGGAATACATCTGTGCCCGGACAACTAAGTCGTTCTGAATCACCCTGTATATATGCTCTAACATATTGTAGGAAACAAAGTTGAAGTTGTTAATACAACCCGGTCACGCCAAGTGATAGTAAAATATGGAAAACAAAACTTTTATTTTATATGGAAAACAAAAATTTTTTTGAAAATTAAACACCCCCCACCGCAGCTCTAGCAATTCTCCCTACCCTCTCTATTTCCCCTTCATTCTTCCTGCTCTTCCTACCCACTGAACAGCGTATACATATGGAGTCCTCCGGAGTAACTCAGTATTAGGTTGCTTCCCTGATGAAGTGAACTGCAATGTTCACGAAACGTTGGCATACAATGAAACACGGGGATAACTCGTAAATCGCTTGGCACTTTCGAAGAAGATATTCGTAGAAGCCTCAAGAGCATGTTGTTAGATGTTAGCTAAACAAGAGTGAGCTGTTGTTTAGCTAACTAGGCAAAAAAAAATATTCTTCATGAACTTGAGAATGTAGATTGGTGAACGTATTGTTCGTGACGGAAGTTATATGAGCGTGTATATTCCGGGAATTTTTATATTTATTGTGATATAAATATTCAAAAAAATATACAAACAGGGAACAATACGTAATGCAATTATGCAACGGAAATATATCAAAATCATAAACGAAGCAAATTAAAGCGTTCTATATCAGCATCAATCAAGATGTAATTTTGCCGGATTGCCTAGAACGCCGCAATTGTTTGGGCTAGAGGCCACAGACTTCATCACAAATGCAGTGACACCGACGCCGATCCTCACAACGCTAAAAGAGGTTTATTTTTCTCACACTTGGGCTGGCTGTTCTATACGGCACACCCAGAAGTCAAGGAAAAGATCAAGAATATCAACATAAGTGATCTTGAGCGTAATCCTATATTGACATTCCAAAAGAAGTATATATCTTGATATTAATTGAAGTAATGTTTTGTTAACGAGCAAGTATCTATAACCTATTATTGTTTGTTTCAGATATTACACAATACTTATGCCATTGACGTGCTTTATTTTGCCAACTGTTATTCCAGTCGTGTGTTGGAACGAAACGTGGACAAACGCTTATTTTGTTCCTACTATTCTCCGTTATATTTTGTCGCTAAACGCGACAGGGCTGTTGAATTCAGCGGGTCATCACTATGGCAACAGACCCTACAATAAGTGAGTATTACTCAGTTAATAGTCTTACAAGTGTATTTTTTAAATTTTATACTATCTTAATTTTTTTGGAGTGAAAAATCATCGAACTTTGCATTCTTTACTTTTCAAATCTTTATTAGATTTTTTTGAAAGATTTGTTTTCGGAGCAGCGTAATCAATATTCAGTTACAATTGTTTTCTTATCCGTTATAGATATATCAATCCATCGGAGAACATAATTATTTCCTTTTTCATGCTTGGGGAAGGTTGGCACAATTATCATCACGTCTTTCCGTGGGATTACAAGGCGGCCGAGTTTGGCAATTATAAATTAAATTTCACGACAACCTTCATTAATTTCTTTGCGAAGATTGGCTGGGCCTACGATTTGAAGACTGTGTCCCAAGACATGGTAAAGAAACAGGTGGAGAGAACGGGTGACGGCAGCCATGATTTATGGGGTTGGGGCGATAAGGATCAAACGCAGGAGGAAAGAAACGAAGCGATAGTGATGTACCATCACACGAAGGATCAGTAGGATACTGTGAGACTCTTGATTAAATAAAGCTTTTTTCCGTATTTATCCACGACGATCAAATCAATTTTGGACAAATTTTATGAAAGATACTATTTGAGTTTACTTTCCAAGATTTCTCTCCTAAATGTTTTAGCTTCCGTCGTTGCACGATTATTTGGGTTCTATACAATCTCGAAAGATTTGGCATCAAGCAGAATTTTTATAATGTTGATGTTCTGGATCACGAACACCGTACGCTCGCTCAATAAACGTTTTTATCTCTTTTTAAGATATACAAAATTAGCTTTTGAATACTATGTAATTATTGAACAGTTTGTATTATTTGTACAATTTTTTAACGCGTAATTATTAGGTGTACAAAAAAGTTCTGAGCTTTAGATTTCATACAACAGAAATAACAATTTAAATTTTATATATTTTCCCGCCTTTTTGCGGTTTTTAAAGCGTGACATTTGACCTTTTAAAATGCCATACGGTTTGGCGTTTGATGCATATAACCTCAAAAATCAGTAGTGTTCACGATGGCAATAACAAAAGAGCATATTCGATTTTCCATCCACTTCGCGTTTCATCTGAAGAAAAATGCTGCTGAAGCCACTGCAATGATTTGTGCGGCATATGGAGAGCTGTAAGTCATACTACATGTAAAAGATGGTATCAAAAATTTCGCCAAGGAGATTTCAATCTTAAAGATGAACCGCGTGCTGGACTCCCTGAAAAGATTGAAATGGACGAATTGCAAGCACTGCTAGATATAAACTCTGCGCAAACTGAAAAGGAGCTTGCAAAACAGCTTGGCGTTATGCAGCAAGCCATTTCCGTATGATTACATACGATGGAAAAGGTTCAGAAGAAAGGCAGATGGGTTTCGCATGAATTGTCCGAAGACAACAAAAATCGACGGCGTGACACTGCACTCACTTTGCTTTCAAAGTTCCGGAAAAAAGATTTTCTGCACAAAATCATTACAGGTGATAAAAAGTGGATTCTTTACGATAACCCTAAACGTAGAAAATCATGGGTTGACCCTTCGACGCCAAAGCCCAATATCCACGCAAAAAGGTTTTGCTCTGTATCTGGTGGAATTGGAAAGGTTGTATTACGAGTTGTTACAACCGGGTGAAACAATCACGGCAGACCGCTACCAACAACAATTGACCAATTTGAGCGATGCATTAGAAGAAAAAAGGCCATTTACAGGCCAAGGTCGTCGTAAAGTGATCTTGCTTCATGACAATGCTCGACCACATGTTGCGAAAGCGACTCAGGACCATACCTTTGCGTTAGGCTGGGAACTTCTTCCGCACGCGGCGTATAGCCCAGACATGGCGTCTTCCGATTACTACCTATTCCGGTCGCTGTAGCATTATTTGGCTGATACACATTTCGTGAGATTTGAAGAGATACGAAAATGCATTGATGACTTTATCGCTTCGAAGCCGGTGAGCTTCTATCGTCAAGGAATTCGCAAGCTACCCGAAAGATGGCAAAAGGTTATATGCAAACGGGGAATATTTCGCTGATTAATATTTTTTTGTTTGTTTTTGAATAAAGATTGAATTTTACAAAAAAAAGCTCAAAACTTTTTTGTGCATCTAATATAATAAAGACATATACATACATGTTTGTCTAATGGAACATTGCTTGAATACAATAATCTTATACTTTTATCTTTTATCTTTTTTGTTGCGTAAATTTACAATACTATGGTGAAGGAAAAAGAAATGTAGAGATACATATATACAATACAAAAATTTTTTTTTTATAACTAAATCAAAGGTTATTTTATTAAAAATTTAACCATGTATAATAAAGTCATATTGTGAAAATCATTTTCGAGAATTAATTATAACCTAACCTCTCTATACGCTTTCCGTATTTGTCTATGTGCTCGGATCTTCATACAACACGTTCTGTTCGCGCATCTTTTCGTAATAACGGACGTTTTCTATCAACTTTTTTATATCAATTAAATTATTAATATGCATAAAAAATTGAAAACCTAAAGGAGTTGGGGGATTTTTATTACACCAACATTTGAAATCACGTTGATTCTAAGTTGGTGATTGTGGTGCGTTTAAAGTTCGACTGTGTCGACGCGCATCTTTAGTTATGTATTGCCTTTGCGCAGATGTTTGCCCATCAAAGACCCAAGTCTGGCCGTGTATATATAAATCGGCGTTTTAAATTTATTTCTTATTATTAAGTAACCCACGGTCTTAAATATTGTGATATTAAAAACCTAAAAATTAAAATTATATAATTTTCAAACATAAATATATTAATTTATTATAACGTATGCGAGATATAACAATCCTTATATAAAAATAATTACAGATACAAAAATATGTATAATAATAACATTTAATATTTAAAAGTATATTTGAAAAACACTTGTGTAATCTATACTAATATACAAAGAAAAAGCCTGTCTTTTGTTACCGCATAACTCAAAAACTACTGAATCATTTTCCTCCAAATTTTAACACCATATTCTTATATGCATTAGGACAGACATAGGCTATATAGCATGTCTAAAAATATTTTCATTATCCAGAAATTCATGTTTTTATTTCTTATCATTTAAGGCTGTTAACTTATATAGCACAGTGATGTCACCGCTAGGTGGCGCGTGGCTTCATTCACCTGCAAGTAGATTGCATCATGATATTTTTGAGAAACATACAGAAACATAAATGTAATCAGAAGCAAAAAAAATAAACGATTTTCGAAAAATATCATTTCCAATACGTATGATTCGGTTACACCATTATCTCGGACGAAAGCGAAACGGGAGACGTAGATATTTCTATCATGTACAAAGAGAACGTTTATGTAACATTGACAGTTGAATATAAAGAAAAAAATATTTAAAAAATTTTGAAAATTCTTTAACTTCAAACTTTTTTTCATACATTTTTTTATTGTCAGCATGTTTTCTATTTTCTCTTTTACTTCTATCTCTATATTTGTAAAAGGAGTTAGTTGTAAATTAAAAGTAACGGCAGTAGCATTATAATTACTAGGATTGACTGCATTTTATCTTAAAAATTATAAATAATATGTTGTGCGTATGCACATGTGTGCGCGCGCGCGCGCGCGCAAATCTGTGGGACGAACCTTGTAGGCGCGATCTCATCAAGAATGATAGATCCGCGACGGCGTGTATCGGGGTGGCAGCAATAGGTAGAGTAAAATCAGCAGCGAGTTTAAAACAATTGCTTTCGACGTTGTCTGACACTCACCGCGAGCAGACAGTCACGAATATTGGCTTGACGTTCGACGATACTACTTCGATGTTTTACAATTAGATTCGGATAGCACTCGGAACACTTGCTGGATGAGCGAATGCTGCAAAACACGCGTATTAATAGTAAAAAAAAAAAAATAGATGTTTTCAGACACCGATCTGATGGAATACGAAATGCCGAATACCGATCACGAATATTGAGAAACGCGTATATCACAATTGCGTTGAATAATTAATGCACTACATAACGATAATCTGTCACTAGATTCAACTTCCGGCACTCGTGATCAGGATCTTTTTCATATATTAATAATATATTAATAGCTATTCCTAAAGACTATAATTTTAAAACTAGAAAAGGATTGCATTAGTTAGAGAATAGAGAAGATGACAGCCATTAACCCAATTAATATTTGTCGAATGGTAATTGATCATTTTAGCAGTATGCAATTCCCTGAAAGTTCAATAATTCGCGGGAAGTGGAGTTGAAAGACGCCATTGTATCATTGATTTGTGATAGTATGAATGAACAATCCACTGTTGTAGAACAAGATGATGGGCTATGGTTTGATAGATCGGAGCTTCATGATGCAGTAATGATTGAAGATAGTTGCATATCAGAAACTCATGAGTCCTTTACCCTAAACTCTTTACTTAAAGTTCTTCCTTTGTTGTCAAAAACCGGATTAAATTTCGAATATCAGAAATCTGCGGTTGAATTTTGGAAAAACGGAAAGAAGGGAAAGTCGTTTTCATCCGTGAAACATAAATATCGCAAAGTTACTTCGGTGGCACAGCTGCATCACTGGGAAAAATACGTTCTTCAAGGTGGCTTAAAAAAAGATAATATGAAGGTAATAAACTGCTGGACTTTACAAAAATTACTGGAAGCTATGGATCATCAACTGGTTATCCATGATATTGATCTTCAAAAGTGGGCCTTGCAAATGAGTAGGGAGATAAATTTAAATAATTTTAAGGCAAGTCCCACATGGTTATTGAATTTCAAAAAGGTCCACGAAATTGTATCTAGGAAAATAACAAAGTTTGTAATTAAAAAACATGTAAGAGATAGAAATAATCTTGACAAGGTCATTTTACGATTTGTAACAAAAGCTAAAAAGCATATTAGAAATTGGGGGGCTGAAAATGTGTACAACTCCGATCAGAGCGGATTCAACCTGGAGTTGCACTCTGGACGTACTTTGTTCAAAAAGGGTGCAAAGAAGATTGAATCTATTGTGCAATCGTTGTCATCAGTAACTCACAGTTATATGATTCAGCCCACAGTCTCTGCAGCTGGTAAATTGCTTACGCCTCTTTTCATGGTTTTAAAAAAACTTAATAGAGATTTTGGACCGAGAATTCGAGAATCTCTTTTTCAAGCCCCAAATGTTCTTGTGACAGCATCAAAAACTAACGTCTGACCATCTCAAGGAATATTTAACAGAAGTTTTCTTTTCCAATGTGGAAGAAAAATCAGTATTATTATTAGATTCTTGGGGTGGTCAGTGTGAAAAAACAGTTTTAGTGCCTCAGGACAAGGAACTTGTTCATCTAATAATCTCAAAGGGGTCGACAGGCCAAATATAGCCGTGGACGTATATGGCTTCCGATGCTGGAAAAACTTCGTGAGAAGATTTTCAGATCTAGTGCTGCTGAATGATTATGATGTCAATCTCCACTTGAGAAACAATATAATCGAGCTGCAGTCACTAGAACATAATCAATTCTCTTTGCCAAGGTTCTCCAATTTATTGAAATATGCCTGGTACAAATCCGGATATTCAGAAGATCGACCACTTGAATTTGAGAATCCTGCTGAATTTTATTTTGTTTTGTATTGTTCGTCGTGTGAATTCTGTGAAGAAATTTCATTCATATTATGTGCGTGGTGTAAGAACTATATATTTTAAGCATTTTTTAAATAGAATTCCATTATTGTAATAATTTTGTTTTATAACAATAAATAAAAAATAATAAAAATAAAAAAAAAAATTAAAAATTAAAAAATATTTTTTTTGCCATTTCTTTTGGAGATCAGAGTCAAAAACTTTTCGATAATTTTGTTTTTTTATCAATTTTGAAAAGATTTTTAAATTTTTTTAGAAAGCGTTTAATGCGATATTGATTAATCATTTAATATCCTTTAGCGTATCTGTAGAGAAGTTATAATTAATTTTTGAAAATGATTTTTTACAACATAATTTTATTATACATGGTTTATTATACATGGTTGAATTTGTAATAAAATAATCTTTAATTTGGTTATAAACAAATTTCAAAATAAAAAAAAAATAATGTTAAGTAGTGGTGGGGGTATTTTAAAAAATTGAAAAATTAAAAAAAAATTTTCTCCATTGTTTTATAGTATTTCTGGAATAATTTAACTTTTAATTAAAAAATGTTTTTCTATCTTTTATAGTTTCGTCGATATTCGCTCTGAAAGAGAAAAACCGATTTTTTTTTAAGGGGTGTTTTACCACCTAAACATGCATTTGGACAAAACTCTTTACCTTAAAAAAAAATACGTGTCATTTATTTTTAGCTGCTCTACAACATATTTCAAATTCATTCGGAGTTTTACACCTAAAAATGTTCCCTTGTGAGCAAAAATTACTCGTGATAAATAATCCGTTAGTAAGAGAGCTTGTACTCGTTGTATGTGATAGGGATACAAAAGAACTTCGTTTATTATCCCCCACACAGTTGAGGAAGAAACGTTTTGCATTTCTAATGCGATCTGTTTCATACTAAGTCTTGGATTTTCTGTGACTCGTCTAATTACTTGCTCTTTGATTGCAGGTGTTCAAATGTTTCTGTTTCGTCCTCGATTAACTGTACTGATTGTGAGTAAGAAAGATCCTGTTTCCTTAAGTTGACGATGGACCGAACTAAAGGTATTTTTAGCAAGGCATCGTCTTTGAGGAAAAATTTGTTGATAGAGATGTTGAGCTTCTCTACAGTTTCCATTAGCTCGTCCATACATGTAGTGGATATCTGCCAATTCGATGTTGGAATAAGCTGCCATGTTGATGAAAATCTTCACTCTTAAATGCTTAAATAAAGACTGATTTCAATTTCATACAAACCTAATTTAATACATATTTTTTTTACTTTAGAAGGTGAATAGAAGTACAATTCATGAAACGTCGATGCGAGGCATGTCGTCCGACGTAAATACGTACTATTCGCATGTAAATAAGAAATGTTTATAACTTGGAAAAGAAGCGTTTCCGAACCCATGTTTATATGACTTTTTTCATCCTTACAATGAGTGGAATATGATCTTAAGTTGGAATATGATCTAAAGTTTGGTCAACTATTTCTGAAGTACTATGTATATTCACATGTTGACTTAACTTCTTGACAAATTCATTTAACAATGTTTATTAAGACGGATTTAAACGAAGTGTGGCTCGGTCATTCTTATTCTTTTCAATAAGTTCGCTTTACGAATTTTCTCTTTTTTTAACTTATTGATAGGCTCGTCGAGCCACGCGTCGTTTAAGTCCGACTTTAGATAAACCGTTTAGTTAATTCTAAATTGTTCAATAATGTCTTTTTTATGCAATTTCTCTTTGGTAGGTTTTAGTGTTGTGTTTTATTTTTTCGAAAAAGAAAACTTTTATTCTCAAGAAAAATAACTTGAATACCAACCAAAACAATTTACTATATAATTTTATTCAATATAATACAAGGAATTCCGGGAGGGTTAAGGAGAGACTCGAAAGATTTGCAGGACGTGCTCCTTTGAAGTCGATGCCAGTCGTTCCGAGAGAGCGATTGAAATGTTCTCTCTTCAGGTACTCTCCGCTGATAATTAATTCTGCATAAATGCGTTTTCCGGAAGCGATTATTTTCCGTGGTTGAACGGTACTTAGCATGTATGGCACGGGTCATTCATAACGCGAGCACACGTATTTGCATATGAGCATAAATACCAGTAAGGAGGGAATCCTGAATTACGACTCGCCGGAGGGAAACGTGTATTTCCGTAAACACGGAAATTTCCGGCATCGCGCTTGTCATGATAAGCGACTGGTCTGGAGGGAAATGGTCCTCAATTCATTAACACAGGCTCTTGATTCACATTCAATAATACGTTTCAACGTTTTGCTCCTTATTACTAATCGCAAACGAGAATTGTTTTTTGATGTAAAGCCAAAATGAACTAACATGCACGAGCAACTTGTTTTGATGAGTTTGAATGGCATATAAACATGTAATTAACTAAGAATTCTCGATAATAAAATTAAACAACGGAAAAGGTGGAATTGAGAATGCATAAGGTTATCAAGTGCGTAATTCATCATATTGTTTAAATTACTATTTAATAGTTGGGTAATTTAATTTTTATTTTATATTATGTTTTTTCTTTTCTTTTAATTCAATTCTATCTCCTCTTAGAATATGATATACATATATATATATATATATATATATATGTGTGTGTGTGTGTGTGTGTGTGTGTGTGTCACTTTTTTACTCTCGTGTTCTCTTAAATTCGACTTTTTTATCTATGATCATTAATCAAAATTTCACTCCTCGTGTATAATGCACTACTTTTAGAGTTTTATTCAATCTGGAAATATTCATATATGATTTGTTACAGAACGTAATCATTTCATTTTACTTGTTATTGCATTGCTGAAGATGACTTAAAGTAAAGCCAAAACGTTACATAGTTACGTAACTTATTATTAATTAGAAAATGTTAGATAGATAAATTGCACTCTCAATGCCTTCTTCTTTTCGTTATTTACTAATCCGACGAAGAAAATCTTGAATCTCGGAAAAAAAGAATTTGAAGTAAAATATATATTTGATTGCATATGATTGTATTCCAAACAATGCACGAACAAGAGATAAAAAATTTGCAACACTGAAGAGTTTTTTAAGATATAAGCAGATTTGAATTCTTAAACAAAAGTTATAATGCCTTTGCGGCGCGTGTTTTGATATAATTTGCATTGCATGCCAGCTCGGTGGCAATTTTTCATTTCGTGCTTCCGAAAAATTTAAAAACTGCCAACGGCAAGCGAACAAAAACCAGGAAATTGAACAATGATTGCTATGACGAGGTGGATAAATGCCATATCAACTTTTTTTTTTATTTTCTTCGTATATCCGCGCGATTCGCAATTAAATTCAGTTTTTCGTTAGATTAAATTTTAAAAGAATTTTTACCAGCTACACGTTGAAAATTCCTGAAATTCGCGGACAATCCAAAATTTGAGGTTTTTATACCAATAAATGCTAATTGATTCTGTCTCTTGATTAATTTAGTGATAATCACTTTATAGTGATAATCACTTTAATCATGATTATT
Source organism: Crematogaster levior (assembly GCA_901521435.1). Lineage (NCBI taxonomy): Eukaryota > Metazoa > Arthropoda > Insecta > Hymenoptera > Formicidae > Crematogaster > Crematogaster levior. The sequence continues at coordinate 204,958 of CABEGB010000113.1, read as the reverse complement.
TTGTTAAGCGGTAACCGAGGTACCTGCAAAAATAATTAAATATCGTGCAATGTCGTTACACCGTATGGACCTCTCGGTTGGCTTGTTTATGAGAGAATTTGGCAGACGGCTTCGATTAGTCGCAACGAACGGTCTACAAAATTAGCGCCGTTAAGCGAGCCGAGAACGGGAAAATTGGCGCGGGAATTCTCGATCTGCGTATTTTCGAGTCCATTATTGGAAACACGGTCAACGAGAGACCGATCGACCGATCGGTAGAATTTCCCTCGTAGAATATATCGACCTTCATTCCGGCCTTTACAACATTCCATAGTAAGTCCTCCTTTCGTCGCTGACCCCGTAAACTCGTACCACATACAAGATACGTTCTCGGCGAGAAAACTCGCTGAAGACACATTCTCGAATCGGTGGCGGATATGGTAGCGATGCTGCGCTTTCGATATCAAGTACTTTCGACGAATAATACATCCTTATCACAATAATTATATTATTAATTATTCGTAAAATCGTGATTATTAATTTCGAATAGTGAATAATAAAAATTGATTTGCACAAAGCAATTTAATTCATAATTCATAAAAATAATGATTTTTATCAGCATTATATTCATACGATGGTATAATGCTACAGTTATTAATCTGACTATGCGATTACATTTATAATAATAATAATGTATAATAAAGATAAAATTGAAGGGAGACAGAGAAATGGTCACATTTGTCAATAAATGTGCGATAAAGCTGGAAAGCATTAAATTTACATTAGCGTATATAGTCACGGCAGTTTTTAATTGAATTCCTTTCCCCCTCCCCCTTCCTCTCCCTTGACCGAGGAAGCCGCAGAGGAAAAGTTCAATTAAAAGGTGCTGCGTTTTCGATTAAAACTTTGTGGAGTAATTTGTTGTTAATGCCGACTATAAATTTTATGATAAACTCTTTAAAATAAGTCATGAGAGATCCAAGTTTCAGCGATTCTCAATGATTTACATAGTATAAAAATTCTTAATAAATTATACGAACAGAGATTGTTTTTGTCACAAATTCGAATTGAGCTTCTGATACAATTGATGAATTGCAAGCGAAGTTAAGTCTTTGCTAATTTATAAATATTCACTTTTGCAATGAAACTTTTATTGAATAGCGATCGTGAAATTAGGGAGCAATTTAAATGTTTCCTGAAACATTTTAGTATATAGTTAGTATATTATTTCATGTCATATTTTGTATATAATTTCCGAGTCAAAGTCTAGAAAAATGATAAAATTTATTATATTTTATAATGATGCTTTAGCAGTTAAGATATTTGCGTACATTTTAGGTTGGAAGAGAAAGAAAGTTCTTCGTATCATAAATATATTTTCTTTGTATTAAAATTTTGATATTGATTTTTGTCTTGATTGCAATAAAAATATACTGGAATAATGACATTTGTCTTTTCATAAACTAATGGGAAAAAGCATTAATATTATTTTTCACAAAATATCATTCTCCTTAAATTGATGATTTTTTTTCATTTATGAAGGAGTAACAACTATGTTATGGATAACAATTATATTATATTATATATATGAATAAATCAAATAACAATTATGGACCAAATAGATCGAATCAAATAACATTTATTATTCATAGATGATAAATTAAATTAAATTAAATTAATGCCACTTTTCCTTTAATAAAGGAAACAAACATCACATTTTAAACATAACAAGCTTGATATGTATAGAACACATTTTCCAAAAAAGATTGATTTCGGAGATTTATATCAAACAGCAAAAAAATGAAATCAACTCCCACTGACTCTGAACTATCGAAGCAGCATATATGGATGTCTTATTGGATCTTGCCAAATTACATCAGACCTTGTCCTTGTCTCATTTGTTTCTTACCGTATTGTGTTATTACAAAGTTATATTTCTCATTCCCCCTCCATCTATACTGTAATTAGATTAATACATCGAATCTTTTATGCACAGAATAATGAGAGGAATCAATTGGTGTAAAGAAAACACATAGTTGTTTTTAAGAAAAAATATGTAATTTGTAGCTAACAATTACATATTTTTTCTTAAAAACAACTATGTGTTTTTTTTTACACCAATTGATTCCTTTCATTATTTTGTGCATAAAAGTTTTGAGGTAAAGTCATCGAAAGGTGGATATTTTACGAGATATTTTATAGTTTATGTAAAATTAAGAAATTATTTCAAGTCTTATAACTCGGAAAATAATGGAAAAATACTTTATTATAGTGTTTTGGAAAGCTCTCGAGATAAGCTATAAGAATATGCAATAAAAAATAGAGGGTTCCATTTAAGAAGTTGATGGTGATCTTCACGTGACTTTCAAATGACTCTCCAAGGTTAAATCATTGCCATCATCTGATGGCACCCTTCAAGCCATGAAATTTTTATTTGAAACATTTTTTGGCAAAACTTCTCCTTTTCGAGATATTGAAGGGTTTCCATACTTTTTCCTCACTCTATATATCTATATATGTATATACATTAAGGTGGTTCTTATTTATACTACATCGAAAATTTAAAAAATTTTTTTTTGTCTCACCCCTTAAAATGGTTCCATTTTATGAAAAAATAATTCCTATAAAAGTTTATTTCAATCGGATAACGGGAAAGAGTGCCGAAGAGCGTCTAAATGTCTTAAAATAAGAATTTAATTTAGGTGAGACAAAAAAAATTTTTTTTTTATTTTCGATGTAGTATAAATAAGAACCACCCTAATAATACACACACACACACACACACACACACACACACACACACGCACGACACACGCACGCACGCACGCACGCACGCACGCACACACACACATAAAACGAGAAATAGTTGGAACTAATGTTCCTCATGGATCTTGTCGAACATCATTACACAGACTATCTATAATTCAGAGGAGAAGTAGGAGTGCCACGCAATTTTGACTACTATACTCTCGATTGTCCAACGAAGAACTTGATTCTGGAATCTATACATCATTTTATCGTAATTTGATTAATTTTTTATGAATTATTAACGCATTCCAAACTCTCTATACTTTTTATTTTTTGACATTATGTAAAATCCGGTTTATCACATTACGCACTTGGTTTTTGAATATTTTATACACAAATTCTCCTCTATCCGATTATTACGTTTTTATTTTTTTAGTATGTTACTGAAGAAAGTTCTGTGGACCAAAACGCATTTAACCGTTATATATTATTAAACATTGCTTCTTGTATATGCTATGGTGTTGGTTTATTCGTATGTGCGGCCTTATCTGTTTATTTATTTATAACAAGCTTATTTCAGAAAAGTTAAATAACGTTTAGAAAAATTAATTACAAAAGTTCAAACATCATTATCGTAATAATCAATTTCGTTGCAAAAGCTTATGAAGGTTAATGAAAAATGCCAAGAATTTTAATTTTATCTCTTCCTGCGAACATGACACACCTACGAACGTTCGGATATCTCTGGACGAAGATACACACTTACACAACATAGAGAATTTTATTTCCGCGCGTACTGTCGTTTCTCCACAGGACTCTGATACAAGGAATCATGGAGCGAGCAGTGTTGCGGGGAAGATCGTTATTTAAACTACTCTCTTTCGAGAAGATGTAAAGGGTTAATGGGTTGAGAGTGTATGACACGCGCGTGCCTGCTCCCCGTCAGGCCGAGTCGCGCCGAGCGGCCGCTCGGCAGCTCTCGCGGCCCGCATCCCGCGCCAGTGATCTCGCGCGCGTCGTGCCGAGCGGATTGTCTCTGTGCTGCTTGCTTATTGCGAGGTGCTCCGCTCCGAGCTATTTCTCACCAGCACTTTCTTCCGTCCGATAGTTCGATACCTGTCTATTCGTGATCTCTGGATCCACTGACTCTCCGCGTTAGATTATCAGGTGAGCCTCGTGTCACCCAGCAGGGGAAATTACAGTCACTCGGAGCGAACGTGACACCGAGATGTTGAAATACGTAAACTCGGTGACGATTTTTTAAACATCGCTCCAAGTTACAATATTTTAATACCGTAAGGTAATTATACGAGAAATTGGGATTGCTGATTGAAGTTTCTGTGTCAATTTTATTCTGAATTATTAGAAGACGCTAGCGCGAAGAATGACGTGAAATAAAATAATTTTAATAGTTGGAACTAATATTCCTCATTGATCTTCTTGAGTCGAACATCATTTCACAAACTATCTATAATTGGGAGGAGGAATAGAAGTGCAACGCAACTTTGACTACTACTTATACTCTCGATTGTCCAACGAAGAACTTGGTTCTGGAATCTATTTTCATCATTTTATCGTAATTTGATTAATTTTTTATGAATTATTAACGCATTCCAAACTCTCTCTATCTTTTATTTTTTGACATTATGTAAAATCCGGTTTAACACACTTTACGCACTTGGTTTTTGAATATTTTATACACAAATTCTATCCGATTATTACGTTTTTTTTTAGTATGTTACTGAAAAAAGATGTAAAAAATACTCCAGAAATGAAAAAAGCTATAATAATTGAAAACGGGAAAGGAGAGAGAGTTTATTTATTTGTTAAATCGATCACTACAATTTTAAATTTTTACGCAAGAAAATAGATCTAATAGCGTATAAACTACAATAAATCTAAATCTGAAATAATTATCATAGTTCTTGTTAAATTCACAGACCTACAAAATTTGATCTCCTGAAAATTTATAATAAGAATAATAAACAGATTTCTTATAGATTTTTGGATGTTGAAAATGATTCTTTTTTCCAAATTATTCTATTATGTCAAGTTTTTTAGTCATTATTAGCTGAAACTTGAAAAACCATTATTTTTGATCATTTTTGACGGTCTATGAATTATAAATTTACACGATAAAGAAATCAATGGATATTTTGATTGTTTATACTGAACAATTTGTGACCCAATTATACTATCACAGAGTAGATCTTTATTAATTTGTATAGGTTCATGAATGACAAGATTCTATAGCTCAAATTGATTCATCATTCTCAGAAGGTTAGAAGTGATAAACATTGTTCAAAACACCGAAAAATGTCATTTACACATGTTTAACGAAATTTCTGTAGATTTTGAATAGATTTAACAATTCATGGACCTTCAAAAATGACTGATTTTAGTTTTGCACGAATTTAACAATTTATGAACCGACAAAAAATCACCGATCAAAATTGCGGGTTTTTTAGAGTTTTAAGAGTTTTGTTCCTTATTAAAAAACCTGACAGAATAATTCGGGCAGATTCGTATTCAACATTAAAAAATCTAAAAGATTCACCTACTTGATTTTTGTGACTGATTCTTGTAGGTATGTATCTAACAAATAACACACACACACGCACGCACGCATGCACGCACGCACGCACGCACACACACACACTCTCTCTCTTTCTCTCTCTCTCTCTCTCTGCGTTTCTTTCTTTCATCCGTTTCAAAATACGCATCAAAGACAAACTTTTATTAACTTGCTTATATTTCCCATCTTGAACGTATTCGACAAATATTGCGGTATCCTTCTGTCTTACACCACATTTTAGCAACCATACTACATAATGTTTTGCGACTTGAGTATTTATGACCTTGTAGGATTCTTAAAATTTCCACGCGGGCATCATGAGTGCGAAATGCCAAAATTCTGCTCTTTCTTTCTATTTTCTCTATTTTTTTCTTTTTTTCTAGTCTATTGTACTCTATTCTTTTGTACACATTGTGTACACGTGTTTCCTCTCTCTCTCTCTCTCTCTTTTTCTTTCTTTCTTCCTATCTTTTTTCTTAGGCAAATGCGCGAAAAAATATGTACTAAATTTAGAAGTGCCGTAAAATGTGAACGAATTATACGTGAAGTTTGCACACGAAACATCTTATCGACAAAGAAATTCGTCAATGCCCAGATATTTGTTGTATCGAAGTTATGTCGGCGCTGCGAAACTAACGAGAATGAAAATACAGAAATACGTATTTCCGCAAGATACATTGGAGAATTGAAAATTGCGTAAAATGTAAATTGCATGGAAAATAATCTTGGAAATGGATTCTCACAAATATCAAGAAACTTACTTGTTATTTCTTTAAGCGTAAGAGGAATTGTGAAATTAAATACAAAACAGATCGTGTAACACAGAAGAGAATTATGAAAAATCACGATTGAAATAGAAAACGGTATATCAGTTCGCAAGTCGAGTAGAAGGATTAAAAGGTTGGGAAAGATTGAAAGAATCGCAAAACCGCGCGTCGCATCGAGGATTCCGCTCGAATTACTCGTGAAGAAATCGATGACCTATAGCGCATTTTCTCGGACCGACATCATCGTTGCCTCTCTCCCATCTCGAGAATGAATATTTCATCTCGACCAACGACTATGTCGCGTCCGAAATAAGAGAGAAAAAAGGAGATGAAGACTGAAAGAAGGACATATTAAATTATGAATATTTCATCGACGGAAATCATCCGCGAGCGATTCCGCGTCGCCAATGGAACTCTTCTCTTCGGATTTTCTACCTCGTTCTTTCTTCCTCTTCTTCTTCTTTTTTCACCTCTTTTATTTCATCACGTCTCTTAAAGTCGAATGCGCCAAAATGGCTGGCCATTTCACCATTATCGAAACGGTAAAAAAAAGAAATAGAAAAAAAGAGAAATGTATAAGCGTGAGACCGAGTATTGAACGATACCGAATGTCAGCTGCAAATCGGAATTTATGTGTCTCGACAGATAATTCACACACGAGTCGAGACCGAGTCCATTGCAGCTCGTAATTCGTTGTTAACTCTTTACTGCGTGTGATTTCTGTCACGATGCAAATTTCTTTCCCTTTGACCCGCTCGCCTATTGCCATCCGTCCTCGATATGTTCGTATCATACGTTCTATCTTCGTTTGTAATATGTAAGCGCACGATTTTAGAGTCATTCAGTTACTATTGTTTACGGATATATTCGGGTTTTGACACAAAAAAATGCCCGTTTGTACCCTAAAACAAACGCATTGTCATACGTCTGTTCTTTCAAAATATGTTCTTACAAAATATTGAAAATATTGTAAGATAAATAAGTAAGTCACCATTCCTTGTATTTCAAATTAATTCAAAGTTTGAATCGCGTTTTTCTTGATGCTCTCGTTAATGGTTTGCAATAGAAATACTCTGACAACGATAGAAATCAATATCTAACAATAAGATACGAAAGAGATACGAAAAATGTAAACAGAGCTAGTTTATTGAAGACTAACTGAAATACTATAGTGTGTGTGCTCGATATTATTATTTATTTAAAACACACAAAACACTTGCTCCTTTGAATTTTGCTGCAGAAATTATGATTTATAAAAATCATTCTATAAATGCCAATTTTTCTCATTACTTTTTTAATTGATTTTAATTTTATTAATGAGATTAATTTAATATTCGAGCAAAATTAATGTTACACTAAATTTATTTATGTTAAAAATTAAATTTTTTAATTATATTGATACATGCAGATTAATTTATTATTACAATATTTATTTATTACAATAATTTTTCTCCAAATCAGATTCTTTCTCATTATTTTTTTTTCATTTTAATCCTTTTAATGAGATTGATAATACTTTAAATGAAATTAGCGTTATACATTAAATTTGTTTTAAAAATTAAATTTATAAATTATATTAATAAATTAAAGTAAATTACATGCAATTACGTATCCCTCTGAAATAGAAGCTATAGATCCTCTTTTGTCAGAAGCAAAATGGTAGGGCGAACAGTGAAAGGGGTTAAAGAATAGTTTTCTTCCTTTCATTATTCCAATGAATATTGGCGCACCCATATTCGTTTTTGCAGTCCCGCTTTTTTGTGTTCGAAGGTTAATTAACGTCCCTGAGGATTTCTTTGACAGTGCGGGATAAGAGAACGTCATCGATAGATAAATAAAGCAAAAGGGCGGAGCCCTTTGAGGCGATAATTAAAGCTACGATCGATGTAAGAGAGGAAGAGAGTAGGAATAGGAAGAGCACAAATGGAAGGGGCGGTAGGAGAGGAAGGCTTTGAAAGCCAAGGATGTTTTAGTTCGCGGAGAAAAGAAAGAGATAAAACGGTTGCTTTGGAGGTGCGTGTGAGCTTTTTTCACACCAATTTACAGCTCATGGAATCCCGTTTATAGAACTAGTTCTACAAGCTCCCCTCGTCATTTCGCTAGCCTTGAAAAAGGAAAAATTCTGCGTCGCTAATAAACTCACTCCCGATATTACATGCGCGTTATATTAATACGTCTCTGTATAAGATATGTATTGGAATTTTTAATGTCAAATTGTACTTCGATAATCAACAACAAAAGAAGAAATGAGAATTGTAAAACGTATAATACGTATAATATGTTTAAATGCAAAATCTTCGATTGTTTTTAGTCAACGAAAAGTTAAGTCCTCGAACACAATTTTTCAACATGAGATTCGCGAATTTTCGTGAAATTTTCAAAACACGTCTAAATATACTAGGATTCATTTACAGGTTCATATTAAAATCTGTCAAGAAATATTGTTTTGTCTAGCTCTGTCATAACGGTTAGACGTTGTAGAACGGTTCTAATATCCTGCAAGCAGAAACTCGCGGTTACACCTGCGGCATGTAGACATAGGCACGCATGTGTGTGGTGGAGCGCTATGTTTTAATATCGACGTGGATTTGTCTGTTCTTTTACGTTCTTTTCCTTTTCCTCTTTAATTAACTCTTTAATTGCGAATCGATAAGTTTCAGATTCGCTGATCCATAAAAATGGAACAAAAAAAATTCTTTTCAAGGAACGGATAAAATAAGCGCTGAGGAATGATCGATTCAGGAATAGATCAGGGAGAATTTAGACGATTTTAATAATTAAACATAGAGTAATCCTAATAATGAAATTAAATGAATAAATTATATATATAAATTTTATATATATATATATATATGTGTGTGTGTGTATATATATATATATATATATATATATATATATATATATATATATATATATATATACATACACATATATAAAATTTATTCATGAATTTTATTATTGTGTTTTTGTGTTGTGTTTTTTTATTTTGTGTGTGTATGTGTGTGCGTGCGTGCGTGCGTGCGTGCGTGCGTGCGTGCGTGCGTGCGTGCGTGCGTGCGTGCGTGCGCGTGCGTGCGTGCGCGTGCGTGCGTGCGTGCGTGCGTGCGTGCGTGCGTGCGTGCGTGCGTGTGCGATACGTTGCGTGCGTGTGTCTGTATGCGTGTGTATCTACAATATATATATATAAATTTTATAAATATATAAATTTTGTGTGTGCGTGCATGCATGCATGCGCGCGTAATTGAGGAAAGGGCCTTACAGGTCCCCTTGGCTTACAATTAGACCTAGGTCAATTGTGCTATCCTTGTTGACGCTGCCTACTCTCTCCATGCAAGGAGTGAAGCTGTAGAGATGTTTAAGATACTCCAACGGGTTTGCCCTTTTCTCATCGAAAAGTGGCAACCGAGAGGGAGGGCAAATAAAAACCGATGATGTCAGATGTTTAGTCAGATTTGAATTTGGATCTTCGGCTTACTCGTCATAAAACAACATATCTCATATCATTGCATCATGATTGTCACAATAATAAATGTAAGATTTGAGACATCTAAAAAATAATTCAAGTAAAATTTGCAACATGTTTTAACTTTAGCTGGTCAACATGGATAATCAATAACCCATGAAAGAGGAGAGGGTAAATTAGTATCTCGACATAAAAATTCTATAGTTTAAAGTTCCAACTTCTTTTTAAAGAGATTAAGACTTCCTTATAATTTCTAAAAAGAATTCCACTCCACTGATTTAAAAAAAATCGAAAAAATAAAAATTAGAGTTCTACCTTCTTCCTTATCGAAATTTGAAATCGAATAATTCTGAACAGCTCAAAAGCTTCATTTTTCGTATTAGAATAGAATTCCTAATACATTAGAAAAATGTTTTGATTACTTAAAAAAAAATTAAAAACTGTTTTTGAAAATTTGATTTTGAGATACAATAATTCTGAGATACTTTTATTGTTATTTTATTTATTTCGACAAGGTTTCAACGATTAAAAAAGATTTACAACCATAAATAAAAAAGATTTAAACGACGTTTCAAAAACAGTTAAAATAACATGTACTCTTTTTTCATCCAATTGCTTTCAGCCATAAAACTTTTTGTCAAAACTGCCCACAACACTACAATCAGAATTACTCGAAACTTTAAAAAAATTTCCGACCTCGGAAAATTTTCTAACATTTCATCTAACATTTAACTAGAGAAATATGTTATTTACGGAGATTGATCTTGATAACCTAATAATAATTAACACTTTTGTGTGAATTTGTATACTTCTACTAATTCGGTAGACTGCGCATTGATTGTTTATCTTAAAACACAGTCCTTCGTTAAAACAGTATGTCCACAATCAATTAATTGAATTAATTTAATTTTGTTAAACGTGTTTGATTTTATTATTTACTTCTACTGAAACGATTGTAATTTTTATTTTTCTCTGCAAATATTTCTTGCAGCATAGATAGTAGATACTTTAGTAGCATTTTCTGTGTCTATTACATGCTTTAGCATCAAAAACTATTACCGTTTATAAATATCGTTTTTATATTTCACATTTATGTATAATTTATTGTAAAAATGTCCAAAGTGTGTAAAATAAATAAATGCCAAATCTAATTCTGTTAATATTTTATTTATTTTGTAGCATAATAGCCATCTTCATGGTTATTGATATTGATCGACCATGTTGACCAGCTGAAGTTGAAATATATCGTAAATTTTTACTTAAATCATTTTTTAGAAATCTAGTTTTATATAGTTTAGAAATCTTACATCTATTATTCGTAAAAAGAATGTATTAATGCAACGCGTAGAGAAGTACAAATATATAATGACAATGCTATTGTAAATTTAATAATCATAATATTAAAAAAGGCATCATTTATAGGAGCACTTTTATCACTTGTTACTTTGTTGTGTCTGAATGTGCTTTGTCATTCGTGAGAAACATAATCACCTATTTAAAAACTATTGTAACTTCGACATTTCCTATTAGGATTTTCGTGTTGAGATGTTTTAAGGAATCTGTCATTAAAAGGATATGCAGTGGTTTTAAAACATCCATTTTAAAATAAAATTTGCAAGTATATATATTTGAAGATTTTCTTTTATTCATAATAACAAAATTTTTCAAAAACAATAACTTAAGATATTTTAAATAACAGATTATTTATATGAAATTTAACAGTCTTGTTAGTAGAAATATAACTATGTTATTTTTATTTCTTATTAGAAAAATAAAAATAAAGAATTATCTAATTGATCTAATTAGCTACGTGTTTCTTACTCAATTACCCCTCGGCTATTACGCTTCTGTTTATAACGCGCATAGTTTATGCAAATTATTGTTTCGATAAGTCAGCTCAGAGAAAGCAGAATTAAATTCTGGAGAAGGAGGGAAAGAAGAGGAGGGGAGAATGAAGAGGAGGCGTGAGAGGGTCGGGTTGTCGACCGCTCTAATAAACATATTCACACCGATGATGTAACAATACGGATCTCGTAACGAAGAAAGTAACGCGGCGCAAGTTTGATGCACCGATGCACGTGATTGATAGCGCGTTATTCGAGCTGGCGGTTTCAAACACAATTTCGACAAACAATGATTATCGTCGAGAATATTCATATTTAACAAGCGTGTATTTATCCATTAATCTGTTTGACTTTCTACCGGTGTGTTATAATTAATATTGTATTGATTGTTAAATTAATGTAATTTATAACTAATACGTATGCACCATGTATGTGTATATGTATATTAAAGAGTGTGTGTGTATTCGTAATACTAACATATTATTTTACACATTATTAATTAATTTCGTTATTATTACGTATTTTAATAAATATGATTCAACAAGCTAGTGATGATTGTGTGTTTGCGTGCGAATGGCTGTCATACACTTAAATTTATTATTGTAATTTATTTATGATTATTTATTTATTTATTTTACTATCCCGCAACTGCTCATTTCAAATCTCTGTCGCAAAAAACTATCGAGCATCGATACATACATACTTCATTATTAGCAATCGAGCGCGAGTTGGGTATCGATATTTTAAAGCGTCCCTAGTCACGTTCGCCTATTAAATTCGCGAAAGTTTGCAGAGCGCGTCGGTGATTAGAGAGATTAAAGGGAAACATTTTATCGTAAACGATTCGAGAGAATTTAATTCGCTTGAAAGCTTTCGGGGTGAGAGAGAGCGTTTGCGAAGTTGCGTCGGCGTTCGCGAACGAGCGAATTCGCGGGCGAAAGAGAGAGGAAGAGAAAGAAAGAGAGGAAATGAGAGTAGAGCGCGTTTTCGATAGGCCGCGTTGAATTTTGCGGCGCTTTCATCGTTTAATCGAATCTTCTGCTTCGTATTGAGATCGCGATCGAAACGCTCGTGCACACGCGTTGCATCGATCGACACGATTTAACAAATCAAACGAGCGCCCCGCCGTTATTCGCAACATTTCGTTCATCGAATCACGATATCGTTTGATTACACATTTCAAATGGATTGATAATTTCAGTAGCAAAACATTCCACCGTGTTCCCGGAGAGAACTTTCATTCCCTCTTCATTTCTTCTGAATTTATCTGGCAAAATTTAATTAAAAATTACGTATTCCTTGATTACCTAGACTGTGAAGATATTCCCTCCTCTGTGTCTCTCTCTCTCTCTCTCTCTCTCTCTCTCTCTCTCTCTCTCCCTCTCTTTCTCTCTTTCTCTCTCTCTACCAATTTAATATAAAATGTGAAAAATAACAAGCAACAAACTGACAAATTACTCGTCGGGATTATTGATAAAGTTTAAACAGCCCTGCGAACTTTGTAAATTTGGAGTCGCGCGGATTAATTTATGAAACGTCAATTTATTAATTAAGCACGCTCGGCCGAGCACGGTGAGTCGAGCAGCCGCTTTATTATTAATCGGTATATTATGTTATATACGCCTGCGGAGTCGCGGCGATTGATATTTCGTTTGCAGTCGCCAGTTCACTCTTTCGTATATCGCACGTGACACTCTCACAATCGCCGCTCGTTCTCATCGTAACGTCAACGTCGCGTGCAATTGCAATTATTTGCGGCATTTACCTTTGGCATGTACCGTGTACCGTGCCAAAATACACGCGAATTCGTCCAGAGTGTTACAACTTACGCGTAAAACGATGTGTGAATTTCTCTTAATATATCATAAGTTCGGAGATACTTTTTTTCTCTTAATTTTTCAAGTAACGTGAATAAACGTTGAATAAAGATCCGTCAGTGACATAGAATAAAGCCCCCTTTACAGAGTTCCCTGATCGGATTAAACCTGTCTACACACGACCTGAGAGTTTCAGATCGGACTCTGCAAATCGGGTGGTATGTAGATTTCATACGTTATCGAATCAGTACACTTGTGATAATTTAAGAAAATGTGATTTCTCTTTACGTAGGAAAGACATTAATTATACTACAAATTTATCAGTGACTTTTATAATTATATTTTTGTACACAGACGCGAAAGATCCAGTCGCAATCATCCGATCGCCAATCCGTGAACAACTTTAACGCGCGGTCCGATCTGCGTTGAGAGATAAAAGCGGCGAAGTTATGCGGCTCTCACATAGCCGCTCGCGCATACCGGGTGTCCTTGCAGAATGAAAGTACTTGGGAAACGTGACCTCTCCCATTCTATGTATGAGTAATGCCTAGCCTGTATTTAGCCTAAACGCTGTTTCGAGATTCCAGCCGACTAGTCACAATCGAGTGAGGAATGCACTTTTCTATTAGCGATCATTATCATAAAAACATCGTAATAGATAAATAGCTAGGTGGATACATAGAAAGAAATACCAATGAAGTCAAAGACCTGCGAGAGAATTCACAGATTTGCGTATTAAAATTCAATTAAATCATGTGTATATGGATTTGTATACTAAATATTATAAATATTATATTGTATAAATCATATATTATCATAAATATTAATTTAATTTAAGATGGTGGAGTAGTTTTTGAATACAATTATTAACATTATTACATATATGTATATCGTGATGGTATTTTATTTGCTGTTACTTATTTCGTACTAATGTAAGAAATGATGATTTTCAAGACTTTTAAGATTATTTTATCACAAATTTATTATAAATCGATATATATGTACATAATTTAATTTTAATGAACATCCGCGGAATTACGTGATTGTCTAATCTTTGCCGTTCGTTTTTTTTCCTTTTAGGTCGGGAGAGCACGATAATATCAAACGTGCGTCGCGATCGAGCGGGAAAGCGGGACGGTCACGTGAGATCCGGTCTCGGGAGGACGGGAAATATGAGCATCTCGTGAAGGGAAAAGCAGATTTTTCATCATGGAGACCGAGGAACTCACCAGGCTCGTCGACGAGATCTATAAGGTAAGATAACGAACCTTTTGATCAAGCAGATCGATCAAGCGCACTTACTTTCAATTATTAAGCAGTTATGCTCGGATTGATAAGAAAAATGCAGTCTCAAGTTGAATTAGAAAGTAGTTGAAATAAGTGCAATTCCAGTCTACGATTATTATTGAAAAACGAAAGTATAAGTAGTATCTATTTTATGAAGGCACGTAAGAATCGATGATTGACTTTTACGATTTTATTTGAAAACTTTACCGGATAAATCTCTCCGAAATTCGCATTTTTGGGAGACTCGTTTAGGAGATTAGCTTCGTAATCAGGGACTTCACAGGGTGTCCAGCATAATTATCGCGGTACCCGATACTGGCGCTCGAACGACACTTCGTTACGATCTCCCGGAGATCACATCGAAATAACGAGGTAACCGCCGGTTAACCCCGTTATCGCGCGGACGGGAGTTTATAGGGTCCCGTCGCTGACAAGCGAGCCCCATGGCGCGAGTATATCACGCTGCACACAGTTATGTTTCAGCGGGGTTATTTAAGCCAGGTGCTGAGGGTGTGCGCATTCCTGCGTGGATATTAATTGGCTTCCGATCTACACATGTCCTCCTCCCTCTTGTGCGTGCCATCAGTTTTCAAGCGTATAGAAAACAGGGCGGGGTACGCGGAGAGTGCCCCGTTACAGAATACCGTTGTCTCTAACCGTATATGTACATTCCTTGGCTTATATATATATATATGCAAAATCGATAATGAATGAATACGTTTATACATGTGTGTGTTTGTGTGAGTGCGTGTGTGTACACACATCCATATTATTGCTTTAGCAAAATTAATTAAATATATATATATATATATATATATATATAATTAATTTTGCAAAATCGATAATGGGTTAATTTCAACACTTAAGCACACAGAGTTTATTATAAACTTGACATGGAAAATACGTAAAATAAAATTTAAATGTTTCGTGAAATCCTAAATACGAGATGTGTCACGATATACAGTTCTGTTTGGGAAACTTTTCGATACATTTCAATGAGTCAATTTTTGCAGAAATTATTATAGTAGAGAGAAAATTGTACAGTTACTTAATATTAATAATCCTAATTTCTTCTGGTTTTTTTCTGTTAACTTTGTACTTCTCCCTCGGTGTGAAATAGTTACGCTTGAAAGATTTAGGACCTTGTTTACACGCTTCTATGAACCCATTCTACAGAAATTCCCTACAAGATTCCGTGAATTTTCAAATCGACATTTTTATCATTGGGCTGTGCGAATTACTATCAAAGTATCAACAGACGAAATGTCTTTTACTCCATTTCCACTTATCATCTTATATATGACTCCTTCTCCCTTTTCCTGGGCCCTAGAAAACAGTTAAAAAGGAGGGCACGTGTTAACGATCAGTTACGTGGCTTAGCGAGGTCGTGCTCGTTATGTATGTTCATTAGAGCGTTCATTATGACTCGTCACTACCCGAAGTCCTTAACAGCTGAGAGGATTCATTTTTAATCTCTCTCTCTCTCTCTTTCTCTCTCTCTCTCCCCTTCCCCCTTACCCCCTTCTCCTTCTTTCCCTCCTCTTCTCCTCTGTAGAAGCATCCACGGTGAATTAATCTTTTTTTCGCTCCTGCCGTCAGAGGAAAAAATTCATTAGCATGTCGCAATATGGTGCTATTCGGTGCAATAAGCGACGCGCGATCGCTGATATTTGCATATTCCTTGCTTCTTTTACCCCCCTTTTTTAATAAAGTATCTTTCTATCTTTTTGTTTGATTTATGATTGGCGAAGGAACGATCTACGTTTAAAGGAAAAATACGATTAAAATGTGAAATAAGTTTATATTTTAATAATAAATTAATATACATTTTTCTTAAATAAATTTACATAATAATATAATTACATAATTACATAATTATATAATAAATTTACATAATAATAATACTATAATATAATATACAGAAAAATAATGATTTAAAATTAATAATAAATTGATATATTATGATTTATTGTAATAAAAATTATAAAAAAGTTTGATTGTAAATTATATACAGAAAGAGATATTTCTTTTCTCACTTTCTTTCCTATATATTATAAATTATAAATTGTATAACATTATAAATAGTAAATTATATAACTCTAGTAAATTATATAATTTATAATTTATAAAAAAGAAGAAAGTTAAGAGGCTCTCTCATGCGATTATGAAAATAATTTTTAATTTCTCTCTCTCTCTCTCTCTCTCTTTCAAAATATTTATGAGATGCTTTGAAGTATCACGATTTTTCAAAGAATAGTCACAGTTTATCTTAAAACATGCATTATACATTAATCGAGAATGGATATGTGATTTAATATTTAAATATTTCTTGTATTAATCAAGACTGGCAATGACGAGGTTCATCGACGTTTTTATAAAATATCTTCCTAGAGTTTGATTTATCTTAGTGTTACTATAACTCTCCTGATTTACGACGGATTCTTAGATACATAATTCTTGACTTGTGATAAATATTATGACAATAACGAGCGTTATACATAATTTAAGTTGATGCAAATAGAACAAAAAAAAGGGAGAAGGATATAGCCGATCGATCATCGAGAGTACCGTAAATCTTGCAATTGCACGGTATTCATGTGGGGAACAAATTCGACAATTTACTATGAAATTATTTGTGCTTTAATGTTACGATCTCGTTGCTAAAAAAATGTCGAAATTTTATGACCAATTCTAAAAAAGAAAATCCAACGCAGTCGTTCCAATTTCTTTCAGTATTATTATTTTAGCGTCATGTAAAATTTTTCATACATTATCAATAGTGTGTTTAAATCGAATGCGGATAAATAAAAACACAGTAAAAGTAAATTTTTATATTTTTATGTAAATAAAATGATATTTGGAGAAGCTTTGTTTATCATTTATCTATACATATGCATATATGATATTACTCCTTTATTTATTCATATTATTAAATACATTCTTTGTTTCGTGTGCGTATTTTTTGTCATAAACTCATAAATGTTTTATATTTTTTTATGAGTATATATACAATGTATCTATATATAATAAAAATATTATATTAAAATGTAATATATTAAAATGTTATATTAAATATCATATTAAAAGAAAATTTAAATTATATATATTAATCTATATTAAAAAGAAGCTAAATCAAAATTTTTCTTGTCAAATATAGACGCGATTTTATATTTTGATGACACAAATGATTTGCTTGCAATTTTTATAAATCTATATCCATTTTTACATCAATTTATTCTTTTAATTGTTTCACGTATAAAAGTATTGATGAAGTAATATAATCGAAAAATGAATAGTTTACAAAATATTTTTTAATTTATATAATGTATTCCGTCATTATTTGAAATTTGAAATAACATTCAAGTGTATTTACTTTTCGATAATTTTATCTTTCGTATGAAAAGTGAATCAATTTTTGCAAAAAAGACATACGTACAAATATACAAAAATACGAAAACAGTCATCTACATCATCAAAACTGAAAATCTTTGTCTCTAACATGATTAATTTTTTTATTTGTAAAATATATTAATTAAATGCTTTATTCAGTCTGGCAAGTTATATTTCTTACAATTAGTCCTAAATTATTTTTTAAAACACCCGATGTATCAACATCGATTTTTTTCGACTCGTTGCTCACTCGATTTATCGAAAAACTCGTGCAGAAGGGAAGAGGGTGGCGCGTCATTGGCGTAAAATATTCCGGTGGAAATCAAACAAGGGGTAGACTGCATAAACGGATTGAACTCGCGGTGCGTTTGTCGGCGCGGACTGCGGAATATCCGGAGTTATTACATGTCCGAATTGCAAGGTAAATATTTCGTCGATCGTGGCGCGCTCTCGCTTGCTGTTTTGCATCGGACGCGAGATAAAACGCTTGCGTTGACGAAATCAGGATGTAAATATTGCAATAAAAATCGTGACGCTTCAAAACCGTGATGCGTCGGGATCGGTCCCGGAAAATCGTGGCATTTGGGTGGTACGATGGCATACTGTATCATACAAAGTTCCATTATTCGAATTCTCCATTCTAAACGTTACTTTACTGTTAATTAACAATTAGTGTTAATTAACAATTGTTACGAATAATAGTCAATAACTATAAATCTCGGAGTTAGGATAAACGCCAATATCACGTGAAATCGGCAAGATTGCGTTACTTTCCTACCAGAGATAAAAATATCAGAGATAAAAAACAGACCGAAATGGCCTCCTTAAACTTTTATCTGATAAAAGATTAAAATCTTGGAAGGTCAAATTTATCGAATAAAAAAAACTTGATGAACGCGATGTGAATAGTGTCATGCAAATTATTTGCCTCTTTTGAAACTCTAGAGTTGCTTCTTCCCTGAGGTTTCGATTCAAGGATACTTTTGTCAGGGAAATATACTATGATTTTATGATGGATCAAGTGGAACAAAGACGAGAGTATATATATATATATATATATATATATATATATATATATATATAGAGAGAGAGAGAGAGAGAGAGAGAGAGAGAGAAGAGAGAGAAAAGAAAAGAAGTTACGCGAGGAAGAGGCAGAGGGAGCATAAAAAAGAGAAGAAGGAGGAAAACTGAGAGGAGGAATGTAGATTCCATCCACCGCGCCCACAGGTCGAGATGGTCGTTCATAAATATTCATACGGGATTCCTGAAGCCAGGAAAACATTCATTCCTGCAGAAGCGCACGTGTGTCCGCTTCTCCCCTTTCCCCTTCCTCGTGTGCGTTCGGTAATTTTGCAGCCGACCAATGGAAAAGCGCCGAGCAACGGCGGGGAAAATACTGAAATTACGACATTTCCGCCAAGATCCTTCGTAACGATCGTGCTTTGCGAAAACCTGAATTTTCCGGCGCGAATTTTTAACGCATTTATGGGCCGTTTTTCTACCGTTTTCTTCTTTCAATACGTGAAAATATAATTTTGCCAAAAGTAAAAAAAATTCCACTTAATCCTATATTTCCCGCAACGAATATATTGAATTCTACCCGATTCCAGCGTATCCTACATGTTACACTTTTTTCTTTTGCGAGATACTTGTCGCTCTAAGGCCGCGAACCTGGAAGAAGGACGCGTCGTAAAAAAGATATACAATTGAATGCCTGAGAATCACGCTTTGACGGCTGGTATGTGCGTAAAAAGATCGGATTGCGGATTCGTAATAACTTTACTGGTGAAAACGCGCAACCTCGCAAGACTGTGGAGGCAGTGAAAGCGAAAACGTGATAAATCTGACAACAATCGTCCGGGATAGTCGGAGAGAATCCTTTCTGACAGTTAAAAAACATCCTGTTTACGGATGTGGCGAGATTCGTCTTCGGGAAAGCGTCACAAAGAATAGAATGCGCAAATATGCTGCCCCATCTTTGCGGAAAATTATGCTTACTCCATACGATTGCTAATAATGTTTAAATGTAGCCGAATAATTCTCACCGATGAATTATTAATAATATTATCGAAATAATATGGAGGTCGATTAAATATTAACGTGCTGGATTGAGCTAATAAAGTTATCATTATTGATTATTATTATTACTATGGTATAATAAATGAAAGATATAGGATATACAATAAATTAATAATATATTAATTTTATAGAATTCGCATAATATACGAAAACATACATACATTCTTACGTACGTATCACTTAAAAATACTTCATAATATTTTATAATATTTTCACTCGAAAGCGATGAATCATTCATTGATCGATTCTACAAAATTCTAGACTCTATAACTGTAACAACGGTTGGTGAAAGGAGGAACGGCGAAAAATCAAGATAATAAAATACTTTGTATTTCAGTAGAAAAAGCATAATGATCGGGCATGAGAGTAACTGTTCATGGACAATCAGGAAGGTTAATCGAGTAAATCAAAGTGACTGGGAATGAATCAGAAAGTGAATTT
Source organism: Crematogaster levior (assembly GCA_901521435.1). Classification (NCBI taxonomy): domain Eukaryota; kingdom Metazoa; phylum Arthropoda; class Insecta; order Hymenoptera; family Formicidae; genus Crematogaster; species Crematogaster levior. Next base: position 184,568 of record CABEGB010000113.1, on the reverse strand, counting down.
TAAATTATTTACCCCGTTCTCTCAGTTATCCGGTTTCAAAGTCAATGTATTTAATTGTCAAGTAAAAAAAAGCTTTGAGAGTTCAGGCTGAGAGGTTTCAACGTGGTTGATGGTGCGTAATTTGATGTCTTTCCGATCTCTAATAACTAGTACATAAGATAAATGATTAATCATAATCATAAATCAGACATTTTGGCTCTGCTTTGGTTGAACCATCTTCGACGATTAGGTAAACAATTAGGTAACAATTAACTCAAGATGATCGCGCTTTGTGAGAAATAAATGAGTAACTTCATAATTTAGTGATCTAAAAATGCGTAATATTCCGCGAAGAAATTCAAGTAAATTTTTGCTAATAATCATAGTTTATTATGACCGACATCAAAATAAATGGTCATAACTTGAGCAAAACGAAAAGTGGAATCACCCATCAGCCGCGAGAACAAGCATTAAAGCCGTAGTAAAAACATTGAGAAGTGATGCAATTTGTAAGTAAGAATGCCGTTACAGTTGAAATATTGAAGCATTTCAAAGATAGTATTGATTCCACAAAAACAACCGACTCATCTAGGTTATCAAACGGTAGCTGAATAAATTTAATTTCACATAGACTTATTTGAAATTCCAACTACGTACATATCACTGTTAGAGACTAAGTGTTGTCATCATGAAGTGTTTTCTTCAGGAACGGGACGCGTTATTGTGCCTTTAGGCATCGCGTTCTTACGTCTGCTTTTCCGTAATAATGACACATAGAAAGTTAATAATTAAAAACGTCCGTAGTTGCTTTCACGTGGCGGCGATACCTCTTCCTCCTCCCCCCGCATTACCGCAGCCGCGGTTTATAATCGCGTATAAAGTTGTAACGAGATCGTTCACCCCGCAACAAATCGGACGTAACCGACTTCGCTCGTAATGGCTAACACCAGTTTCCAATCCGGTGATATTGCTTCTCGGCCGCTCGTGTTTCCCTCGTTTCAATACGCCAACTAGACATTCCAATTGATTTCCCCAAGTCCTGAAACATTTCGAGCGGTCTTAAAAAGTCATTTACATGTCTGAATTCTTACATTCATGTATCACCGGATCTATGAAGCTCGGAATTTTAGTTTATCGGAAATTCCAATGTTTATTGTAGATTTTAGTCCAAGTTCGGGCTCATCAAGATCTCATGAAATCATTAATAGCTTCTTTAAATAATTTTGAATTTTTTTAAATATTTTAAAAATAATACAGCTTTTTAAATCTTAAAATTTTCCGAAAATTTAATTTCAATTTCAGGTCTATTTCTTGCGAAAGAAAATTTCCTTAGAAATTTTGAGACATTTCGAGCAGTTGCGAAACAATAATCTTTGTATACTTTAAGTTTCAAATCTTGATAAAACTTTATTTCTTAGATATAACTTTTAAATAACTCTGGAATGTAATAAAAGCGTAAAAATTTTACAGTATTAAATCTTTAAGGTTTTTTAGAAATCTTTATACGTTCAAAATTTTTAGCTTTAATATTCTGAGATTTGAAGCTTTAGAAAATAAAGGCGCAAATCGAAAAAGTTAGATATCTGTTCAAGTTTTTTTTTTTTTAATTTTTTTAGTTGCATTAGGTGTTTGCGCCTTTTAGTTGCGTTAGGTGTCGGTATGAAACAGTAGGCTCGTATTACACCGTAGAAAATACGGCCCTGATCGGGCCCCGTTTTAATCGCAACTCGCCACGAGTAGTAGCCGATCTCCTCTGAAGTGGTCGAGCGAAAGCGACTTTCTCGTCGTTCGGCGCGATCTTTCGCATTCCACTCCTTACAATTCCGTTTGTATCGTTTCTCACCGAATCGATAATTTTCTTCATGTATTTTTAATGTTTTACCATAAGAAATACAACCATCAAAATTTTACATTTACATGAACCAGTTAAAAACGCACCAATGTCCATACTGATATTATTATACTAACAATTAATTCGGTTCAATTTCGAGACCCGATGAATAATTAATTCGATTATTTCCTTGAAAGGAAGACAAAATTACTTAAACTTTTTTACTTAACTGACAGTTAAAAAAGTTAGTTTCAAAATACGAAAATACACCTTAGAAAAACGAATTTGTTGAGCTGTTGAACTAAGAATTTGTTAAATAAGATTGGAACTCATGATGAGAATCATGCCTGAGAGACTCGTTCCATCGTAACGGCCTTATCCCGTGATAAGGAGAGCTGATTGCGTTGCAGTTATTCTGTCGGAAAAGCACATGATCTTCCAGGTAGTTTCTGCGAAGTCGCTGGAAACCAGTTGGTCGACTGACCCACCTGGGACCACCTATGATCTTCTGTAACGCAATGGCGTATATATAGTGGTTGTGTTTCGTGCTACAGTTGCACAACCAGTCCCGGTGCAACGCGGCATGAGCACCACGAGCGAGAAATTACCGTGTCCCTTTCTATTTGCTCTTGGAACACTAGCGAGCCACGGAATCTCAGAACCTCGGGTATCCAAATCCTCAGGATTTTTGGATTCTTCTTGAACGTGCAATTTGGAAGATCTATTTTTTACGACACCTCCGAGTCCATATACGTAAATTCTCCCTTCAGTCTTATCGGCTGAATCTCTTCAGTCTTTCACTTTTACTTTTCCCTTATTGAATATCAAGAATCTTTTTCTCTCGCATTTGTTTGTGCTTTTGGATCTTTCTCGAAATTTGAGTTCGGTGATGATTCTTGGAATCGCAAATGGGTTTCGCGAGTCTTTATTTCTTGCTTCGAGCACAACTTGTATCTCGGATTTTGAATTTTTACAACCGCGGACGCACAAACTCGAACGCTCGAACTTCGCAAATGTGAAAACTTTTTGATACTTGTAAAGTTCGCACGACCGCGGTAGTCGTTAAATTTCGTAGGTACTATAATCTCGACTTGTTGGGGATGCAACTTTCAGGCTATCTCGTCGGAAAACTGAGCACGTCGCTACCGATGCACGCATTTATCTCCGTGAATTTCTGGGTGCGCGGGTATTTATTTATTAAAAATTTCATTTCGATCTCGTACGTGCTTGCGCATCTCTTGTAGGAGATAAATAAATGAACGCTAGAGTTTCGAAAGAGGGGAGGAAGAGGAAAAAGAACGAGAGCGGAGTAAGATCTCCCCGGGAAACTCAATTTCCCGATCTTTGAGCGAGGCTTTCCTCCGAGCTTTCCTGCTGTTCGCGTAAATCTCCGCGGACTTTTTTTAAGGAGGACTTCCTGTTTCTTATCTCTGTTTCTTCCGTCCATTGTCGGGAACGAAGAGGGCAACTTTACCGGGGGAACTTTCCGCTCGATTCGCTCCAAGTAGCACGCCTGGAGTTTTCCGCTTTTCCGAATTTTCGACGCATCGACTTCTGTTAGCGTAAACGCGCGTGAAAATTCGAAAGTTTTAAAATCAAAGTTCCTAAGATTACGATGTCCCGAGAGACTCTTAAGGAACTTCTACTCTTAAAAAGCTAATAATGTCGGAAAAATTTCTTTTTGTGTCTATTCGCCACGGGAGGCAGTTTACTCGGGATCCGTTATCGAAAACTTTTTTCCTACAAATATATAATTTGTGTTTTTCGCAGAGTCAAAAAGTTTCGCCTCGTATTGCATTGTGTCAGCGAAAAAATTCTTTGGTCTTTCGTTCCGTTAGTTACGGCAGCTAACGCGATTACTCGCGGAAGAGCCAATTAATGATAATTACGCGTTATCGCGCTCACCCGGATTATTCGTGCACGCCGTTCAGTTAACTTTACGTATTGACGCTCGCCGGAGTCCCCGAGCTTAATTAGGACCAAAACTCATTAAAGCCCGCGAGTGTCTCTAATTTGTCAGGGCCCGTCGGGGAGATGGAGATGCAGGGAGTGGCAAGGAGAGCTTTCGTCTCGCAACGAAACGATTAAATGGCGTCGTCTGTCGGTAACGTATGTGCAATTATAAAGGTGCTGCTTGCGGATGACGTTCTTAATGAGTATTTAAGGGCCCGTAGCGGACGTGAATACATAAGGATTACATCTGCTTTATCAAGGTGGGGACTCAATCCCATTCCAAGAAAAGTTTCATTTCGATTGATTGATTGTCCTCACGACTATAGATCAAATTTTAGTGAAACTCAGCTATTTTTGCAAAAAGCGTTCATGTTCCAAAAAAATTTCAGGAAAGGGAAGCAGAAATATTCAAACTGTAATCGTCTTTTATATTAAAATTTCTTTGTAAAATTTATTATCAAATTTATTAACAAAATGTAGTCTGAATATTTTTAATGGCAGTAAAAATTGTCTCAAACATGTTTGTAATAGCAATGGGATTAAGTATCTTACAAATCTATTGGCGTAGTTTCGAACTATCTATGGTTACTTCAAAAAATAACAGCACTTTCCAACGGATTTGAATCTGGACAAAATGTTCGAACTCTCTATAAGTACCTCAAGAAACAAAAAACAAGAGTATTACTTGTAAATAAATTTAAGTGAATCAAATCTGAATCTTTTATGAGTACTTTACTAGAAATTTTACGTTTGTTTGAATCAAACGTTTGTTTCAAAGCGACAATTATTCTAATATATTAGTTTTTGATAATGACAAATATTGAATTATCAATCGTTGGAATTAAATATAATAAAAATATGATTAAAAGTTATTTTTAATCATATTTTCTTTACACATTACAAACTGACAACTTCATTCTTAGAGTATTACTTACAAAAAATTCATTTCTTTACGACAGAAATTACTTAAAAGTACTTTTCGAATCATACAAGTACTTATTTTAAAATTTAGAACTAATTAATTGGGGTAGATTGCTTCGTAAGTACGTGTACATATGAAATATTATTTCTTATAAATATTATTTGGATCCTAGAAAATAAAAATTATTGGATTGGATTCGAATTTTTAAGTACATATTGAACTTGATCACATCTCTAAATAAAATGCATTCGTGTATTTTCTACATCATGATTGTTTTATGTAAGTATATATGTATATGTGTATATGTATATGTGTGTGTGTAATATACATATTTAAGGCGTATGTATGTATTTCGGATAAGATTAATTTTAGACGAGAAAAAGGATGTGTGACGGGATATCATGTTGCTTTCTGGTCGAGAAGAGAAAAATAATTATCGGCGATGATGTCGATTCAAAACGGGCGCATTGACCTTTGTTGCATCTCGGCTGTAACACATACGGAATTGCATTTGCATAACATTGCGAAATGGCACAAACCGCGGTTATGTACAATCGCACGCGCTAAAAATTCGACCGGTTTGACACGTCGGTTTTCCTTGGTGCTAACGGTATATCGACTGCTATCGCTTCCACTTCTACAGGTCGTTCCAGGAGAATACAGGTGTGACTTCCTTCTCTCTCTCTCTCTCTATATATATATATATCCTTTTCTCATCTCCTTTCCTCATCCATCTTTTGATAGAAACTGCTCGACATATAAGTTTTCTACTTACGTAAACTATTTAATCAACTGATTATATTGATCTAGGCCTCGTAACCCGATTTTCGCTCCCCTTACTTTCCTTCTTTTTCTTCGCACACATGATTATACAACTCATATATGTCTACCAACAAGCGGGGTGTGGCAGACGTTCCAGAGTATTAATTATCTTGCATACGAGAATTGTAAGAAAAAGGATATTTTATATCAAAAAGCAGAACACATGCTTCCGTTCTATTTAATGGACTGCTGTTAAAAGAAATAGAATAACAACAAGCACTCGGTTGAGTTGTCGGATGTTTACGAAACTTGTGTTAGACGTCACAAGTGCCTTGGCTTTGCGGACATATGTGACACCAGGAACAGGAAAGTCCGCTATTATGTCGCGAACGAATCGCTGCGGTTGAGAGACGCTGCAGCCATTTTCACTCTCTTGGCCAGAAGCGAGCTGCATTTTTATACGTTCACTGCGGCAACGTCATTCTCTCTGTCACTGCGACAGTTAGGCTCTTTCTCCGTTTAACGGTAACCGCAGTGAATTACGACCGCAGGATTCGCTCCTTCGAGAGGATCCTCGAAACCATTCACCGGTAAATCTACGCTCAGGAGGTCACCGGGTCGCCTTGGCGAACCCACCTCTCTGTCTCTTTCTCCCTCTATTTCTCCCTACCCACCCTCTTTTTGAATGGCGGTGAAAATAAATGGTTATTAAACCGCGATAATTGATTCCGGAACAATTGATTAGTCAATAGACCGTAGTCAAAGTAAACATTAATCGTGCAATCATGGATCAATTATCAATAACAAATTATCAATATAAATCAATAACAAAAGAATTATCAATAACGCATCTTGTAATCATTAAGTCCTTGCTCGGCAATCATAAAGTCAATTTCAGGCGCGCTCCGCTTCAGAAGATCTGAAGTCGGAATGTATCCTCTGAAGGACATCTTGCAAAGTCGTCCGAGAAAAATTTATCTAAATGAACTCCTTCGAAGAGGGAATTTTCCAGCTCCAATTCCAAAGCGGTAACCGCTATTCATCATGATACATCTTCTGTACGTGGAAAATGGATTTTTGTCGAGTAAGTAGGAGTGGCCATCGAGCAAGACGGAGAATCCGCATGCGGATGTTCGCGCACGGTCACACACACATACACGCACACACATACACACACGAAATTCATGCAACGTTATCCCGTTAGTCGACATTCATCGGCTTGGACTTCATCTCCGGCTTCCCTGCGTCCTCCCTCTCTCTTTCTCCTCTCCCTTCTCTCACTCCTCTTTCTTCGGAGTGGCCGTCTGCCAATAAGAGATGTTAGGAGCCGCGTCCATTTCGCTCGCAATGCCCAGTTATGCGGACTGTAACGGAATCGGCCGACTAAATTTACCGCGGCCTTATCGATCACGGCGCGGACCTTCGGTCCCCGTCGACCGGCGACGACACTTTTTACTTTGCCGTAAATCTCGAAAAAGCAGATCGAACTGTCGCGATTTATGGCGCGCACTTGGAGTTATAAGCCGCGTTAGAGACCGGGAATTTTCGCGATAAAATAATAAATGGCGATTGCCATAAATATCGGAAACGAAATAAATGAACGGCCAACGTGAACGGTGAATGAGCGACGGTAAATAAAGTAAATAGCGCAAACGACACGAGTGTAAATAACACGGATGAAATATAGTAATAATGATAACGCAAACACAACTGATGTCACAAAGTGACAAAAAGTAAAGGTAAAAGATCTTTACGAGAAAAGGAAACGAGCACAATCGACAATGTAAAAATTCCTACGTGCCTTCACAACGTGCGGGAATTTGGAAAAAAGTGCCAAAGAAAATTACACCGGATTCCAAGGTTTATCCGTATCACGCAACGCATCGTTGAATCGCGGCACGCGTCTTAATGGGCCTTACCAATCCCCGTAAGTTCGTATGTATGTATTGTGCTTTACGCGCGCATACAGCGAGATATTCATCACGCGGGGAGGAGCGGTCGATTCCCTATCGTTCGTTCACCCCGTGTATTCTTTCACAGCAACGACGATTTTGTCCCGCGGCGTCCAACGTCCATTGAAGTTATGTAAGAATGTGGCCGAGCGTGTTATAAAAAAGACTTATTTTCGCAGCTACGAACTCCAGGCTGTGTTAATACAATGTTATTAAATCTTTACGTAACGATTGTCACACAATTTTTATCATTTGCATTATTATCATTGCAAGTACTTAAATAAATGGAGTGTGTAATTAAATCAGGCGCCAATGTGAATTGAAGTATGGATGTTCGCGCGTGATTCAGCAAATTGTTTTCACGAATCGTTAATAAAGCCGCGAACTACAGTACGAAGAATACCGTTGCTTTCATGCAATGATTCGCGGAAAAAAACGCAGAAAACGCAGAAGATAATTAGCGCGCTATCGAATCGACGGCGGTGTCGTTACGGCCTTCCGATGCATCTGACGCGGCGGTCTCTCCCGCTACCCCGTGATGTTCCGCCGCCTAGACCCGGAGGCAATATGAAGGTCGGGGGTGAGCCGAGTTTAATTTAGCCGTTACGCTCTTACCGGGATCGATACATCGTAACCGCATCAGCGGAGTTACGCCTCGTGAGTGCCACCTTAACTTCGACGACGACACTGCCAAAAGGAAAGGAAACCCCAAACCAGATCCTGCTTCCGGAACGACACCCCGACTCATCCGTGACGTCAGCAGCACAGCGGAAACCGCCCCGGGGGATCGACGGACGATCCCCAGGGCGCTCTTACACGTTTCGGGGAAAACATTGATCTTAACTCGAAATTGACTTAAGAGAGATTTTAGGATTTACATTATCGGGACATTGCGTGTAAAGCCAAAGATTAGAACATACAAGAAATTGAAGATTTAGAGATGTTTAATTGAATAAAGTTATTTCAATTCCCAATTAGATAATATATCCAATAAGAAATATAAAATTACAACATAAATCATGTTTATTTTCGTTAAAAAAATGTTTAGGTGTAATAAATATTGTCGTGTAACGTATTTCATAATTTTAAAAATATTTTTCGAAAAAAGTGTTGAGATAAAAAAATTGCACCAAATAGAAAGAAAAAATATGATAAACATTTTAAAAAATTAAAATGCTACTGCTAGACTCGGAATATTAATAATAATAATAATAATAATAATAATAATAATAATAATAATAAAGATAATGAAAACAAATAATGTTTTTAATTTAGACTTAAATGACACACCTTTTCTCGAAAAATATTTTTAAAATTATGAATATTAAATAATACCTATTATTCTAAACATTCTTTTAATGGAAATAAATATCATTTATGTTGTAATTATTTTACAATAGATTTCTTTTCAGATATATTATTTGATTAGATATTAAAATAACTTTGTGTAACAGATTTTATAATACTTTTTCAACAGATTTATTAAATACATAATATAATATATATATACTGGTATGTACACTTGGCGACTTCTCTTAACTTTTTTTAAAAGGTAAGATTATAATTTTTTTAATGATATTATTCTTTTTTTTTATCTTTAGAGAGCCAGAGGATAATATATTCAGAAGAAAAAGCAGCTTTGCTACTGTAAAAATCTGATTGGCGCATGCTCTTAAATTCAGTAAAAAATAAGAGCATACGCCAATTAGATTCACGATTTTTACAACAGTTGCAAAGCTGCTTTTTCTTCTGAATATAGTCAATATGTTGTCCTTCGGCTCTTTAAAGATAAAAAAAGAATAATATCATTAAAAAAATTACAATCTTACCTTTTAAAAAAGGTAAGAGAAGTCGCCAAGTGTATATATTATATATTAAACGCACGCCAGTATATATATTATATTATACGAGGGTTGTTTGATAAGTTTGGTAAATTTCTATGATATGGCGCTACAATCCATTCGGTGACGTGACACTTTGAAAGATTCACTCTTCGAACCCCAGGCCAAATTTTAGCCAGAAGTGACGCGTAGTTCACGTTCGGTAGTCATTTGAAGCGAGTGGTTTAGCAGTTTCCGCAAAAATGGAAAAAAACGAATTCCGTGCAGTGATAAAACACTTTTATTTAAAGAAGTGGACAGCAGCGCAGATCAAAGTCGAGTTAAACGAAGTTCATGGGGACTCTGCTCCTACATTGAAGACCGTTTATTTTTGAATAAACAAAGAGTGACCCAAAAAAAGGTAGTTTTTTCGCCCCTTTTTGGTCCCTCGATTTTGGGATTGAACTGTGTGCCAAATGATACCTTGCAATAAGACATTAATCACAGAGAAGTTTCAAGTTGAGGTGACAATTGTTATCAGAGGAGAAGGGTCAAATTTCACTGACATAGTATCTTTTTTGTTTCAAAGCAATTCAATTTAAAAATTTCAAGCGAAATGGATAATTGTAAAAGAGTTACCCCAACGTTTTTTAGGTCTCTGAATACCAATCTGAAATTAGATTTTAAAAATTCAAAATAGCTGACTCAATATAGCGAACTCTACATATGAAATGTTTTATTTTTCAATAAATTCAGTCAAATAACTTGAAGCTACATATCCTGGAGATTTTTTTTAAATAACTATTAACGAATTTTAAATCAAATATTTAAAATTCAATTTAATATGGCGAGCTGTGCACAAAAAAATGAATTTTTTCATGCATATGTTATTAAATATCTTTTAATTTATGAGGGTTACTCTAAAAAGTTATTCTTTTCTTATACTTTTTCCTAATTTTATTTTTCTTATTTTATTTTATTTATAAAAAAACATCACCATATTTTTGTACTCATTGATAAAGTTAAAACAGGATGAAATTAAATTACAGAGTACTATTGTACATGTGAAAGTGGCGCGCGAACTGTCGGATGTTGCAGCTACATAATGACCATTGTATGGTTTCTTGGATATGGTCAATATCATGGAGTATACATACCCAATCCTAATATATGTAATATATCCATAACGATTCCAAAAAAACAAAATCGAGAAAGATAAGTCTCAATATGTTTTTCCATTAGGAATAGATTTACAAAATCACCAAGATAAATGATTGATTTCTTAAAATAAATTGCATTGAAAAAATCAATATTTTTTGGTATTTGGCCGCATTGAATTGGCCATTTTGAATTTTGGATATCTGATCTAAAATTGATTAACAACTATCCAAAACCCAGGATATGTAGCTTTAAGTTATTTGACTGAATTTATTGAAAAATAAACCATTTCGTATGCAGAGTTTGCTATTGAGTCAGCCATTTTAAATTTTTAAAATCTAATTTCCGATTGGTATTCAGAGACCTAAAAAATGTTGAGGTAACTCTTTTACAATTATCCATTTCGCTTGAAATTCTTAAATTGAATTGCTTTGAAGTAAAAAGGTAGTGAACTTTGACCCCCCCCCCCCCAGCTCTGATAACAATTGTCACCTCAACTTGAAACTTCTCTGTGATTAATGTCTTATTGTAAGATATCATTTGGCACACAGTTCAATCCCAAAATCGAGGGACCAAAAAGGGGCGATTTTTTGGGTCACTCTTTAAACGTGGCCGAACCTACACTGAAGACGAAGCGAACTGAGGACGACCAGTTGAGGTCACCAATTGGATATTGTGGAAAAAATTCATGATATGATTATGGAAAATCGTCGAATGAAGATGCGTGAGATTGCTGAGGCCGTAAGCATCTCCACGGAACGAGTGCATAATATCCTGCATGAAAAATTGCATGTAAAAAAGCTGTGTGCACGATGGGTGCCGCGATTGCTCACTCTCGATCAAAAACGCACGTGAAAGGACGTTTCAACGCAGTGTTTGGCGATGATTAAGCGTAATCCGCAGGACTTTTGGCGTCGATTCGTGACTGTGGACAAAACTTGGATCCACCACTACACTCCTGAGACGAAGCAGCAAAGCAGTGGATAATGTTTGGTAAAAGTGCGCCGAAGAAGGCGAAGACTTGTTTTGTCGGCTGGAAAGGTGATGGCCACTGTTTTTTGGGATTCTCAAGGAATTATTATAATTGACTACTTGCAGAAGGGTAAGACAATAACAGGAGAATATTATGCAACGTTATTGGACCGTTTGAAAGAAGAGCTGAAAAAAAAACGGCCAAGATTGGCGCGCAAAAAAGTGCTCTTCCATCAAGACAACGAGCCGTCCCACAAGCCGACCGTTGCAATGACAAAACTACGAATTGGGCTATAAATTGATTTCTCATCCACCCTATTCTCCGGATTTAACCTCGTGTGACTTCTTTCTGTTCCCAAACTTAAAAACTTGGCTCGGTGGGAAGAAATTCTCGTCGAATGAGGAAGTCATTGTCACCATCAATGAGTATTTTGCAGACTTTGAGACAGCCTACTCTTCCGACGGTATTAAAAAATTAGAAACTCGCTGGACTAAGTGTATAGCTCTTGATGGAGACTATGTTGAGAAATAAAGCAGATTTTTTCCAAAAAAATGTGTTTTACTTGCTTTTTTACCAAACTTATCAAACGACCCTCGTACATTAAAAGAAGTCTGTTGAAAAAGTATTATAAAGTCTGTTACGTAAAGTTATTTTAATATCCAATCAAATAATATATCCAAAAAAAAAACAGGGTGTTTGACCACCCGTCCACCTCTTTACTTTCAAAAACTAAGCATTTTAGAGAAAAACGTTTTATACGAAAATTATATGGTTTTGAGGGAACATAAGTTGGTATCATTGGTTTGACCTTGGGTGGTATCGTTAAGGTTAGGTCAAGGACACCTTCAATTTCTTAAATGGAACACCCTATATTTTATTGCATATTCTTGTAGCTTATCTCGAGAGCTTTTCGAAACATTATAATCAATTTTTTTTTTATTGAGTATTTTCCAAGTTATAAGGCTTGAAATAATTTCTTAATTTTACATAAACTATAAAATATCTCGTAAAATATTCACCTTTTGATGACCTTACCTTAATACTTTTATGTACAAAAAAATATGCATTTTGTAACTAACAATTACATATTTTTTCTTAAAAACAACTGCATGTTTTCTTTACACCAATTCATTTCTCTCATTATTCTGTGCATAAAAGTATTAAGGTAAGGTCATCGAAAGGTGAATATTTTACGAGATATTTTATAGCTTATGTAAAATTAAGAAATTATTTCAAGCCTTATAACTCGGAAAATACTCAATAAAAAAAAAATTGATTATAATGTTTTGGAAAGCTCTTGAGATAAGCTACAAGAATATGCAATAAAATATAGGATGTTCCATTTAAGAAATTGAAGGTGTCCTTGACCTGACCTTAACGATGCCACCCAAGGTCAAACCAATGACACCATCTTATGTTTCTTCAAAAACCATACAATTTTCGTGTAAAAGGTTTTTCTGTAAAATGCTTAGTTTTTGAAAGAAAAGGAGTGGACGGGTGGTCAGATACATCCTGTATATTGTAAAATAATTACAACATAAATGATATTTATTTCCGTTAAAAGAATGTTTAGAATAATAGGTATGATAGAGACAATGGCTGCTTTTTCTGCTGAATGCAGCCATTGTTTCTAAATCTCAATATTTTCATGTAAGTTAGTCATTAATCATATCTATATTATTCTGTCGTAAAATCTACAAGATTTGTAAAAAACTTTTGTAAAAAAATATCGGTTTTCTAAATATTGTGTTAAACATTTTTAAACAATATTTTTATATGATTTAGATAAGGCTTGTATAATATGTATTACTTTTATATATGTATATTCTGTAAAAGGAATGTTTAGGTAAGTAATTGTTACTCATGAAAATTTGTTTACAGGAACAATATTAAAAAATATTAATCCGGTAAACATTAAATGTGGACACATCTTTGTTGGTCAAGTAAGCACAATTTAATAGTGCCATCGAAACTTGCTGATAAACACTGCGTTCCACTCCTGCTTAGGACTAATGCTTTATATTCCCTGTGTGACGACGAGGTTTCATGTTTAGAGTTTTTTGATACAAAATCGTAGGTCCTACACTCGAAAAACTTTCTTCGTCCTATCATTCACAATAACTGTATCGATCTGATTCGCGCGCGCGCGCGTAGTAAAGCTATATACATACATATATAATACAATCTCTGTTTCACGAAAAGAGTAGTCAATATATTAATTTCTATAACTCGATACATTGTTGATACCACATTTACATAAGCGTTACATCTGTAGTAAGTTAATTCGAGTAAGTTAACTTACTCGAATTAACGTTACTTACAATAATTCGTTGCATGTGAACGGAAGTCTAGCCATTAGATTTTTGTTGCGATAAAAGTGGAGTAAGTTACTATAGAAGTAATGATCACAAATATAGGTCCTGAGCAGAAAGATTATCGTAATTGTTTCCGACAATCTTTCTGCTCAGATGCATAGGAGGGGGAGAAGAAAAGAAAAAAAAGATAATTGATAAATAAAACTTACTCGTCTTTCGAGTTTCGCTATCAACACAGGACTCCCGACATCAAAACTTCTACCTCTGCCGCTATTGATGGAGAGATGTTGAAAATATTCTCAATAAATCGCAGTCGATACTCGTCTACTAATGAAACTGCTGGATCAATAATAATTATAAAACAGCATCTAACAATGAAACACTCAACGGTACGGATGACGACGTTTCTTAAACGGAAATTTTCCAAATCGGACTTTGCACCACAATATTTCCGTTTGTAGAACACGTGGACGGAAAATAAAAGTACTTTTCTTATATGATTTAAACTCCAGCTATATGTATTGATTGAATCTACTTAGAATTTGATCGGTTCAGCCGTTATTGAGATTCGATAATCTGAGGGTCTCTCAACTCGTCGGCTCGTGTAAAAAAAATATATGGCAGTCTCGCGTTGCGCATACTGTATACTTGGCGCAAGACACTACCGTGTTTCTTAATATCTGTAGTTTCTAATTTTTAATCTTTAAAAATAAAACTTTTAGATTTATATTTTTGCAAAAAATCAATCTTAACTTAAAGTGGAACTTAACTAAGATGTCAGGATCTTTATATGTACTTTGGAAATTCTGAAATCAGGAAATTTTTGATTAGAATGTTTGACGGAGAAATTTTCATTCCTTTCCCTCCCCCCCTTAAAACCTATTCTCAATTCTCCAAATTATTGAATTTTGCATACTGACAGCCAAGTTTCGTGAACATGCAACAACTCAAGTTTAATAGCCAATTTATGCTATCGGTCGTCTACTGCTAAACAATTTCTGCACTCGTTATCGCAACAAAGTCTATTATAACTCTTCGATTGATAAAATCGAATATATCAGTTCTGTATTTTCCGCTATTATCCTCAATTATTTGTCGACAAATAATTCATGCATTCCCTAATACAACGCAGTGTTTCTATCGATGTCAGAATTTTTCTATTGCAAACCGTTAACAAGAGCATCAATAATATAGAAAACGCGCGATTCAGACTTTGAATTAATTTAAAATACAAGGGAAGCTAACTCATTTATCTTACAATATTTTCAATATTTTGTGAAAAAACAAACGCACGACAATGCGTTTTGTTTTTGGGTACAAACGGATGTTTTTTGTGCATACATAAAATTGCCGCACTGTCATTCGCGTGTCGAGCAAGACGACATGGACTGTCTTGCTTGAGTGTCGTTATTATCTAATTTTATCGAAATGTCATCGTTCTATTCACAATTATTAGCTAACACAATAAATTAACATTCTCGCGATCAACATTTTGAAAACATATCGAGACAGCGGCTGTTTACCTTGCGAGTATCTTGCAAGCGATTATTTACATAAAGTGGAAGTTGAAGCGATAAAGGATGAGAGAGAATTGTAAAATTGAAACATGTGTGTGTTTATTATGATGTTAAACAAAAGTCTAGGGCATCAGAAGTAAAAACCAAAGGATTTTAATTCCGCTTATGTGAAGTTCTTTTTTAGTCTTATTTAGAGTGCGCATCTGAAATCCCTGCCTATCTTTTAGATTTGTTCTATGCAAGATGTTTATAATTAATTACTTAAGCTGGACAAATAATTCACGCAATAAAAGCTCATTTTTTAAATTTTAAGTTTTAGTATATTTAAGCTTAGTTCAATGTAGCTTATGAAGAATGCTTTTTTCTTGTTTTTTCCAGAATATCTTGGATAAATTCAATCCTGGCGCAAGGCAGCTGATCAACGCAGGCAAGGCGTATCTGAAGGCTCTTCACGGTGAGTAAATTAAATGGAGTGTACCGGAGCGCCTGGAAAAGAGAGATAGAAATGGACGAGTTTAACTCGCGAGTGGAAAGAAGATCAGTATACAAAGAACGGCGACGGGGCGAGGAAGGGGATGAACTTCGTGTTAGCCCCTTGGGTCCTGTTGCAAGATCGAATTGCCAACTCGTTAGCATTGTGAGCTTTTGCCCCGCCTTTTCCGTCTTCTTTCTTTTCCCGCGGCGTTGATTAATTTATTTTATACAGGGATATAGACGAGTTAATGATATGGTTAGAATTTCATATGCTGTTATTTAATCAGGGCGCGATTAATAATATCAAACATTTTCGAATCAGCAATATTAAATATCTAGAATATCATAATTAATATCAAATTTTAACATTTTGTATATTGTGTATTGGAAACAAGATACTAATCCCCGTTCTTTAATTTTTTAATCAAGTTTATATCATTTGATGAGTTGCTATAAGAATTTTTGTTGAAATAAAATCTGAAACTGTGAGCGAATGCTTATACATTTTTCAACGTTAGGGGTATCTCGCATTATATTTCTAACATCATGTTTCGCATTGATCCTATACATGTGTTTGTTCCTTCTTCTACCTTTCTACCTTTCTACCTTTGCGGCCTTTCGTGGAGTGAGATCAATCACCTTTGAGGATTAACCCGCTGACCCTGAAACGGATGGTTCGCGTGTTGTCATCATGTGGGTCACTGCTACTCACTATGGGAATTGCTCCTGATGTTCTTGGGGAATAATTTAACGATGGAGATATATCTTTATACATCTTCATCTTTAAACGTGGCGGTAAAAGTGCTAAATAAGAAATCTCTATCGACCTTGACCTATATGTTGTCAAGGTCATCCTCCTGAATAATCTTCCAAAAGTTTTAATCGTCGCTCATTGTTTATTAAAAAATTATTAACAAAATAAGGTAATTATGCAGAATAGGGGAGCATCCCCCCATGACCTTGACCTTGACATATGTTGTCAAGGTCATCCTCCTGAGTGACCTTCAGGAGGTTTTAGCCCTCGGTCACCACTCGTTAAAAAGTTATAAACAAAAAAAGTTTGAAAAATGTCGCCCTTATTTTGAATACACCTTTACACATTCACCGGCAATAACCAATGAGCAAAAGGAGTTTCACGACACTGTGTATGTATATGGTATTCCTACTGTTGTTGATATTTCTTATTACATTTCCACGCGTAAAACATAGATTCGCGTCAAAAATTGCAAACCCATGTGGAACCTCTCTTCGCATCGAAAAGTATGCGCTTGGAGGCAGTGTGTTCCGCCCCCCCTACGGGGGGGCTCCACTATCAAAAAACTACACACATAGGTGTGGATGGAACTTGCTTCGCGTGGAAACTTTCTACACGAAGCAAGTTCCACCCACACTTATGTGTGTAGTTTTTCGGTAGTGGAGCCCCCCCGTAGGGGGGGGCGGAACACACTGCCTCCACGTGGAAACTTTCCACGCGAAGCAAGTTCCACCCACACCTATGTGTGTAGTTTTTCGATAGTGGAGCCCCCCCGTAGGGGGGGCGGAACACACTGCCTCCACGCGTACACTTTTCAATGCGAAGTGAGGTTTCATTTTAAGATAGATTATCAGAATGTTATCTGTACGAAAATCTATCGTATATTAGTTTACTTTCGGATTCCGTTTCAAAGTCATAGAAATATTAACAATAGTAGGAATGCCATATACACACACAATGTCGTAAAAGTTGTTTTGTTCATTGATCATTGGCGGTAAATGTGTAAATGTGTATTCGAAATAAGTGCCAAATTTTTCAAACTTCTTTTGTTCATAACTTTTTAACGAGTAGTGACCGAGGGCTAAAACCTTCCGAAGGTCACTCAGGAGGATGACCTTGACAACATATGTCAAGGTCAAGGTCATGGGGAGGTGCTCCCCTATTCTGCATAATTACCCAAAATAAATTTGATGGTCTAATTAGAAAAAATTAAAAAACCAAGATTTCATCTGAAAATTTTGTTGAATTCGTATTGAAAAACAGATTTGAAGTTGAAAGGGAATTTTAAGGAAAAATATTTAATTATCTATAAAGTTGTTAAAAAAAATTATTATTATTAAAATTGTAAGATATAAAATATATAGAAAACTGTAAAATATTAATGTATAATATATAATTTTTATAAATTATAAATAATAAAAAAATCATACGAACTCATAGGCCAATGTATATACAAAAAACGAGCAACATGGATGACACAGTAAAATAAAGTATATTTAATCTCTCATTGTAACGAACTCAATTTACAATAACAAATACGAAAAATCAAACGTTTCGACCTCACGGGGTCTTCCTCAGCGATAAAAACAATAAGACAATGAGATGTACGCGTCGTTTACATATTGAGTGGCAATTTGTCGATCATACAAGTAAGCTCTAGAAAGTTCGAACTTTCTAGAGCTTACTTGTATGATCGACAAATTGCCACTCAATATGTAAACGACGCGTACATCTCATTGTCTTATTGTTTTTATCGCTGAGGAAGACCCCGTGAGGTCGAAACGTTTGATTTTTCGTATTTGTTATTGTAAATTGAGTTCGTTACAATGAGAGATTAAATATACTTTATTTTACTGTGTCATCCATGTTGCTCGTTTTTTGTATATACATTGGCCTATGAGTTCGTATGATTTTTTTATTATTTATAACGAGCGGTATATACTTATCATAGTTATAAATATTATACATTAATTATACATTAATAATTTTTTCAAGAACAAGTAATATAATTTCTTATCAAAGATTGTCGAATAATAGCGACTGTTTTTCAACAGTAAAAATTGTAACTGACCATAACAATCATAAATCGTGGAATAATAATATATCGCGCGTGATCTTTCGCGATTTTCCACGCTGGGTCGGGTTCTCGTTAATGGCTAAGAATTTGTTTAAGGACAAAATAGTACTCGGTGGCGGAAAGTAGTTTGCGCAGCGGCACAGTCGGCTTTACATGAAAAGTGACTTAAAAGTTTCGCACAGAACCGCTGGTCTTTGATGTAACGGTATTACCCTGTCGAGAGTGGAAGCGAGATACCCGCGAAAGAAGAGCCATTTCCGCCAGATGAAAATCGACTGGCATTTCTGCACCGTAAAACCTCGTGAGCATATAATCTCTTCTCATACTTTTATATCTATTTTTTCTTCGATTTTATTTGCATAAACTTTACAAATTTTGGGCTACAGCTTATACGTATTATTTTACAATTATTCTATAACGAACGTGTGTGATATAATATCACTTTTCCAGAGTAGTCTAAAAAAATTCGGCTCCACCAGAGAGATTATCGGATTGTCAATAAATTATGCTATTATTACAATCAATGCTTTCGAATTTCTGCAGATACCGAGACCGAAAGTTAAAACTCCTCACGGAAGGGAATAAAACTGTAACACCAATCCGCTGCCGGCGACTTTATGGAACACTTTATGGAAAAGTTCAAACAAACAAAACCGCGATAATTTCTTTGGGGGTAGTGGTTCGCTTCAACTTTTATCTCTCGACGCGATTAGGATTGCAAGCTAGATGGATGCTGAGCGAGAATCCGAGAGGCAAAAAGAGAAGCACGTACTCGTAAAGTTGGATGTTGTACAAAGGACGGTGCAACTTCCTTTAACGAGTTCCGCACCGGGAAAAAGAACTAATTCGATTAGGAATTAATTTTTGACGATTCGCGAAAGACGAGACAAAGGGGAGATTTCTCCGAATGACAAAAGATGAATGGGGACAAAGGGGAGGACGAGTGAAAGAAAGACATTAAGGTGAAACCAGAGTTTCTCAGCTCTGCCTTTGTAGGGGTAAATTGCATCCAACTTTCCCTTGATATGCCGATGGATTTTTAATTTTCCACTGAACTTTTTGATTTTTGTTTGATGTAAAAATGATATTCAGAATATTTCACATTCATCGTGTTGCCTTTCAACAATTTTTTTGTTTTGAGGGAATTAATTGTTTATAAACCAATTGTTTTTAATGATATATTTCTTAATTGTGTACTGCGATTGCACAGATCATTGATTGGCCAAAAAAGATCCAGGCGCGACCGTAAAAGGCGAGTTGAAATTTACTTCTTACTATTTAGTAACTCACGGTCGAGAATATTAATTTTTTATTGTTTGATATATTTCTTAATTTAATAATTTTTTAAACACTTTATATCTTGATTTTATTAATTTCTTGGATAATTTTTTATTTACAATTATTTAGATAATTTAATATATTTTAATATTTTGAAAGTTACAACCGTTTTTGATAAACAATCAATAAGAAAAAAAGGTCGAATTAGTGGTTGAATTGGCTAACAAGAGAACATTGCAAACCCGAAAATTCTAATTTGGACAAAACTTTACACACATGTAGGAGAAAGGACTAAATAGATAAATTTAGAAATTTTTAGTTACTGCCGATTCTAAAGAATGAGACCTCATGTGTAGAGTCGCTCTATAAGGGATGATTTAACCTTTAGAATTATTTTTGAGCAGCAATTAAAAATTTGTAAATTTACCTATATATCCTATGTACGTAAAATTTTATCAAAATCAGAATTTTCCGTTTTGCGAAATTTCCTTATAAAATTATTTTTAAACGGCAACTAAAAATTTCTAAATTTACTTATTTATCTTTTTACATGTGTATAAAACATGTGTATTTTTTCAAACATTTATTTTTTGCACTTTTATGTAAAAAAAGATTTTAAAAATAAAATAAATTTAATTAATTAATAAAAATAATTAAATATAAAAATATTAATTAAAAAATTAAAAGTTTAGAAATGTTAAACATAATATTAATTATCAAGTTATAAATTTTTCTTTCTGTATATTATAAAATATATATTTTGTAAGATACACATGATGTACATCTCTCAACTACTTTTTTAAAATGTATAACTAATTATAATTTAAATGTATTATTCAATTATGAAACATTAACGTGCTATAATATTGACAGTAATGTTAGTAGATAATGTATAGTATTATATAATTGTTTAAATTAAACAGAAAAATTGATGACTTGATAATTATTAATATTATTTTATAATTATAATATTATTTTAAACTTTCCTAAGCTTTTAATTTTTTAATTAATATATTTTAATTATTTTTTTTTATTTATTATTTTTATTTTTAATATCTCTTTTTATATAAGAGATGGTAAAGAATTTTTGAAAAAATTTTATTGTTTTAAATAAATTTGTTTTTTTTTAATTGTATTAATGTGATTAAATAGAGGTATTCTTATGATGAAACTTTGTACATATGTATATAGAAGGGTAAATAAATAAATTTAGAAATTTTTAGTTGCCGTTTAAAAATAAGTCTAATAAGGATATTTCATTAAATGGAAAATTCTTATGATTTTTACGAAATTTTACACATGTAAGGAGAGTAGTAAATAAAGAGTAGTAGAGAGAGTCATAGATGAATTTAAAAATTTTCAATTGCCACTGTCAAAAATAATTCTAATGAAACCCCTCATATATGTAGAGCTTTTCTTGATTTCTCGACAATTATTCAAAATATCGAAAAATGTTTTACAAAAATTTTATGGTAAAAATATCTACAATAATACAATTTTGAAAAAATAATTTTTTTTCAAAAAATTTTTTTAAGTAAAAAAAATTATTTTTTCAAAAGTTTGAATCCTGACAATATTTTTCACAACATATTCTTTGTTATGTCACGTTGGGAAAGGGAGGGGAGATTAAAACGCGATACGTACTGTATTAGTACCGTTTATTAAATTGATAATTGATCATATTATTGAAACTGATCAATTTAATATGTGCATTTTCGCTTTGGTCCAAATTTATGTTTCAAGTCTGAAAATAACGGTGCATAGTTCGTTAAGACGGGAAATAAGTTCACACGAATAATATTATTAAGCATGACAAAAGAGCCAACTTGGCTAAAATTGATAATTTTCTGTTTATTAAAATATTTCTTCAAGATTCTCTCATTCGTTTAATTTTAAATAATATTTTTCAAATAGTTCAAATCCAGATAAATTTTCGTGTGAAATCTTAACCTCTTTAATTAGTCAATCAAATTTCAACGTTATCAAAATGCGGTTTTTTAGCTAAAAATGAAATTTATCCCAAGTCGTCTTTGTGCTTAGCGGAAGTAATTTGTTCCACCGGAAGTGACTTGCCGATTGTCGAACTTATATTCCGCAACTCATACCTCTGCACTATATACACAGTATTCTATCAGGAGCCGACTCTGCGACAATTTATAACGACTCGTCGAGCCACTTTGAGGGTCTCCTACAGAAACTTCGTTTTTTCTCCTTCCCGCTTTCCGTCTTCTTCGTCCTTTCTCCGATTTTCCGTCATTCGCCTACCTTTTAAGGATGCCACTTAAATACCAGAAGTTCCGCGTTACCATTCGATCGAAAGCATGAAACGTCTTTTCGAATATTATTTCTCCTTGCGTATGTCAGGAAATATTAGAAATGGAAGGAATGAATATTATTAAAGCGATGAATATTATTTAGGACATTTTTTTACATTTTACATTATATAACACATTATATATATGACATATGATTATAAGGTAATGACGATATAATTATATAATATACAGTCAAACAATAATGAGAAATATGTACGAGGTTATTCATAACACAGGCCAACAAAATGAGGCCGACCTCCATACCCAGAAACCGGAGTATACTTTTCCGAAGGTTTTCGATGCGCTGAATCCAAATCTGGCCACAGAATTGTTCTGTCACGTCAAGATTTTGAGATATCCTAACCTAAAAGTGCAAAAAAGACCGTTTTTGCCCATTTTCAGTAAGTTTTTGTGGCGGAAGAAAATTTTTGTTCGCAATTTGGCAAAAACCATGTTAAAGTGCTATTCATCAGCTTTGAAATGCTTTTTTAGTCATTCCGATACGATTTTTTTTCATCGAGTTATGGAAGTTTTTGTCAAGGCACGATTATGATTTTCATATATTTAGTAAATGTGTAAATGTATGAAAATAAGTAACAAAATGAGACCGACCTTTTTGCCCAGAAACCTGAGTACACTTTTCCGAAGGTTTTCGATGTACTGAATACAAATCTGGTCGCAGAATTGCTCTATCACTTCAAGATTCAGAGATATCCTAACCTAAAACTGCAAAAAACACCCTTTTAGGCCATTTTTGAGGTTACATATGCACGGCAGGTTTATTTTCACAAAAAAGTACACTCGGGTTCTTAAAGTACAACTCAAAATTTTGTTACTTATTTTCATACATTTACACATTTACTACATGTATGAAAATCATAATCGTGCTTTGACAAAAACTTCCATAACTCGATGAAAAAAAATCGTATCGGAATGACTAAAAAAGCATTTTAAAGCTGATGAATAGCACTTTAACATGGTTTTTGCCAAATTGCGAACAAAAATTTTGTTCCGCCACAAAAAATTACTGAAAATCGGCAAAAACGGTGTTTTATGCACTTTTAGGTTAGGATATCTCAAAATCTTGACGTGATAGAACAATTCTGTGGCCAGATTTGGATTCAGCGCATCGAAAACCTTCGGAAAAGTATACTCCGGTTTATGGGTATAAATTTTGTTGGCCTGTGTAATTTATCACTTATGGTTAAGTTCGTTCCAGGTATTTACAGACTGCGGATTTTTTCGCGCAGAATGACGGACGAGCGGGTAACCGAGAGCGGAAAACGCGACGGTAGTCGACGGTCGTGGGGAGTCAGCGAATGCGATTTGAAAAGTTTGCTCGTTAAATAGCGCAAAAATGTGCGGGAGACGTCGAACGTGAATAGGAGGATGACAGTGATCCGGAGTGGAGAAGGTTGTACGGGAAGGGGTGAATGTTCAGCGTGGGGCGGACAATGACAAGCGAGGGTATCGACTGATTTTAATTATGGAATCTGTGCAGGTGAAACGCTCAATTTTCCCGCTGGCACATGTCCACCCGTTTTCCACCCCATTCCCTCCTCCCTTCCTTTTTCCTGTTACGTTCCGGATCACCTCCCGTCGCCTCTTTTACCCCTGTAGTTTGGACCTGCGAGGTCCCGCGATTTCAATTTCGCGCCATCTCTTTACCCTCTTTTACCTCGCCTGGCCGATCATCATCCCCCTTCCGGCTGGTCGCTCTTTAATATCGATTTCCTCTCGAAGGGTCGAAAATATCGCGAGAGTATCGAGTTACGCGGGCCGCACTCGCGACTGTCAAGCCCTGTCGTTTGTTCTACACTTTGCGGGGTCAGAGGTGAGGGGTAGATAGAAAGGGGTGTGCAAATGTGTACATGAAATGTTCGCCATCGTATTATTCGTGTAACAATGATGACGAGAAATAGATATTTGTACTAACAATATATTTTATTATAGTATAAAATATGTAGTATTATATAATCATATCTTAATTTTGCCAAAGAAATATTAGTTAAAATAAGATGTTAATAATGTTGAAAAGATTTTTACAAGTACAATACAAGTACGATATTTAGTTCTAGCTATGTATTTTTTATGATACTCAAATTATCTAATATTTAATATGTTGTCACAAAGTATATTATAATTTGATTGTTCTTTAATTATGTATAATTGCTGAATGTTAATTTCCTTATCTTTCAGCAAGATATTAATGATACACTAGAGATGAAAAATAATACACAATAATAAATCTGATGAGAGTTTGAAAAGTACACCCAAAAAAAATATTCTGCTATTAAATGAGGAATTCCTCATAACATTTATTCTAAGCAAAAAATTTTATATGAAGCATATTCTTCTTTAAAATAACGTATTCATCTATAGAAAAGTGGACACATGAGCTATAATCAAGAATAAATTCCTCTATAGAAAATTCTATTATAAGAACTAGAATATGCCGCTAGTATCTTGAAATAAGAGGATATGCAAGATGCTAGCGGCACGCGTATTTGTTATTTATCCGCGGTGTTTTACGTCACTTGTACGCCATCACGCACACGCATCAACGAGTTTTGTGCACGCAAGTGACGACTTGTTTGTTTCAATTTTTAGTGTTGTTCTTCGATAAAAGTTTTGGCTTCGATAAAAGTGTTTGTTCTTCGATTATGTGCTAATTAGAGAGATCCTGTGTAATCCAAATAATACTTTTGTTTATAAAGTATAATGCTTTTTTCATAGGAATCTTTTTGCTCTCTCTCTCTCTCTCTCTCTCTCTCTATATATATATATATATATATATATATATATATATGTATTAATCAGATAAAATTTAATGCTTTAGTAAGATTAAAAGTAGAAGATATTTGTCTTAAAACTATCGTTATATACTTCAAATAAGAATAATACTAAATTTACAAGAAGAGGAGATTCCTCTAGCATTAAAAGGATTGCAATCTTAACTCCAGTATCTCATGGTTATAGGATATTCCTATAGATCTTAAACTATCCTCTCGAGGCCATATACCAGAGGAAAATCCTCTAGAATTAAGTGGTTCCCACTAAAAAATAGAATATTTTTTTTTGGGTGTAACTTACAAGAAACCAATGAATATTATAAATGTTGTTAAATACAACGTACAATAACTATTCGTCATTCAAAGTCATCAAAACAGATATCGAGTCTCCGCGTATATAATCAATCTCCCTAATCAGTTTCAATCATTGTGACATACATTCCTTTATAAAACATACACATACTTTCCTTTATAAAAAAAGAGGAAATTTAATCACTAAAACAACAATAGGAAGAGATGAAGAACTTACCAAACGGAGAAACACATGTTAAAAAACTAGAAAAAATGTACATATATAACTATAATATTTCATTGCAGATTCAAGTCGAGACTAAAGAAAGGAACGAGAAAGATCAAGAATAAATAGAGAGAAATCAGGAAATGGAGGAGAGAAAGAGAGTGGGAAGGAAATGTGGGAAATTTAAATTGACTTTATCTTATTAATTATAGGTTTATAAACATTATTTAAGGAATTCGTATCTGTTTTATAGATTCAAACTGTTTTTTTGTTGTTTGATAAGGATACTTTAGTTAAAGGAACGATATTTTAAGATATTCTATACATATTTTAACATCGTGTATTTAACTTTGCCGGACGTTGCGTAAAATGTCTGACGGTTAATATATTCCACTCACGTTTTCCGAGACTACAATTTGCACTGCGGCAAAAATCTCATCGCGGGAGGGGAGAAAAAAGAACGGCGGAAGTTATTTTCACGAATATTACGCGATCGAGAGAGTGCGATGCGCTACACGAAAATGACTCCGTTTTGCATAAAAAAATGTTCGGTGCGGCGCGCGGCGTCGCGTCGCTTTGCGTCGCGTCGGCCGCGTAATGCGCATAAATAAAACGCGTAATAAACACGGGGACGAACGGTGACGCAGGGGAGGAGCAGGGGGAGGGGGGTTGAATTATGCGCGCGAGATAGAACGCAACCCCTCTCGTCTGCGGGCGACTGACGTGGGAAATCCTTCGCGGGCGTGCAAGAGCGCCGTGAAAAATATCCCACAAAAAATGACGGCGGCTTTATCGCAGCGAAACGTGTGCTATTATTGGGATTGATAAGCACGATATACGATGGCTCGCACTATCGCCGTGATAATGTGAGCGAGTAACATAATCAACGGGAATCCTACTTTTTCGACTCTTTGAACGCGTAATCTATAATGTTAAAAACGTGATTGGAAAGAACGGGAGGAGGGAGGGGTTGAACGCGGAATATAAATCGACGTTTCGTGTCGGCGTTATCAATAAAGCGCGGTACACGTGTTCAGACCGATGCAGGAAATGTATAATAAATTGCGTCATTATCACTCGTGTAACGAAGGACTCATGATCAATAAATAGTGTTATGAGAAAATTTAGAGCAAGCGAGCAAGATTTTGCCTCTAAGAAGCCACTTGTTTTAAATTTTCTCGTCATGCTGTCTGTTGAGAGAAATATTGATCTTAGTAAATAACACATTTCTCGAAAGATATATTATCTTAGAAAGATATCATTGCTCGCAATTGCCGTGAAACTCGCGAATCGGATGAAGGTTTAACAGAAGTAGACTCTAAAGCTAATGTAGGTGCTGTTAACACATTGAGCGCCGATTAGTTAACTTGTAGTATGAGTTAACTGACGACCTATGGATGGATGCTGTCTAATTCTAATTCTTTGAAGATTTTTTTAAAAATTTTATTATGTGTTCTGATGAAGAATAAACATATTTAAATAGCATTGAAGTATCACATTGATGTGAAAATGGCGTTAAGGACAAACCTAATTATACAGTACTACTTAAATTGGGAAAATTTTATGTCGCTTCGCACAATTTCTAAGAGGTATGTATGCGTGAAGTTGCCGATCCGGTATTTTTGCTAATTTCAATCTAAATTGCTCGTATTTAAAGCGGATGAACTTTCGCTCGCTGAATTCATGATATCGCGATAATGTGCGCGTATACACGTACAAGAAGCGGTAAATGGAGTTTCCGCTATAGTATCACCCGGAATCCGCTCGTATTTCCCCTTAATAGCAAATACCTTACGTATCCACGTCTGACCGGACCTGCATACCGGGTGTGCTAATGGAACCGTCACGCAGCTACGGATCGATCGCGTCCGGCTAATCGCAGCGTGCCGTGCCGCTAATTAACCCCGACCTAGGACGTGTCGTTCCTGGAATAGGAAGTTCGATCCCCGTCCCATTTCAGCCCGTGTTCTCCTGCCCTTCGCCCACCATGAGCGAACATGTTTGGAATTCGATTTAATTTTCGCGATGGTTATTATCAGCGCGACGGTTATTAATATCAATTGATAGATTTCTATGCTCCCGCGGAAAGTTATTATTTCTTTCCGGAAATTAATAGCGCTGTATATCGTCGCGCTCAGGTGAGAAACTTTCTCCTCGTGCTATCGATTACAAGAGATATCGACTTTAACGAATAAAACATCTTTCAGTGATAGATACACGCACACGTTTATCGCCAAAAAACTCACAATTGTTTCCATCTCCCATCTTTCCATCACAATTGTTTCCATCTTTCTTGTTGAAATTTGTAATAATAGCGAATTTTACGTTTATTTGCACTATTGCGATTGATATTTGATAGCTCATGATTTTATGACGAGATGCTGTAATCAATTCTTCCTGACGAAAGAAAGTAGTAGAGCCAGCTTAAAACTGCTATAAAATTATGATATAATATTTAAAAATTACAATAATAAACACAGTGAAAACAAAGGCACGACAACCAGAGTTGTTGAATGAAAAGGTCATTAGCATTTAATCATGAATATCATCTGTTCGAGGAGAACTCAATTTATCTCTCAGTTTGTCCTCGAAGTGAAAAAGAAATCACGGCGGACCGGTCCTCCACGATACGGTCCTCTAATATCCCTTTAAATGGATTTCCCTTTAATTCAATTTGCCGGCTGAACGATATTAATGGATCGGAATAGCTGACGTTCGAAGCGGAATAATCTTTAAATATTATCCTTCGCGATATTGCGCGTTCCTTCGATCTTTTTCGCTTTCTTCGACGACCTTCCTCCGATATGGCCGTCATTTTCTCTTCATGTGAGATTCCTCCAGATTTGTAAACCGCTAAAATATTATGAAACAAAAAAGAACAAAAATAAAATATTTAATTTACATTAATTACACATTTCGTTCATTGATTACTTTTGATTGATCATTTAATGGTAGATGACATTATTTGTCTTGCGCACGACAATTATTTCACGAAATTTCAATTTTCTAGTTTTCTTATTATACAATTACATTTCGATTATCCAACGAAACATGACCGAGACTGTTGCTCGTTCTTTTCTCATTTTCGGAGTCGTATCGCGTCTTTCGATTCTCCATGTATCGAGGGTGTCTGCAAGCGAAAATATACGATCCCCCAATGAAGACGAGCGCAAATAAACGCAAGCCACCCCTCCATTATTCGCGCGTTTGCTCGATGGGCCCACCTCCTGATACTTCAACAATGCCGCAATCGCAAAGTTTACAATAATATTGTTACGCGCCGGCATCTGCATGCACCCCATAAATCATCCCCAATTCTTTCCTCATTTGTTCCCTTTCCCTCTCCTTCGGAGATCTCCCACTCGTAGGGTGGGACGAAGCACTGTAGACTTATTTACACGAGAGAGAATTGATATCTCGCGAACTATGTAACAACAAAAAACTTTCTATACTGGGCGTATAAAAAGTATGTAGAACAATTCATAACAGAAAAATATAATTTTCTCGTAATTTTTTAGAGTAAACTTTTGATGGTTTTCCCTTTTTATTTTAGACTCGTTAAATTTTTAACACTTCTCGGTTTTTCTATATCTGTTATTTCTAAGATAAAATTTGGTAAGAAGTGTATTATATATAAGTGTGTATTATATATGTGTGTGTGTGTGTGTGTGTGTGTGTGTGTGTGTGTGTGTGTTGTGTTGCTTTATATATACATATACATATGATAATTCTCTCTAATTTAATAAATTTGAAGTCGAGTTTTTTTTTAGTAAATTTGATTTTAGAAATTATATTTGCCTAAATCGTTAAAAATTTTGTAATGTATGCTATCGAAGAAGATAACTTACATTGTCAGAAACCGCGAAAACAAACAGTGAGCAAGCAAAAGTGCAAAGGAGTAGCTCTCATCCATCTCAAAGTCATTCCGTTCCTTTATTATTCCACTGCAACCTCGTGGTAATCGCACGGAAAGGCTGGTGCGGAAGGTGGCGAAGGGCGGTCACCCCTTGGAAATTCCAGAAGGAAGATGGAAATATGAGACAACAGGGTAGCAGTCTAGGGGTTGCGCGCTCTCATAACGGAGAAGGAGAAGAGGGGAGGAAAGGTAAAGGCACGGTTAAAGTACACAGCGGGGGTTGTTAAAGGGGGGGAAGGGTTGAAATGTAAACTTTATTCTGGACAGTGCAGCCTTCGCGCTGTGCGATTCAATTATTTTTGCTCAGTCCCGACGACGCTTCCGGGCAACTTCCCTTCAGCTTTTCCCCCTTCTCACTCACTATTCCCCTCCCCGTCTCATTGCGGTCGGGATGGCAGACGCTTCTAATTTCATTATTCCCTCTCGAAGGACCGTCCTGCCTTTTTCTCACCCTCGCGGTTTACTTCCGCGCCAAGCATTCCGCTCATGAAAGTCTCCTAAACCGGTACGTTCTCTTGATATACTGGGTGGTCTGATAAAAACGAAATATATCGGGTAAATTAGACGATGCGAGAAAGATTACTCGAAAATTACATGAAATTTAGATTCTCGTGTTACACCATTTGAATTATTCTAATATTATTTTTATTTATAACTAGGATACGTGACACAATCATAACAATTTATTATCATAAATTTTGTTAAAAAAAAAAGAGAATGCGAAAAAGGTCAAATTTCTTCGTAAACTCCAGTTAGAAGAATGGCGTGATACTGCTATTTGCAAAATTTATCCACTCGCTCGTCGAAAATATTTAACAAATTTCCGCGTTTTCCACGCAATCGCGCCAACGGAATTTCGCGTCGCGATGCTATTTTTTATACGTCACGCCACGCCGCGGGGGCCGGGCCAATATAAAAGAGCGTTGTTGTTGAAGCGCTCCTCCACACTTCTTGCCCCCTTATTTTCCCTTCTTCGTTTTCGTCGCTGAAAACTGCAATTTCCCGAGGTAGGAAGGAATGCGATTAAGCGTTGATGGCTTCCTAAATGCAAACAACTCGGGAAACCGTAATCACCGGAGACAATCACTCCCTCTCTCTCTCTCTCTCTCTCTCTTTCTCTCTTTCACTCCCGACCCTCCTTCATCTCGCGACACGGCGAGGGCGCTGTTTTACAAGCCAGGGATGGAAATTGAAAGGGTGGGTGTGTCGATTAGCCGGCGCCTCTTAATTCACGATTATCGCCCGCCGCGGTATTCACTTCCGGAATGCAAAATGGCGGCGTCACCAGATCGCCGCTTCGTCGCTTGGCGTCCATTTTTTCTTTCCTTTTCTCTCTTTCGTCTTTTTTTTTTAATTAATTTTTCCCCTTTTAGAGCCTTTGCCGCGCCCATAGTTACGCAAACACATTTTTATTTTGTGCTTTCGATTCTTAAAATACCGAAGCATCACTTCGAACTAATTTAAATCTATTGATCGTTACCTTCTGGATTCTATATTTCTTTTCCTTTAGGCAAATTAAAATTGTGATATTTTGATGTGTTATACAAATATAACTAAACACTATGTTAAAAATTAAGAATAAATCTTTATTGTTGATGCAATACATCGAGAAAGCAATGTAAAAGGAGTTTTTTTGCGCAGAATTTTATATTAAAGATGGCAGAAGACCTGAAGAAATTTTTAAAATTAGCATTGCTAACAATAAAAGTTAATCTTCGGTAAATAGAGCACGACTCGGACATTATTATGTGTGATGCGTTCGAATGTATAGTACGTGCTCGGTCGATTAGGGGTCGAAGAGACTGGAATTCAGGGGTTGTCGCGGGCCTCCCCTCTTCGTCATTCCATTGCATTTTCCGACGTGGCGGCATTCGACTATGGCGTCGACATCGACGTTAGTGTCGTTAAGTACCACGAGACTGTTATTAAAACTATCCTTCAGAACACTGCGACGAGAATGGCGAGGGACATTTATGCCATTAAAAGGACATTTATGCCATTTCCTAATCTCTCTGCCTTAAGAGCCGCGAATGGCAAATATAAGAATAACAAGAGATGAAGAAGTGAATGTTTGCGATCGTATATTTATATCATTGACACGTTGCCTACATTATTTTATATTATTTATTTGTGTTTATTTATGTATCATTATACATTGTTTAATAGATTTTTTAAATAGAGTGAGACGATTATTTTATTTCCTTTAGCTAGTAACTAGTTAAAAAATTAGTATTTTTTAACTTTGTTAATTTAAACATGTTAACTTTTAATGGTAATTAGCAGTATTACGGACCACCCTCCGATGACCTTGACCTTGACATATGTTGTCATCCTCCTGAGTGATCTTCGGAAGGTTTTAGCCCTCGGTCATTACTCGTTAAAAAGTTATAAACAAAAGAAGTTTCACGATACTGTGTGTGTATATACCTTCATATTACATTCTTCACTAAGGTTGCATTCCAAAACGTCTTATTTGAGGAAAATTTTACTCAATACTCTATAGCTCACGTCACATGTACTATAGAAATTGAGTAAAATTTTCCTCAAATAAGATGTTTTGGAATGCAACCTTAGTGAAGAATGTAATATGAAGATATATACACACACAGTATCGTGAAACTTCTTTTGTTTATAACTTTTTAACGAGTAATGACCGAGGGCTAAAACCTTCCGAAGGTCACTCAGGAGGATGACCTTGACATATGTCAAGGTTAAGGTCATCGGAGGGTGATCCGTAATACTGCCCTTTTAATTTAAAGTTGTTATTTTTAAATACATTAACATTAACTTTTTTATATAAATTACAATAAAATAATTTATTTATATTAAAGTGAAAATGATTGATTGTAATGCATAAACAAATATATGTTAAAACTAATATTTTATTTGTTGTACGACAAGCTTGTCAATGCGACGGGATGATTTAAAGGCGGAATAAAGCATTGTTCATGGTGGTAGACAGAGTTGTGCAGTTAGCATTATGCACCGCTTACTGTTATGAGATTATGAACAAAATTCGAACCATTTTGGATGAAACCTTTGGATGGAACCTTGCCTGATTGAACTTGTCTAGAGTTCATCCTCCTGCTTCCCGCGTATTCATTCGTTGTCTAATTAATTCCTTGATAACTATAAAACACGTAAAATGGTACAGAATTTTCCTGTTGAGTTTGATTCACTCTATCGGCAAGTATTTGTCTTTAATTTTTTTAATTATTCTTAAAATTAATCATTTTATTTCATATTCTATAATATCTCTATTACAATTATAGTACATAATATGTATTAAGTAAATATTTACTTAATACACAGATATATTATTATACATATAAAAAAATTACATAAGAAAAAATACATTATTTCTCTTAAAAGATTGTTTTTTTATTATTTCCTAAATATTAAAAATAAACATTAATAGATTTATATAAAAATATATAGTTTATATTATAGTTATATAATACAAACTCTATATTGTGTATATATATATATATATATATATATATATATTTATAGTTAATAATTTTAGATAATGATTATAGTTAATAATTATATAAAATATAGTTTTTAGTAATATTTTGTTTATGTAAAAATGTGTGATTAATTTTAATACATTAATCTTATTTTTTAACTTAACTTTAATTTTTATTTAAGTAATTTTTAACGAAAACTTAGTTAATTTATGTGCCATTAACATTAAATTCTCTTTATCTAGTTTTAAAAAATCAAGTTACCCAATTGTTTTTTCCCAATTGTTTTAATTCTTCCGAGAAGTAAACAATTTTTGTCTACATTTCCAAGCAAGATAAAACTCATTGTATGCAATAACAAAATATTTTTTTTAATTCTTAAAATTTTTAGATAAGATAACGATAGGAATTTTCTTTATTTCAATTTTCTCAAACAAGTTTCTTGTTAGAAGCTAAGATGTTTCAGACGTCGATAACATAAAGTTTGTAAATTTATTGCTACGTTTTATGTTGAACTTGCGTATAAAAAAGTAAAAGGCATAAGAATCAAAATTTCCCTAAGTTTATGATGGATAAAAAGGTTTCCATTTAAGTGAGAATCTCTGTAAACGAAACTGGACGCGAAAGTCAGGACGAAGGTCCATTAATAATCGCCGATAGCTCATGGAAACCGTCAGCGAAGAAATAGGAAAAGTTGTAGCGAAAACGACAACGAAGTTTTCCATTAATCTACATTAATACCGCGCGAAATCTTGATGGTGTTCACTCGCGCCTGTTGCATTTGGCGAAGGCGGTCTAAGGGCCCTGGTAAACACCCTCATAAGCAATTAAGCCGCTTAGAAACTCCCGCCGTTCATTTATTATCTCTGTACCTTCTAAGCAAGCTCGCAAGCTCTGATAAATGACGCACCGGGCTAAGAAGCCGTTCTTCAAAGCAACTCCTTAATTACACGTTAAGCATTTCGGAGTTGCTTCTACTCGTCTCGTTAGACTTTCGGAAAATAATTACAATTTAGAGTAATGCAGAAGCTCTGGGGCAGCGGTGATTCTATCAATTCTTTCGCAAGTCTAAAAATATTAATCTTAATATTAAAGAAAATAAATTTAAACTTATAATAAGAATAGTTTATCTTTCGAGAAATTCGACATTCGAAGCATTATTCTCTAAATTTTTATTATTTAAGAATGCCAATGATTAAGTTTCGAAAGCATGAAGCTGTGAATATTCTGAATTTCACAATTTAAAATAGCAAGTGTTCAAGATTCTGAATATCCAATACTATTCATATCTTCAGATGTATAGTTCTGCATCTTGAATTGCCATCCAGCGAAAGCGGGCTCCCTTCGAAGCTAGATTCCCGATATAATCTGATATATGTATATCGATATCGAGATGTCTCTGAGATGTCTCGAGACAGGCTGTATGAGGCACGTTGCGGTGAAGGGTTGATACAGGACAGTCCGAAGTTTGCCGACAGCTGAGGGAAGACGAGGGATGACCAGTGGACAATAGGGTGCGTCGCCGATGACGAACTCGGCCTGTTTCCAATCCCCGAAGTCGCCCAGGGGTTGCCGGAACAGCCGCAAACAAGGAGGTGGGCGAGTCGCATTTCCACTATCGACTCCCCCACCATCCCACGATTATGTTCCAAACGGTTTACGCATTCCCGAGTGACGAAGGGAGGGTGCGAAACGCCGGATATTTCTGCTTACGATTATACAGTGTGTTCCGCGATGTTCGATATTCGGCGTTTCAACAATACGCTGCTAATTTAATAATACGCTGGGGTGCTTGAAACTCGGAATATTTGCATATGAAATTCCGGCGCAGAATTTTCTGCAAAACAGAAGGAATAATTGCATGCGGGTGTATATATGGGATAATTTAAAAATAGAGATGTAAAATATTATTGAATAATTTTATTAAATATTTATTTAACATGTGTGTGTGTGTGTGTGTGTGTGTGTGTGTGTGTGTGTGTGTGTGTGTGTGCGCGCGTGCGTGCGTGCGTGTGAGAGAAATAGAAAAGAGAGGGAGAGAGAGAGAGAGAGGATTTATACATTTAATTAAGAATTTACCTAATTTATATTTTTTACATATTTATCTTTTTTTTTATATTCAAATTTACTAATGTTTTTAAATAATGCAAATGAAAGAATTAATGAACAGATTCTCTGCAAATTAAGAATTTTAATCATTAACTAACTTTTTATTTAAATAATTAAATAAAAAATTTCATGTGAGTTACACGAAAAACAATTTGCAATCTACGTAAGAGTTTATTTACGAAGAGGGAGTGGGATGAAAATGATTAATGATAATTGAAATTGACAATGTGGGAGACTGCAGTTAAATCTTGCTTTTCCTTGCAGATTTTGTTTTACAATAAAAAAAAATGAAATGATGAATTGTGAAATTAAAAAAGAAACGAGAAATCGTATTTTCTTTTTCTCTTCTTTTTTTGGTTCGCGTATATTCGTTGGAAGCTGCTACGAAACATACACGAAAAATGGCGGCGACAGCTGTCGACGTGCGAGTTTCGATGTCGTCGCAAAATTTTGTATCGTAGAACTCGGATATGAAGCACAGACCAGGTGGCGAAATTATTGCCAGGCAAAACCGTGAACCGGACACGTTCTGTTATTATTATTCTGTTTTATATATTTCTTTTACAATAGTAATTATGATAAATATAACATGATAACGTGTGAGTGACGTGTAATATAATTATAAGTAATAAAGAGAACGATGCTGTTTTTATTTGTTCCTGAAGTTTAAATAATAATTTTTTTTATTTTGATTGTTTTTGACTCGAAAACTTTAAAATAATATCCAAGGAAATTTCTTTGAAATCAACAAAATAATGTGCTTTTGAATTTTCTTTAACGTTCTGTACACACGCAGAATTTAACGAAAATTTTAATTATTATGGAAAAGAAAATACACCGAATGTGTGGGTTGACCTCAGAAAACCACAAAAAAAAGAGTATCATATAGAATATAATTTTTTAAATAAAATTTCTCGCGCTAAAGAATGGCGTGTTCAGTAGCATGAAACAATAAATAAAAGCCGCCCTCCGGAAACGAGCGCTGTACTTGAGGTCGGTGGACGGATCGGAGAAGAAGAGAAGTTCCTCGACAAGGGAGAGAAGGCAGAAGAGGTGGAACGAGCTTCAAGAGTGCCATAATTTACGCTCCACTCGTTTCTTTCTCGTGTATACCTAACGTGTACGAATAAAGCATAAATTCACTCTCTGTACCCTCATCCCCTGCCGTCCGTTATATTTGCAATCTACTGAGAGGAAACTTAACGTTAAACCACGCGAAAGAGGCTAGAATTTTCTGTTTTGAAAATTTTTGTTGAAAATTCTTAATGTGGTTAAAAATTATAATATTAAAATTAATATTAAATTATATAATATTATTTTATAATTTAATATTATGTAATTATATAATATTAATTATATAATATTATATAATTTAATTATATAATATTAAATTATAATATAAAATTATAATGTGGATAAAAATTTAAATAAATGTAAAAAATGTTTACAGATGTTTGGATTAATTTTTTCACAGACACGTCGTAGCCCCCACTCGTATTCCGGGAATCAATAAAATTCTTGCCAAGTTCTAATGACGACAAACGCATTTCGAGCACGGCTCGATTTCTCAACAGGGTGAGGAGAAACTGGGAACAAAGAGGGATGATCGCAGCGGGAAGGCACGGCCCATAAAACGACCCTACAGCCCTCCTGCGAGTCTGTTTCTCCAGAGATACAGCACGTTCCTTGTTCGTCCAGCCCCTCCGTCTCCTCCGTCATTCACTCTTCTTTTTCTGTCTTTTTTTTCGTTCTTTAAGTCTGTTAGGTAGCGTACAAGCCTGCTATTTATGAGGGATTTGCCCCCGGGAGCGGAACACACAATTTCCACCGATATTATATATACCACTCTCCGCCTCCGCATCGCTTTGCCACCATTCGCCTTTCTCGCCACTTCTTTCCCGGATCGTCCTAATTTTTCTGCCTCATAACCTCTAACGAGAGCCGGCCTGAAAAGGGATCGTTTTTCATTGATAACCACGAGTGGCTCGTTCGGTCTTTTTATATTGGCGCGATCGCTCGTTCGCAGAGTAAATCTCGCCCATTCTTTCGTATCAAATGCAAGAGAAGAAGTGCCGTGCGCATGTTCTTTAGTCCCTAATGCTCTCTGCAAATATCAGTTTGCCTGCAAAATACTTAAAATTCTTATCTAAAAATATTAGTTTATATGATATTTA
Organism: Crematogaster levior; assembly: GCA_901521435.1. Lineage (NCBI taxonomy): Eukaryota > Metazoa > Arthropoda > Insecta > Hymenoptera > Formicidae > Crematogaster > Crematogaster levior. The sequence goes on along the minus strand of CABEGB010000113.1, from coordinate 147,513 downwards.
TGTATATATTACTTAGGATACATCCCACTTAGTCGTAGCGTTAATGAGCATCGTACATTCTTGTTTAACATTTTAAACAATAAAGATGAAACGACTTCAAGAGCGCTAAGTGAAACGTATTCTTGGAAACTTGGAGGAAAGAATTTTAAAAAATTTGGCTACTGAATTTTAAAAAATGGCTAATTTTAAGATTCTTTTTAAATAGAAGGAAGTGCGAACCATTACTTCCACCAAAGATTAAAAATTTATATTATTAAGTACTTTTATCTATTATTTTACACAAAAAGAGACAAAAAATATTAAAGTTATTGATTTTTGAACGTTTGTAAAGAATTGTAAATTAGATGATAGTTCTAATTTAATTTTGAATAGTAACAAAAAATATATAAAAATGTAGAAAAATTTTAAAATTTGTTAAACTAATAAAATAGTATGTTTTCGAGCTTGTGGAATTAAAATTTTACTGAAAGGGAAAATTTAACGTTTTTACATTACTGAAAAATTGATCGTGATGAATTTATAACAGATAATAATATATAATAAATGAATCTACATCAACGTCAGACCGAAATAAGATCATAATTAACAATAGCTATCTTTTTAGGAGCTGCGGCAGCGTCACGAGTTTATGTCGACGCTTTGTCCCGATTAGCCCGTCAAGCTCAGTTGGGAACATGGGGAGGTTCGAAGGATGTGGGTAAGTCAGAAACTTTAAATTGACCAATTTCATTCATGAACACGAGACAAAACTCATTTCGATTCATTCGACTGAATCGAAAAAAATGGATAGAGAAGCAATAAGTTTGAATGAAATAATAATGTGCTCGACGTTTGAGAACTTTCGCGTTTTATCACAAAGCTGAGGAAATTTCGCAATTTTTTATTAAGAATAGATAAATTTGTGGACAGATAAGAAGTCCATTTTCTTTACCTCTTTGAACACATTCAAATATTTTCTTAAAACATAAAAATTTTTTCTAAATATAGTATATTCTCTAAATTATTCTACTAACAACAAGCAGTTGATCAAGTTTAATTCGAGTTTGCGTTCGATTCATTTCATCGAAACACGGCACAAATACTCGTAAAGCCTAGTTCTCGTTCTCCAAAGTCGAAGTTTGCATTGCTCTGGAACGAGGTAAGCTTTTCCGAGGCTTCCAAAGCCAATAAAGCGCGTTTAACTATCTCTAAGCTCGAAAACCCTTCTTCCCTTCTCCGCCTTTCTACCTCCAGACGCCGATGAACGAAAGTTGCTAACAAGATCATTGCAGCGTGATAAGTGTACGTATTAAGCTCAGTCGGCGACCCGCGTGCAGAGCTTGCGAGCCTCTTAAAGCAGACTAAGGTGCAGACTTAAGGAAGCTTTCCAAGTGCCAACGACCGAGCAAACTTTTTTTATTTGTTTCGGAGAGAAGGGCAGAATCCGATCATACAGCCTGGGTGGATTTTTCACCTGGATACCACCGTTTTATCAAATTGATTTGTTTTATTGAATTTTTAAATTCTTCGATTTGGATTATTTGCTGCATAAAATGATCTTTTTCTATCACGTACAATTATTGTATTAAATATTTTCGTAAAAATTGAATGTAATAATTACGCTACGACATATTTTCTTTATTGATTTTAATGCGCATTTTATGTATTAAATTGGATTCAGCTCTTGACTGCTACGGGAAACTAGTTATCCTTTGATAACAATTACCAGTGAATATGTAGTGAATGTTTCGGCAAAGATAATTTTCGACGAGATAATTTACGGCGAATTGTGCCTGCGGTAATAATATAATAATACATAAGAGAGAGAGAGAGAGAGAGAGAGAGAGAGAGAAGAGAGGGGAGAGAGCGGAAAGGAGAGAGAGGGGGAGAAAAGAGGGGGAGAGGGGGACTATCATCGACTCGGAAACGGGACATTCAATTAATCGAATTAATAAATTCACCGATCGAGTTATTGTGATTTTGCATACTATGAAAATGCGCGCGCGAGGAACTGCAGCACCCGTTGTTTCGAGCATAATTAATTAGCGCGTTCTGAATTAGCTATTTTATTTTACAAATAATATCCCGCCATGTAGAGATGTTGTTTATCGCATTCGTACAGTTTGCTGCAATTTGTTGTGCAATTGCTCAAGCACTTTGTCAGTGTTATATTAATTATATTATTCTTCGAACTATCTTCTATCATTTATATTATAATTTGTACCGTAA